>CM060953.1:35902312-35928925 GCA_030765055.1 Mantis religiosa | reverse complement strand
TTATCCTTATCCTATCCTTATCCTTATCCTTATCCTTATCCTTATCCTTATCCTTATCCTTATCCTTATCCTTATCCTTCCTTCTCCTTCTTCTCCTCCTTCTCCTTCTCCTCTCCTTCTCCTTCTCCTTCTCCTTCTCCTTCTTCTTCGTCTTCGTCTTCGTCTTCGTCTTCGTCTTCGTCTTCGTCTTCGTCTTCTCCAACAGGCTTTAGCCCATTTAGCTTGTTGCGGCTCCAATGTCTTGCAACCTCCATCCTTTTCTCGTCTTCCTAAGTTTCTTCGTCCTTGTGGTTGGTAACTATATGCTATTTTAGGAATTCTATTTTCTTTCATTCTATTTAAGCGCTGCTTGCACTTGTTCTATATTCTTTTATTGTTAGTATATTTTAATTATATTTCGTCATTTTGCTTTTTGCCAAGTCTTGTATAGCGCGATCCATATAAATCTGAACCAATTCAATAGGCCATAACGTTTGAACGAATAATAGGACACACGTGCAACTTTGGGAGAATATAATACACAAATAGAAGATTACATTACACTATTTACATAGGAATTCATGCACGCAAAATATACCAAAGAAAGTTCACCAGCCCAAGCAGCTACAGTCACGTGGCTCAAACAAATTTAACCTGGCAATACAATGTTGGGTTCGGGAGCCACGCTTAGCAGCGATAATGCTGCTCGGCGCTAGCAGACAGTTTTAACTTCCTGACCACAACACCGGATATAGGGACTCCCAGTACTACCAACAGATGCAGTTAGTTTGTGTGAAAGGTATCGACATCTGTTTCCGATGTGAGTAGGGTAATAGAGAATGGTCCAGCACAGACCCAAAAGAGCAAGATGGCGGCCATGCGCAATCTCTTAACCCTAGAGTCCCAGATCATACCTCAGGACCTAGCCTGTAAATCCTACAGCTCTCAACCATCCAGATCAACAGAATTCACCTGTGAAAGCTCTTAACCTTAGAGCCTCAGATCATACCACAAGAGCTAACCATTAAATCCACAGCTATTAACCTCCCATACCTGCAGCCCTACCTGTTAAAACATGCAATTCTTAACCCTAGAGTCCCAGAACATACCTCAAGACCTGACCTCTAATCCTATAGCTTTTAACCTCCCAGATCAACAGCCTCAACTGTGAAAACCTTGCAACTGTTAGGCAGATCATACCTCAAGACCTAACCTCTAAGTCCTATAGCTATTAACCTACCAGACCAACAGTCTTTACCTAAGAAACCCTGCATTTCTTAACCCTAGAGCCTCAGATAATAGCTCAAGACAAGCCCTGATCACACCTCAAGACACAGCATTATAACCTGCCTAAACACTTCTAAATCCGCTAAACATACCGATTGCACATGGCCACCATCTTGCTCTTTTGTGTCTGAGCTGGAACACTCTCTATTACCCTACTGATGTGTATGGTATTTCACATCCGAGGAAATTAAATGTTTACAGTTGTTCAATAGTTTTATTTTCTATAACTTTTTCACCCAAACTGGATGAATACCATAGTTTTTGTTTTTCTTATACATATTTATAATATGTAGAATATTTATCGATTTTACATTATGATAAAATGTATTTAAACCTGATAAGGAACGTGAATGTGATAGGAAATAGCGAAAGAAATAACCTAAAACAGAATTCGCCTACAAACCAGGGAAAACCATAAAAAATGCAGAGTGAGTGACCACGGCAGTCGAACTGGAAATGACATTCCCAAGCCTCACTCCCCTTGGCGAAGCATCTACAAATTTTATAAGATTCTGATATAGAAACAAGTTGATATTTATAAGAAAACCATAATCATTGCTAAAATTTAAATTTGTTAATTAATTCAGAGAAAGATAATTTTTATTTATATTACATTGCTATATAGGAACAAGTTATTGCTTTAACTAACAATACAGCGAGAGTAAATTCATACAATGCCTTAAGCGGTAAATGTAATAGCTAGTCAAAGAGGCAGACTTTCAAAAGCTAGCTTGAAACATTATATTGGATTCGCCGGAAAGCAAAAACCTTTCCATCTGAAAAGTACTGTAGTAGCTTGTATCGTCCTTCTGTCTGCTCCAGGGAGAAATCCTGATCAACAATGTAACCGAGAATACTGCAAGGACGGGCACCACAGTAAAAAGTTGAATGATACAGCACCCAGTTTTGTATTTGTGCTGCTACAGTAGGCCAAACGGGGAGCGAAAATTTAAAATTCCTTTTAATGCGATTAACTCCTAATCCGCGTTTCCTTTTGTGATACTATTATTGAAATGTGATCATAAGCGGATTACTCTGCAATATTGCATATGATAGAAATTATTACAGTACTGTAAAACAGGTAACAAAGCATTTGCTTCCCAGAAGCCTTTTCGACGTGGTTTCATAACGAATACAATGTACAATATTGACTTATAATTATTTATTGCAATAATTAGGTTGTTAAAATTCTTTTCATTTATCTATCCTTTAATGTTTATATGCGTTGCGCTTCTAAAAGCTGATTTTTCCTATATTAAGTTACGGAATTATTGCATTACATCCAAATATTTTATATCCAGATAACTGTAAAACATGTTTTAGATCTATCAGCTGCAAAAATGAGCATTTTATTTTTTAAAAAATGTGCGGGTGTATCTTGTTAACAGCATAACTCAAAAACGAAAGGTTTCTTTTCAAGTTCAGCATTCTGCAAAAGTCCAACGAAAATATTTTGAAGAAAATTACCCCAACAAAGCCTACCTTTACATGGAACGCTTGACAATTTCATTATTTTCAACGGGCTCTAACGGATATAATTAAAATATATGTTTATGAAATGTAATTCATTTGTTATGAAACTATTGAGTTCAACTTATAAAATTTATGCAGGAATCTTGAATAATAGAATGAAACCAATTATAGATGCATTAATACATGAAGAACAAAACCGACTTAGAAAGCAATGATCCTGCGCAGATAATGCCTTCACAAATAGGGAGTTGTTTTAAAAAAGGAGCGATAATCTATCTACATTTATGCCATTCATAGATCTTGATACCGAAATTAAGGTTTGCCAGAAGTAAAGAATAATGATGGATGTCAAAGGAATGTTGGTTCTTTGTTACGACAAGGGCAAGACCGGTTGAGTCCAGCAGTTGTAGGGAAAGTTGTTATAACAAAAGCAATGTAAGAAACAGCGTCCTTAGCAGTTTTCTAAAGGGGCGCACTTGACTGGTATGAATAGGAAATTCTTTGGGTCATTTACAATGGCGACAAAACAGCCACAAAGGGACTTTGGTTGAAAAGGAGTTTTCAGTAAGGGAAAGTGAGCCACCCACACGCGCATCTGTGGTCATGCAGAACAGTCTTCGGTGTCAGGCCGATGGGAGCAGCCTGAGGCGTGAAGCCTATTAGAGCGGTCAACCGGTTTTGTCTGGAATATTTGTCGGTTCGTATATATATGAGGAACGAATAAATTTATCGAGTAATAAACATTCTGCAGTCAGTAACTCTAAACAGAGATTGGTAACCCTTGGTCGGCAACTTTCATTTCGATGTTTCAAAAGAAGAAGCAGTAAATAAATAAGTTGGAAACGGGCATTCCAGTGTTATTAAAGTCTCCTTCTCACACATCCACGCATACCCTGAGAGAAACCTCATTGCTCGCCGACTTATTTGCTCGCCATTAAATTATTGGTTCAAATTGGCGTCCACAACGTGGAATTGTGTGCACCCATAAATATTTTAGTTACAATCTGAAGAAAGCTTTGGACAGAGTAGAAAGACAATAGCTATAGGAGATAATGATATGCATGTAATAAATTGTTTAAACGGTTTATATCAAGGTACAGGCTTCAGACTTAGTATGTCGTATAATATGAGACACTACATAACAACCTAAAAAGGGGCATATTTACATATGCGACATCATAAAGAGATTTAAAAAGTATATACGAGCTCTGTTCATAATTTTTTACGAAAATGCACTGTTATTATATTCTGTTAGCTTAATGTGAAAAAACACACCTTGTACTTTAATTGTTGGTACTCCTTGTTCCCACCTGTGAGAACCAGGCAAGTTCAGACATGTGCACTATCGCCTACCTCTGCAATGGAGGTAACACGCGAGGAACAATATGCGGCTTTGAAATTCTGCTTTCGTCTCAACAAATCTTCACTTGAGGCCTATACAATGTTACAGGAGGCCTATGGAGAGTCTGTTTTTCTCTACAGCACAGCTTGAAGGTGGTTTAAGTTGTTTGAAGAGGGAGACATCAATTTTAAAGGAAGGTGGAACCAGTGCTCCAGTTACTGATCGTACGGAAGAAAACATCAACACTGCTACTGCCATTGTGAGAGAGGATCGACGAATTACCTTAAGATCACTTCCTGAAATAGTAAACATTTCATTGGGTGCCTCCCACACGTTGGTGACAGAAACATTACACATGAGACGTGTTTGTGCGCGATGGGATCCAAGACATTTGATTACCGAACAAAGGGACATTCGCATGCAGGTCTGCATGCAGTTAAAGTTGAGGTTAGAGGAAGATCCGGAGTTTCTTTCAAACGTAATCACTGATGATGAAACTTCGCTACATCATTTTGATCCTGAGAGCAAACTGAAAAGCTCAACGTGGAAATCTCCCTTATCACCAACCCCCCCCCCCCCCAAAAAAAAAAGAAGCAAGAGTGGATGCTTCTTCTGGGAAAGTTATGGTAATGTCATTCTTTGATATTCATGGAATGGTTTATCAGCATGTTGTACCTGCACACACATCAGTAACTGGAAAATACTACAGGGATGTCCTGAAAATATTGCAAGTGTATATCAGACGCAAAAGACCACATTTCCGTGAAGCAGGATGGATGCTGCACCACGATAATATGCGACCGCATATAGCCATGTTGTTGCTGAAAATCTTCCAATAATCAACCTGAAGTGCATTTCACCCTCCCTATAGTCCTTATTTAGCCCCATGTGACTTTTTTCTATTCCATAATTTGGAGCTGCGGAGGTGATTTTGAAGGATATCTCTAAAAAATATTTCCAGCATGTCTTTGAAGACTGGCAGAAACGCTGGGACAAGTGCATCGCATTCAGGGGAGTTTATTTTGAGAAGGACCATCGAAATTATGAGGATGAATAAAGGTATGTTTAAAAAAAATTCTTTATTGAACAGCCCTCGTACAAAGTGGAATAACGGAAATGGACATAATTTTGCAGTTATTAGACTATGTATATTATTTAGTTATTATTAGAAACGCATAAGATAATCTCAAATGAGCAGCACGAATGAAATCAATTTAAAATATTCAACCGTTAATAAATTTAGGAATTTAATTCCAGGAATACTCCTGCAAGTGTGCAATCATTTCACTATTTCAAACTTGAAATTATACAATTCAGTGATGCCGAAGGATTTATTTTATGTACATAATTACATAAAATTAAAAGTGTGTGACAAAAATAGGTACAGCTGTATATTATAACTCCTATATATTAAAGAAAATTGTCGATTAATGACGTAATTCTAATGACTTCTAGATTATCTATATGAGTGGAAAAATTACTTAAAATTGGCTTCAATCTCTATTTTTGACAGTATATTTTCTTAATATGTTTGATATAAGTATGTTTATGTACATATGTCTGCAAGTAATCCATTTTGTAAATTGAGGTTCTTGTATCATTCACGAGAGGAACAAACAGACCTGGACGCATGTCCCATCTGCTCTATCTCTTGCGCACGCCTGATCGCGTGTTTACCTCTGGACTAATTAAGCTGATTGCTCAGTGTTCTTACGTATCGCATTACCTAGGTCAGGGCCAATAAGAATGACATTGTTGTTTCGCATTAAGCTTCCGTAAAAACAGCAAAATCTTTCGGCCGATTGCTTCTGTTTCAATGTCCTCTGTTGGGATTTCTTTATTCTTGTGGAAACTCCTACTGCGGTAACAAGTGAACGACGCAATCTTGAAGAAAGATGCGAACTCACCTATTAGACAGACAGCCATTATGTTCTTGGATTTATTATCCATCCCAAGGAGAAGGAACTCAAATCCTTATGAGATGAATTAAAGCATAACATCGAACAATAAATTGACGGTAAATGAATAGAAATAAAAATAAAGACACGTATTCCGTCCTATTTTAACATTCTTCCTCACTCGTTATAGTTTCGCTACTTTCTCTTTTTGCTCTATGAAATATGAAATAAACCCATTAGATCCCTTAAGGTCAAGGACTCCCTACTTAGTAACTACTTATGCAAGGAGCACGAGTTTACGCGATTTGTCTTCTTCGATTACAGATTCCTTTTTTGCTCCGATTCGTAAAAATTACCTCGATACATAGCCTTCCCTTATTACACAGAGAGAAATCTGTAATTAGTATTCAAATGTCTTGCTAAGGGTAGTATCACGTCACAACATCATCAAATCAACAAAACACACTTCACAATAATGAAGGAACCACCTTTGTAGGTGAAAACAAACTTTAGCACAACCCTTGGGCTTATCTTTGAAAAGTGATTGATTTGAAATAGCGCTAGAATAATACGAGGCATGTTTTTTAAGTCAGTGCCGTTTTGGAATTAAAAATAGAGGTGCACAGATATCGCAGTTGTTTTATTTCTATATGAAAGCCTGTACCTTAATTTACTTTTCTACATAGCTTCCGTGAATTTTTGAGGCACTTGTCATAACGTGGCACCAGTTTTTGAACAATCTCCTCATAAAATTATGCCGCCTGACGTGTTAACCACTGTATCACAACTGTTTTGACTTCGTTATGGTCTTGAAGACACTGACCGCCCAGATGTTTCTTCAAGTGCAGGAACAAATGGTAGTCGCTGCGCGCCAGATCAGGGCTGTATGGAGGATGATCTAGAGTTTCCTATTGAAAATATTTGGTGAGATCTTTGGTCCGATTAGCCGCATGTGGACGGGCATTGTCATGCAGCAAAACGATACCCTTACTCAACTTTCCACGTCTTTTGTTCTGGATTGCACGGCGCAGATTGTTCAATGTCTCACAATAAGACGCTGTATTGATTTTCTCATTACGAGGCAGAAACTGAACTAGCAATACTCCTTTTCTGTCCCAAAAAAACTGTGCACATGATTTTGCGGGCAGAAATTGTTTGCTTAAACTTCACTTTTGTGAGTGATGATGAATGTCGCCATTCCATGGATTGTTGTTTTGATTCTGCTGTGACGTAGGCCACCCATGTTTCGTCACCAGTAACAATTTGGTCTAAAAAATCTTCACCTTCATTGTGGTACCGCTCAAGGAAAGTCAATGCACTGCCTAAACGTTGGGTTTTGTGCAAATCCGTAAACATTTTCGGAACCCAACGTGAACACAATTTGTTGTACTTCAAGCTCTCGGTCACAATGTGATACAGAACACTACGAGGATATTGAGGAAAATAGTCGCACAAGGATAAAATTGTAATGCGTCTATTTTCTCTCACCTTTTCGTCCACTTTCTGCACCAAATCTTCAGTAACGTTCAAAGGACGCCCACTCCGTTCTTCATCATGCACATTTGTGCGGTCATCTTTAAATGCTCTCACCCATTTCATTACCATTGCATCACTCATAATGTTTTTTCCGTAAACTTCACATATCTCATGATGAATATCGATCGGTGTTACGCCTTTAGCACTAAGAGATCGTATAACAGTCCGTACTTCCCAATCGGCGGGATTCACGATTGTCGGAGGCATCTTAAACACTCAGAAACCAACGTATACAATGAATAATCAGACTGTAATGGCATCAGTGGGTGGACAAGAAATGTAGGTAACCAGCGCGCTTGGGCGGAACGCCGACCGTAGCACTGTGGCGGCGGAATCGCAAAACGGTACTGACTTAAAAAACGTGCCTCATATTATTGCAGATATATAGAATCAGTCTGAAAAATATGTTGTAATACTGTTAAAGTATTTAGAAAATTTCATGCGATCTCAAAATTATATTAAAACGCCTTGTTGCTCGTTAGAAAAACGTGAATAAATTGCTGAATGTAATGTTGCACTAGCTTGTCGTCATAGTATCTGAAATTGGTTACAGAAGGTAACGGAAGTTAAATACTACGGAAGAAGTCTTTGGCACGTGGTCTGATGTGCCATGGGGATACCCCATATTGCGTGAGGTAAGAGAAGACAGGGATGGCGGATTTTGGAGCTCCAACATCGCAAAGTGGAAGATCTTTAGTAGTTTCAGATTGAAATTCCTTATGGCTTTTAGTGCAACTGGAATTCTCTCTCGCCGGAGATGGGCAAATCCGCTGGGGGGCTCGAAAGCCTGAAATCGAACCGCCTAGGGACAGATTTTTCAGAGATTTTTTGTCTGCCATGCGAAGTGAAGTGAAATAATGGGAGAGGAAACTCAGTAAGTGTAACCTGCCCTCTCGGCATTCGCCCAGCGAGCTGAAAAAGCGTGGCAAAAATCATAGACTAGGAAGGTCGGAAATCGAACGTACGACCTTTCTAATAGGGTGACATTGCCACCTGAACTATTCGTTTAGTTAGTGAAACGACGTGGGAAGCTCAACATCCTGGTCTATGATGATGATGACGATGATGATGTATATAAGGGCGCTCAACTACTAGGGTCATCAGCGCCCATTAAAAATCTAAATCATAGCAACGTCCGGAAATAAATGAAACGATAGATCAAAGTAAAAGGGCATAGTAGATGAACATGCACAATTAGGAAACGAGCTATGAAAAACTATAAATAACAATGTGTAAAATGTCAAAGGCATAAACCTTCGAATCTAAAATTTTAACAGAATTTTTAATTCAGCGCCCTTCAAAACAAAACATACTGAATATTGTAACTAGAAATACCAAAAGAACAAAAAGTAGAATTGCAGATAAATTAAAAATGCACAATACACAAGGATAGTAAAAAGTATATATAACAATTAAAAAGCCTAAGGGTATATAAGAACTTTTCCCCTTAACAAAAAGGGGAAATTAAGATTATTTAAAACACCAAAAGACATAAAACCGTATTCTCTGTTGAATTTTCTAGATACCGGCATTTTTTCCCAAAACTCCCAAACTTGCCAATATCCATAAGAAAGGGAACTATAAATGACGAAAAAGAGTTAAAATAACATGACAAATGACATAAACATGAGCAAGTAGAAAAAAGAGCAACGAGAAGCTGTAAATAACAATTAGTAAAATGCCAAAGATATAAAAAATTCGATTCTAAAATTTTTAAACAATTTTAACTACCTGCCCAGCGGTTGGCGAATCAATTTATTCCGTTTCTTTGGGAATGAACCAACACCCTTTTCAACAGGGTCATCCTGCCTCTTTTTCACTGCTATTCAGGTAGTGAGGGCAGGATCTTCTTGCTCCATCTCCTCTATGGAGGAGGACCACTTTCCAGCATTAAATTTCTGTTTGAGGGGCTCGGATTGATCAGAATCTGTGATCGCCGATGATGTTTGTCGTTCTGTGTCCTATCCAGATGAGTCCTCAGAAAATGATCTATGAGGAGATGGTCGCGGACTCTTTCGCTGACTAGCTGACTTCTTACTGTTCTTAGTAGTGTCCTTCAGGAAGTCGGTTCGTTCATATGTGGTCTTGAACTTTCTGGGCGATGCGGTATCTATTACTGGTTCACATGTTTTTGAGGTAGATGCTTTCGGCGATGAGTTGACTGAAACATCTTCTTAGTACTGGACTTGGTGGACATACCCATTGTTGTTCCGGGTGGTGTCTGTTGCCGTAAATGTGATCTTGATCTTTTCACAATTAATGCCCCGTATAAGTCGCTAGTTTGTGTTGCGATTTCGCGCCTAGGTACCGGCTTAGCTGCAACTGCACTATAAGTAACGGTCCTAGGGAGAGAAGGCAAAAGCTTCCGGGCTTCCAAGAAGGACACTTTCTCTCTGACCCTCATCTCTTGGATCGGCTTTTCCTACATAAAACGGGGACATTCTCTGAAGTTTGATGAATGATTACCTCAACATTTGATACATGTTGGAGGTGAAGTGCATGCATCATCATGCTCGAGTTCCCCACAGTCAACACGGCTAGCAATACCAGTACAAGATTCACGGGTGTGGCCGAAGCGCTGGCATTCATAACACCTCAGTGGGTTGGGTATCCTGGTTTATGGTGTACCACAATAATGTGCGTTAGTTGGGTGTTTTAATTATATACCGGCATGCAGCCCCGGGAGCTCAAGTTGGTCAGAGTACAAGGTTCATGTTTCCAATCCGGGCAATGGTTGTGGAATTTTCATTCTTACTTCAGAAAAATACCCAATAAAATGCAGTGCCGAAAAGGTATCACTGTGTACTAACAAGACCATTAATATTATTAAAGGATTCAGGAGAAAAGAGCCAAGTCCAATTTTTTCTTGTTTTGAGTTTACAGTGTATGTGATAAGTATGGAACAGACTGTATTTTGAACCATTTTAATTGAAAGAAAGTCAATCTCAGTCAATTATGCTGTAATTCCCTAATGCAGTTTGTTATCCCTGTAATATAGCTCGATTACTTTCAAATTTCTGCTATTACTCAGTACGATATAGCTTCATTTTTTAAATTTTCTGTTTTACACTTACAGACTTGCTACCTATCTCTTGTGACAAATATCAGAATCTGCATGTACGAGGCATGTTCTTTAAGTCAGTACCGTTTTGCGATTCCGCCGCAGCAGCACGTTCAGCGCATGCGCGCTGGTTACCTATATATCTTGTCTACGTACTAACGCCATTACAGTCTAATTCTTCATTCTATACGTTGGTTACTGAGTGTTTAAGATGCCTCCGACAATCGTGAGTCCCGCCGATTGTGAAGTACGGGCTGTTATACGATTTCTTAATGCTAAAGGCGTAAAACCGATCCATATTCATCGTCAGATCTGTGAAGTTTACGGACAAAAATTATGAGTGATGGAATGGTAAGCAAATGGGTGAGAGCATTTAAAGATGGCCGCACAAATGTGCATGAGTGAGTGAGTGAGTGTGTGGTGTTTAAAGGCCCGTCGACAACAAGGTCATTTGGGCCCCAAGTCAACACTAAAACCTAATAACTATAAAAATTTAGTAAAAAAGGTAAAATACCATAAAAACAAACAAATGTTAAAAAGACATTAAAAACGATGTAAAGACTAATAATTTAAAATCTCTAAAAGCAATAAATATAAAACACAAGTCAGACTTGTTTATTAAAACCTATTTCAGAAACAAACCGCAGTGCCTTGTCCACGGCCACTGGGTCGTTACCTAAAACACCGTGCAAGTTAGTCCCCAAGCCCAAAGACTGGCGAACGCGGGCGTACTGCGGGCAGTCAAGCAATACGTGCCGCACCGTGAGGCGTACTGAACACGAGGCACACACAGGGGCCGGTTCCCCTCTTAGCAGATAGCCATGAGTTGCTCGTGTGTGCCCATTTCTCAGCCGGGTGAGTATCACCTCGGCTCGCCGGTTATCCCTGCAGGAAGTTAGCCAGGGTTGTACGCTTTCCTTTATTGCCCGGAGTTGTGTGCCTTCTAAAGCTGTCCAGGATTGCTGCCAACCAGATAGGAGCTGGCGACGGAAAAAATGTTGCACATCCTGGTATGGTACCGTAGTTGTTAAACTCCGGGGCAAACGGCAAGCGGACTTAGCAGCCGCGTCCGCCTGCTCGTTCCCGGAAATGCCCACATGGCCTGGGGTCCAAGTAAAAACAAAATGGTATCCTCGACCGAGCATTTGCGAGATCTGGGCCTGTATTTTTAAAACAAAAGAGTGAGCAGCAGTGTGCTGTTTCAAGGCCTGAATGGGTATCGTTTTTCTGCATGACAATGCCCGTTCACATGTGGCTAATCGGACCAAAGATCTCATCAAATCTTTTCAATTGGAAACTCTAGATCATTCTCCATACAGCCCTGATCTGGCGCCCAGCGACTACCATTTGTTCCTGCACTTGAAGAAACATCTGGGCGGTCAGCGTTTTCAAGACAATAACGAAGTCAAAACAGTTGTGATACAGTGGTTAACACGTCAGGCGGCAGAGTTTTATGAGGAGGGTATTCAAAAACTGGTGCCACGATATGAAAAGTGCCTCAATATTCACGCAAATTATGTAGAAAAATAGATTAAGGTACAGGCATTTTTGTAAAAATAAAATTATTGCGATACCCATGCACGTCTCTTTTTATTTCCAAAACGGTACTGACTTAAAGAACATGCTTCGTATTTAAATAAATATTGCAGCCCAGAATTACAAGAATATTTTGACGGCCTTTGTTCCCATGAAGTTCTAATAAGTTACTGAGGATTTTTACATACCAGTTACAAAAGACAAAGGAATAATCTAAGTTCACGGACTTAGTGTTTTCTGCATACAACAGACTGTTCTTGCTAAATTTCTTAACATGTTACGTCAAAAACGTCAAATATGAATAATGTTTTTATACTTTGAGAGAACATTATTTAATTCTTCTCATATTATCTTACTAGAGAGTTGTTGAGTAGAGTTGCAGTTGGTGTAATATCCCAGCAGCAGGATTAACATGCCAGTTACACAGCCGAGTTATCTACGTCAGTTGTTAACTGTCTGGGCCTGACAGTCTTGTCAGGAAACGCTCGCCATCCTGCTGCAATATCTCTAGTATGTTAGCAACTTCTTGACCAATGTTCTAACTTTAATTTCTAAACTCTAACGGGTAACTCAAGTTATTTCGCTTTAGTTGCTTGATGAAATCAGTGTATAATAGTAAATCAACTCGCTATAAGTCTGCTTTTAATATGTCCACGCCTTCGTTAATAACATATGAAAGCTCCCCTGATGTCCATTCAGAACTATATGGAAAATTGGTGATAAGTCCTCCTTCCTTCCATCCATGTAGTGGATGGTAACTGCTGTGCAACTCAGTTACATGCTGTGTAACTGTGGCATAGCCTGTAACGAACCTATGGAGGTGAAACAGTCGTTGACATGCATTATTAAAATAACTGTTTTAATAACAAAAATGTACACATTCCTTTAAAAATTGCAAAAAAAAGCCATTTAATATACGAGGGCCTTCTTTTAATTTACGTCCCCCCCAACGTTAAGTTATATCGGACGGTGAATGAATTGGGTGAAATGATGCTCAAATGAGTCCAGGGTTCATTGAGCTTAGACTTACCCAACATTCGTCTTTCAGGATAAGGGAAAACCCCGGAAAAACCTTATCTAGGTAATTCATCCTGACCGAGATTTGAACTCGGGACCTCTTGAACATGAGGCGGACACGCTACCATCTACTCTACCGACGCGGAGGACTGTTCAATAAAAAATGATTATAAATTTCTACGGTCATAATTTTTCGAACAAAAATTCAATCTTATTGTATTCCGTTAGCTTAATGTGCAACAAGCACGCCGTGGTAGTTTCATTGTTGGTACTCCTGCTTCCCGCCTGTGAGAACCAGTCAACTAGAGACATGCTCAGTATTGCCTACCACTGCAATGGAGGTAACATGCAGCTAAAGTTGATGTTACAGGAAGATCCGGAGTGTCTTTCAAACGTAATCACTGCGGATGAAACTTGGCTACATAATTTTGATCCTCAGAGCAAACAGCAAAGCTCAGTGTGGAAATCTCCTTTATCATCAACCCTCTAAAAAATCAAAAGTGGTTGCTTCTGCTGAGAAAGTTATGGTCATCTCATTCTTTGATATTCATGGTATGGTTTATCAACATTGTACCTGCACACACATCAGTAACTGGACAATACTACAGGGATGTACTGAAAACATTGCAAGTCCATATCAGGCGCAAAAGATCACATTTCCATTAAATAGGCTGGATGCTCCATCACGATAATATGCGGCTGCATATTGCCATTGTTGTTGCTGGATATATTGCAAAAATCAACATGATGTGCCTTCCTCACCCTCTCTAAAGTCCGGATTTAGCTCCATGTGACCTTTATGTATTCCCCAATTTGTAGAAACGCCTTCGTGGGAGGCATTATCCATCATCAGAAGCAGTGGTGAAGGCTGCGGAGGCGATTTTGAAGGATCACTCAAAAATTGTTTCCAGCATGTATTTGAAGACTAGCAGAAACGCTAGGACAAGTGTATCGCATTGAGAAGGATCATCAAAATTATGAGGATGATGCCGTATTTATCAGCCGTATGATTGAATACAATTTTAACAATGAATAAAATGATAATTAAATTATAATGAGGAAGTAAGGTGAAAGAATTTAAGATAATGAATATTACAGATGGATAAGTTCATGAAACGAAGCAACAGCATTTAAATTCAATTACTAGAATGCGAATAAGTATTTTAACCCAGAGCTATATAATAAAGTTGCTGGTCTATATGGATGAAATGTTCCGTCGAAAGGCTGTGGTCACGGGTTGGGTGGCTACCTGGGTAATTAGTAGACCGGTCCAAACCTGGCCCAAACCAGTATTTCGGGGAAATGTCCCCGTGGTTGTAGCTCGCTAACTAGAGTTTTTCAGAGAAATCCAGCTGGAGGCGAGACTATATCTGTTTTGGTAAGGAATATTAGGTTTTAGCGTCGGTCTTCTAGTCTGAGACGTGATACCGTGTAGACGTGTTTTGCCTGCCGGGGACACAAACGTCGGATTGCGCCGAGAAGTATTATCAGTAATGAGAATCTTATTAAGTGAACAAGGTCTCCCAGCAGTTAATTAAGCGGCGAAGTATACTTTCAAAACCGTGTTAGTAATTTATTCCATCGTGATAGATTTCAGCAATTCAGTATAGTTTTAACGTGATAGTGGAAATCTAGAGTGATTCGATCTGACCGCGGCGGCAACTCCTGGTGAACTGTCTGCACGAAACGAACTGAATAGTAAAGCTGATAGTATGAACTGTGTTGTTTTTATTTCGTCAACCTATCTCACGCATACCCTGTAGATAGCGTGGTCTCAGCTCTAATGACTAGCCAGGGCAAAGAATAGTCAAATCATAGAGCAATCTACTAGGCGACCAGATCACCGGAATCCAGGCTGTTAAGGTCACTTCCAGAGTGGCTGATACCAGAGACAGAGTAGCAGCTGACGAAGCGGGGGAGGAAAAGGCTACAAGGATGAGTAAAGGTACATTGTCAAAAAAATGTGATCATTCATTATTAAACAGCCCTCGTATAAAGAAAGAGCTGAATATGAAGATTCCGACCTCAAAGTCAACAAAGTTAACCCCTCACCCCTCGAGAAAAATAATATTCTCAGCCTTTAATATTAAATATCGGTTTACTATTTCTAATGTTATCAGTTTTCTCTCATTAGACTCCTCTGCAGCAAAAATATGTTTTCCTATGATTGAGTGCTCCTAGACGGAATTTTGCCTGAGTTTAACGGTGCAATCCATTTTCTTTCTATCACGTCAGCTTTTAATAAAATATGGAATTCGTATTTCATAAAATGTCATAGTAGAGCCTGGCAAGATTCTATTGTTAAATAATAGCACCACTATATTGTGAGTGTTTTAAGCATATGTAGTATTTATAACAGAATGACCCTACATAACCTGAATGAACGAGGTTTTACAGAACCACAGGTGAGAAAATTAATGTGTGACTCAGTTTTGAAAATAAAATGAACCAAAGAGATAAGTATGCATGTCAGAGCTACAAAGATGTTGTAAACAACCTCTTAGGAAACACAAGGTGTCAAGATTACAAAACTAAAGTTTGAAGGTGCACATCCTTCAGGCTGACAATGACTCTTTTCCAGATTGCTGTCTTGGATTATACAGGGAAGGACATGGCGAACATTTCTACCAGGACTTGAAAGACTTAGAAAGAAGGTACCACGGTGGATGGAGTGTTAACACGATGGCAGACTATTGTTGGTCTCTGAAAAGGGAACGTAATCTTGATACGCGTGGAAGACGTGCAGAAGGAAGAAAATGTCTTTTAAGGTCACTTTTTTCTATCTAAAGTTGATACTACTCATAAAATGTGCATACACTATGTTTAAAATTACATAATTATATACTTCTTTATACATAGCATGGTCAGGAGCATAATATTGATCTTGTAGAAGTGTAAAAATATATAGCGCTAATCGGTGAATATAACATTTTTTTTTCACTTTTTTGAAAAATCTGGACATGCTACAAGAAAATGGATGACATATTTGGAATCAATACCACAAAAGTAGGTGTACGAAACCAATAAAAAATAATTGCAGAGCGGTGTTATGGGATTACCCTGTTTACGAAACTCACCATAACATAGGTAGAAAGCAAGTAAAGTACATATTTCTTCTATTAGACTTATAAGATTTTCCATTGAGAAATGAATTTTGTTAGAGTTTTTGACACTTCTTCAGTACTCACACATCTTTGTTCATTTGTAATTACATAAATTTCCATTAAACGCAAGTTTAATGTATATTAACAATCGATTATCGCTTTTTAAGCTGTCTTTGGTTTTCTTAAGTGTTACATCTTGCCCATTATGTACATTCGTTGGAACGCAATGTAATAGGCTATTACAGTAACCATTTTGAATAAATAATTTATAAATTCTTCTTTATATTTCACTAATTTATAAACTGCAGCCATGTGTATGAACAACCTGACTAAACAAATGAAGGTAGGTTATTCCTAACTATACTACACAATGAAAATTTTTCCTTATATTGGATATTTCTGCAGAAATGACTCTTAGATATTTGTATTAAAATATTACACATAGAATATAATGTGAATTGAAAACGTGTATCTTGAAGTTCCTGTGAGTAAGCTGTATAGAGATAAACCATATTTTACTACAACATACGTATACGTCGATAAAATATCAATTTATATGAAGTTAATAAAAAATGCTTCATTAATATCTACTGCAATGTGGTGTTGTTACCTTTACAATTAGAAATCTGATTATTATATTATTATTATATTATTGGACTGTTTCAATTTTGACATAAACTAGGGATATAAACTTTGTTGTTAATAAGTAGTGCAATGCAAGTATTTGAATTATCTTGTAGTTGTACAAGCAATATAGACAATGAGGGCTAAACGCCTTTTAAATAATCTACCCTTCGCTTTAACTTGATGAATTGCTTTTTCCTATAGTTTTCTTTAACCTTTATGGTCATTATATAGAAAATGAGTAGTTGTCAAGCAATTTTTGAGATTACTCACTCAGATAAGATGTTCTCCATATCTCCATAAGCGCTTTTCGGTCTGGTTTAGACCATCTTCAGTGGGTGTTGACCAGCTACTGAGGCAGAGAAGAGCCGAACCTTCCAAGAAACTTTTACTCCTGTGATTGTCATTAGGTTACCGTCTGATTTGTAATGCCAACTTCTGGGACTGGAACACTGTGGCTGGACACAGGTGGCTGATGGTCATCTGTGGTGTTGGCTGGTTGTAACTGTTTCTCCTCTGGATGTGGATCAATTGAACTGTAGACCTGTGGTGGCGGATGAAATTCCTCTTCCCTCTCGTTCTCTGGACCAATATTTAAGTTACTGGTTGTCTGTGGGAGATGTGGGAAGAGTCTGTGGGAAGAGGAATTTCATCCGCCACCACAGGTCTACAGTTCAATTGATCCACATCCAGAGGAGAAACAGTTACAACCAGTCAACACCACAGATGACCATCAGCCACTTGTGTCCAGCCACAGTGTTCCAGTACCAGAATTTGGCATTACAAATCAGACGATAACCAAATGACAATCACACGAGTAAACGTTTCTTGGAAGGTTCGGCTCTTCTTTGCCTCAGTAGCTGGTCAACACCCACTGAAGATGGTCTAAACCAGACCGAAAAGCGCTTATGGAGATATGGAGAACATCTTATCTGAGTGAGTAATCTCAAAAACTGCTTGACAACTACTCATTTTCTATATAAAAGATATCTCACTTTTAACAACTTGACAATGTCTTCTTTAAAAAAAATCTTTATGGTCATATTGGAGGTTTGGCAGAAGCATTTAATGTTTACCCCTTATTCGTGTTTACGCTGTTACTACAAAGTTTCTTTGTTTTTGAGTTATTTTAGGGTACACATCAATCAACACAAAACTGTATACAGGGATGGGATAGTTAAAATTTAGTAAGAATTACATCCTCCACCTGGAAGTCAAAACTTCGGAACCTCGGGTAAGGAATCAGCTCGCTGACCACCCCACCACTGAGGCCTACAACAAAACACATAAATTTATAAAAAATTATTTCGACATATATTTAGTTAAGACTTATGCCTTTCTTTCACTCAGGCATTCTTGAGTACGGGGGTTGTACTTTGAATTGCAATAACTGTTGTCACGTGGGAGAGCAGTTCTAATTTAGAATTGTGCAAACAATTTCCCAGTGTACCAAGCACTGTCTCCTTATCAGCAAGCCAAGTATTTCTAGGTTTCCGTCTTGCAGCAATCCAATATAACAGTCAACTGTAGCGTGAACAAACGTCCTGCGTCTTGTATTATTTCATCTCAAGATTGTGAATGAGTATTTGATTTGTCGCGTCAATATTACATTCTGGTGATGACAGTTTCTTAAATTCCAGGAGTTCTCAACTGTCTACCGGCTTGAAGATAAATAAAAATTTATTGAACTTCTAGAGTTTCTAAGGTTTGTAAGTTATACACAAAACGTCAGTATGAGAAGGGGCAGTATTCCTAAAATTGACCATATGTTTTAAAACTAGAGTTCGAATTTGAGCAGCTTATAATAAACATAATAAATTCCATCCATGATAACATCCATCGATATTCCATCGATGCATCATCATAAAAACAAATGAGTAAAAGTAAATAAACCTTTTTAGGTTATCTATTAAAATTCCGTTGGAAACAACGAAGGGAAAGACACCATAAGAGAAACTGGGCCGAGCAACGAGCAAAGGCAGGTAGAAAATGTTGGTTAATATCCTCAAAAGGGGAAGTAATTTACAGTTAATTTGGAAAGTCGAAGAGATGTCCTTCGATTAAGAAAACAAGTGATACAGTTGTGGTTAGGAAGGTGACGCTAACACAGGTGGTTAAATGCACGTATCGTTAATCTCAACAGTCGTGCTTAGGATAAGCGTACATGCGTGCGTGTATGAAGCTCTGTTTACGAAGGAAAGGTGACAAGAAATAAAGTGAAAGAATAACCAACTGGTCGTGTTGTTTAACAACCTTGGGAGCAAAAAGATTCGTGCAGCCCTGAGATAGAAACGACCCAGAATCTTTCCTAAGAACTTTCTTGCTGTTAAACCTGTGCAGCTTCCCTCATAACAATGTATTACTGCCTCAAAATTCAAGATATGTATATCGTTTGTTGAGAAACTATTTTAAGGTGAGAAGGTACTTCACTTGGGGTTAAAATTCACATTTATCTTTATTTTTATATTGTATTATAACTTCATCCCTCTAGATTACAAACATATAGTTAGAAAGTAGTTTGGAACAATATTTTATACCTAATTTGATTATTATATTAGTGGGTGTTAAGTTGTTGCCACACCCCTTTTCGTAAACGTTCAGAAAATCGATCATATCTTCTGAAATACTGAACAGATATTTCTGAACTAAGCCTGGTTTTCTAAGAGATCTTTCAAGCTTTCTGCTGCTACCACTGTAACTCCAATAATGCTAGTTTTTCTTTTGTCTTTGTCTGTGTATGTGAACAGTTATTTGTTTTGAATAATATTCTGTAATAGTTATAATTGAATGTATGATAAGGGTAGGCCAAAACATTTGGAAATGAAATCTAACTGGCAATGGTTTTACCAAAAACAGAACAGTAAATGCGAACAGTAGACAATGAAACCACATGTAATATTGAGGTTAGTAGACCCAGTTCACACCATACATGAGTTATTCATTATAGTCATATACAGAAATTGATGAGCTGCAAGTCCTGAAAGCAGATAAAATGGTTGAAGAAGTAGCCAAGAAGGCTAAAGAAGAACTTGAAAAGAACAAGTGAGAATACAGAGCTTCAAGACTATGCAGCAGGTATGTTCTGACTCATGTAAGAAGTCAGTAATCAATATATAAACTTTAATGTTGCTTTTCTCAGTTTTACATTTCTTCTTTCTCAAAAACTATTCAAAGATAACATGAATTTTTGTGGGTATATTAAACAGTATTATAAGAGTAATAATAAGAAGGGATTTTTCTCTGAGATTAATAATACTTGTTTAAAAATAGAATTACCTGAAATTTCAGTGCTTTAAAAATAAACAAAAAATTATACAAAATTATCAGTATACGATTATTAAATAATAATAGGTATAATTCAAGATAAAGGCTTTAAGAATATGCCTGAAAATGTTCAAGTATATTTCAATAATGATATCTTGGTAATGCACACCCAAAGTCAAGGAAATTACATTGCGGGAATATGCAGTAGTACCATATGGCATTTTAATGATTCTTAGAGCTGCTTTTCAGAAAATTAAACTTTTATAAATGTAATATATTGTAGTCTGATAGGGGAGAACTTAAAGAGCAAGCTTGGTTATGAAATTGAATTTTCGTTTTTGAGATAAGTTGTTCAAAAGCAAATACATACAGAGAAAATTTCAAAAATCGTTATGGATTCAGGGAGTCTCAGAAGATGTATTTGAGTGAAATATGGAATATTTGGATGGAATGTAACGCTCCCCCTACTTACTATACTAAATACAAGGCATGTTTTTTAAGTCAGTACCGTTTTGCAATTCCACCGCCGCAGCGCTACGGTCGGCGTTCCGCGCATGCGCGCTGGTTACCTACTTCTCTTGTCTACGCACTGACTCCATTACAGTCTGATTCTTCATTGTATACGTTGGTTACTGAGTGTTTAAGATGTCTCCGGCAATCGTGAGTCCCGCCGATTGTGAAGTACGGGCTGTTATACGATTTCCTAGTGTTAGAGGCGTAAAAACGATCGATATTCATCGTGAGATCTATGAAGTTTACGGTCAAAACATTATGAGTGGTGCAATGGTAAGGAAATGGATGAGAGCATTTAAAGATGACCGCACAAATGTGCATGATGAAGAACGGAGTGGGCGTCCTTAGGTCGTTACTGAAGATTTGGTGCAGAAAGTGGACGAAAAGGTGAGAGAAAACAGACGCTTTACAATCTGATCACTGTGCGAATATTTTCCTCAATATTCTCCTAGTGCTTTGTATCGCATTGTGACCGAGAACTTGAAGTACCGGAAATTGTGTTCACATTGGGTTCCGAAAATGTTGACGGATTTGCACAAAACCCAACGTTTAGGCAGTGCATTGACTTTCCTTGAGCGGTAACACAATGGAGGTGAAGATTTTTTAGACTAAATTGTTACTGGTGACGACACATGGGTGGCCTACGTCACACCATAATCGAAACAACAATCCATGGAATGGCGACTTTCATCATCACCCACAAAAGTGAAGTTTAAGCAAACAATTTCTGCCCGGAAAATCGTGTGCACAGTTTTTTGGTACAGAAAAGGAGTATTCCTAGTTGAGTTTCTGCCTCGTAATGAGACAATCAATGCAGCGCCTTGTTGTGAGACAATGAACAATCTGTGCCGTGCTATCCAGAACAAAAGACGTGGCAAGTTGAGTAAGGGTATCGTTTTGCTGCATGACAATGCCCGTCCACATGTGGCTAATCGGACCAAAGATCTCATCAAATATTTTCAATGGGAAACTCTAGATCATCCTCCATACAGCCCTGATCTGGCGCCTAGCGACTACCATTTGTTCCTGCACTTGAAGAAACATCTGGTTAGTCGGCGTCTTCAAGACGATAACGAAGTCAAAACAGTTGTGATACAGTGGTTAACACGTCAGGCGGCAGAATTTTAAGAGGAGGGTATTCAAAAACTGGTGCCACGTTATGACAAGTGCCTCAATATTCACGGAAATTATGTAGAAAAGTAGATAAAGGTACAGGCTTTCATGTAAAAATGAAATTATTGCGATATTTATGTACATTTTTTTAAATTCCAAAACGGTTCTGAATTAAAAGACATGCCTTGTAATACCTTTACAATCCTTAGGTTTTGAGCAATCATGTTCATTTAGCTTATACTATGCTCTTCAGCAGAGTATTTAACCTGAAGAAGCCCACAAGTTACTGAATTGTAACATATTAGTGCACAGTGACCAAAAGACTTCTCCACAGCAGGATTTAATATGATAAAATTTCGAATAGAAGAGCAAATATTAAAGCAAATATAACAGATTTAACTACTCTGAAGCTACGTTTGAAGACAAATTAACAGCACTAGCAATTACGAAATCGAGTAAATCAGTATCCACTTCAGTCCAGAATAATTCAGCCTCAGTATTAAAATTACCAGTTACTGTAAACTTTCAGCTTTGAAAATTGTGCTTCTGGTAAATGTACATTCAAATAAAAATTGCGTTCTTGATAAAATAGTGCTTCGAATTTAGTTAACATTAATTTCGGAATTGTTATCTCTATTGTTACTAGCATTGGGTTTATCGAATTATTACGGAATGCCTTTACACAGAATTTCTACTGCTCTAACGGAGGAATAATGCAATGTGATGGGAAAGCTCTGCTTTTAAATTTTGAACCTGTCACATTTCATTTGTATTGCAGTGTTTGATTTCATTCCGGTGACGTAGTGAGGCTGTGTAACCACAACTCTGAAAATCCATTCCGTAACGATGGTAACACGTAATCCGATTTAAAACCTTATTTTGGGATGAGGAAGGGCTAGTCTGACGAAGGCTGTTACAGAATTAAATGAAAACTCATTTCAATTAGTATAATGGGGTTCCACAGCTCCAAGGTCACGGATTTGCTAGCGTGTGTCGGAGAAAAGTTTAGATTGCGCAAGCTCTGGCACAGTGCCCTTTATCGAATTAACACTCTGCACACGGTTCAAATTGAGAGTGATTATTTCCCACCACATGCCCTTAAGGGGCTAAAAAATGAAACAGCTTCGTGTTGTTTCGCTCGAAACAAAAAGTGAGGGTTAAACCGAAACATAAAATCTCTTAATGACTCCTCTTTCAGGCTTTTTCTTAAGGAATTCCGTGCTTAGAGATCTTTATTATTTGATAAATCTACAGCGAACTGCAGAAGTATGGGATTTTCTATTCGGAATATGTATGAGTGTAAGCATTAACTGTGCCGCTTAACTACCCTGAGAAATTTAATTGAGGCTAATACTGGGCATTTCGAAACAAGTTAGGATATAAAATGAAAACTTCTAACAATTCTTTATAAAATGTTAATATTTACAGTCAATAATTCCAGTATCACATTAACAAGTATTCGTGCTAAATGATCGAATTAGTATTCCCAATCACTGATGCAAGCTGCTATTAAATGTTGCACATTTTACATAGAATGCTTTAAAACATGCAAATGTTGAACTCTTGTGGCTAACTTATTTTCCCACCTACAAGTTAACTTTCTAAAGGCAAACATTCCGCGTGGTGTTATTTGAAATGTGAAAATAGTGGTCTCCGGCATCCATATATTTCTGATTACCAGTCACGACAGCTACCAAAATGTCCTGTGGAACCTCTATGTGCAACACAAATCGTATCTCAGTTTATTTATATTATTGTTTTTTTTTTTATTTTAAATTTCACGTCCTCCAGAGTTAAGTCATATCGGAATGTGAACGAAATGGGCGAAATGATGCTCAAATGTATCCGGGGTTCATGGAGCTTAGAGTTACCTGCCATTGTCTTTAAGGATAAGGGAAAGCTCCGGTAAAAACCTTATCCAGGTAACTCACCCTGACCGAGATTTGATCTAGGGGCCTCTTGAACGTGAGGCAGATACGCTACTACCACGCTACCGAGACTGGATCGTATCTCAGTGCGTCTAGACCACGAGAAGGCTTACAGAAGAGTAACTGCTAGTCTATATTTATAAGATGCATTTACATATGTAAGTAAGAAAAATAGAGGAAGCCTTAGTAAAATACGTAACTAACATATCATCATCGTCGTCACCACCACCCCCACCCCCCACCACCACCACCATCACCATCACCATCACCACCACCATCACCATCATCACCATCACCACCACCCCCCCACCACCACCATCATCACCATCACCACCACCATCACCACCACCATCATCACCATCACCACCACCATCACCACCACCATCACCACCACCATCACCACCACCATCACCATCATCACCACCACCCCCACCCCCCACCACCATCACCATCACCACCACCATCACCACCACCATCACCATCATCACCATCATCAACATCACCGCCACCATCACCACCACCATCATCATCAACACCACCATCACCACCACCATCACCACCACCATTACCATCACCATCACCATCATCATCACCATCACCACCACCACCATCACCACCACCATCACCACCACCATCACCACCACCATCACCATCACCACCACCATCACCATCACCACCATCATCACCATCACCACCACCATCATCACCACCATCACTACCACCATCACCATCATCATCACCATCACCACCACCACCATCACCACCATCACCACCACCACCATCACCACCATCACCATCACCACCATCACCATCACCACCACCATCACCATCACCATCACCATCACCATCACCACCATCATCACCATCACCACCACCATCATCACCACCATCACCATCACCATCACCATCACCATCATCACCACCATTCCCATCACCACCATCACCATCACCACCACCATCACCATCACCACCACCATCACCATCACCACCATCATCACCATCACCACCACCATCATCACCACCATCACCATCACCACCATCATCACCATCACCACCACCATCATCACCACCATCACCATCACCATCACCATCACCATCATCACCATCACCACCACCATCATCACCACCATCACCACCACCATCACCATCATCATCACCATCACCACCACCACCATCACCACCATCACCACCACCACCATCACCACCACCACCACCACCACCACCATCACCACCATCACCACCACCATCATCACCACCATCACCATCACCATCACCACCACCATCATCACCACCATCACCATCACCACCATCACCATCACCACCACCATCACCATCACCACCACCATCACCATCACCACCATCATCACCATCACCACCACCATCATCACCACCATCACCATCACCATCATCACCATCACCACCACCATCATCACCACCATCACCACCACCATCACCATCATCATCACCATCACCACCACCACCATCACCACCATCACCACCACCACCATCACCACCACCACCATCACCACCATCACCACCACCATCACCACCACCATCACCATCACCACCACCATCACCATCACCACCATCATCACCATCACCACCACCATCATCACCATCACCACCACCATCACCAGCACCACCACCATCACCACCACCACCACCATCACCACCACCACCATCATCACCATCATCATCATCACCATCACCATCATCATCACCACCACCACCAACACCATCACCACCACCATCACCATCACCATCACCACCACCATCACCATCACCACCACCACCATCACCACCACCATCACCATCACCATCACCACCATCATCACCATCACCACCACCATCATCACCATCACCACCACCATCATCACCATCACCACCACCATCACCAGCACCACCACCATCACCACCACCACCACCACCAACACCACCACCACCATCATCACCATCATCATCATCACCATCACCATCATCATCACCACCACCACCAACACCATCACCACCACCATCACCATCACCATCACCACCACCATCACCATCACCACCACCACCATCACCACCACCATCACCATCACCATCACCACCATCATCACCATCACCACCACCATCATCACCATCACCACCACCATCACCATCATCACCACCACCCCCACCCCCCACCACCATCACCATCACCATCACCATCACCACCACCATCACCATCATCACCATCACCACCACCCCCCCACCACCACCATCATCACCATCACCACCACCATCACCACCACCATCACCACCACCATCACCATCATCACCACCACCCCCACCCCCCACCACCACCACCATCACCATCACCATCACCACCACCATCACCATCATCACCATCACCACCACCCCCCCACCACCACCATCATCACCATCACCACCACCATCACCACCACCATCACCACCACCATCACCATCATCACCACCACCCCCACCCCCCACCACCATCACCATCACCATCACCACCACCATCACCATCATCACCATCATCAACATCACCGCCACCATCACCACCACCATCATCATCAACACCACCATCACCACCACCATCACCACCACCATTACCATCACCATCATCATCACCATCACCACCACCACCATCACCACCACCATCACCACCACCATCACCACCACCATCACCACCACCATCACCACCACCATCACCATCACCACCATCATCACCATCACCACCACCATCATCACCACCATCACCACCACCATCACCATCATCATCACCATCACCACCACCACCATCACCACCATCACCACCACCACCATCACCACCATCACCATCACCACCATCACCATCACCACCACCATCACCATCACCATCATCACCATCACCACCACCATCATCACCACCATCACCACCACCATCACCATCATCATCACCATCACCACCACCACC
>CM060953.1:35434812-35899812 GCA_030765055.1 Mantis religiosa | reverse complement strand
CCTGATACATTTCTTAAAAGTTCCATTTCCGCTGTTTCAATTATTTCTTTCATGTTAAAGTCCAAAATTCACTAGCCCGCCTCGGTAGCGTGGTGGTAACGTGTCTGCCTCAGGTTCAAGAGGTCCCGAGCTCGAATCTCGGTCAGGGTGAGTTAACTGGATAAGGCTTTACCCGGGTGTTTTCCTTATCCTAAAAGATGAATGTTGGGTAACTTTAAGCTCTATGGACTCTGGGCTCATTTGATCATCATTTCGCCCATTCCATTCTTCGTCCGATATGACTTAAAAGAAAGTTAAAGGACGTAAATTACAAGAAAAAATCACTACCATATTACAGCTAAAAATGATTTAGTTAATATTGGTCGTTAAACCACATTTAGGCATTCTTATGTTCCATAGAATTCCCATATATAGCCGTAACATCTGATACACGCACAGGAGTATTGTGAAAATAAGATATTTTTGAAGTTTGGAAAATGTACAAGCTATCTTGTTCTAATTTATAGAGCTACCACACTCAGAATTTGGGCCGTATATTATAATCATATGGTATATAGTAATTTACCCATGAATTGTTACTGTATACCTTTATTTTCCTAATAAAAATGAACCACATGATCCAAAGTTAATAATATGTACATTATAAATTTATAGTTCATAGTAAAATATATTACAAAGTTTCTATTATATCGGAAGTTTTGTGTTAAACAGTATTTATTGTAGAAAAAAATATTCCTATTTGAACCCTCATTTTTTGTTTTAAAAGATTAATAACGCTGGGTAACAAAAAAAATTGAATGTTTCGAGCACTTCATGAGGGAATTCCTACTAATTTTGGGTTGAGAAAAACAAATATGACAATGAAAAACTTTTTATGTTTTGGTTTCTATGACATACACAAGGTGGAAGTATTAAATATTAACGGATTGAGAGAAAAGTATACATTTTAATTACATACAAGCTAACAACAATGAACGTGCATTTGATTTTTTAACTGGTAATTACATGCTAAGGGTTCTAAATTGCTGGAAAAATAGTTCGCAGATAGTCGTGTCTGAAGAGAATCATGTGGTGGCCCATTGACTTCGTCGTCTTTTAGCTTGCCTCTTATGAAGGAGTTCCGCAGAATCCTTATACAAAGACCAACAGTAATCCGCAAGCATTACTTCAATACAACGGCCCTGATATCTTTGTTCCATAACAGAAATGTCCTGATGGGATCTCTCCCCATGTTCATCACTAACAGCTCCACAAATAGGGCAAAAGTCTAGGTGAGAGTGGAGAAAATGGATCTTAGGTGACATGTTGCATCCAAGGTTACGGTATTTTTGCAGGAGCACTGTCACCAAATTCTTGTAGTTGTTATCTCTTTTGTTGCCTAAAAATCCATGAACAACACTCTTGAAGTCTTCCCAAGCTTCCTTTTCTTTCCCCTCCAAAATTTGGACAAATGCGGGATCCTTTACTAGTTCTCTTATTTGTGGTCCGACAAAAATACCTTCATTATCTTTTGCATCACTTAATTTCCAACATTTCTGATTGTGTTTTGTTATTTGATAGGTGTGCGAACTCCCAAAGAAATTCCCCCAAATTTTAAATCTTTAATCTAAAAAGTGAAATGTCACTTTATCTTCAAAACAAGAGCTAGTCTATCATTTTATGGCGAGTTTTGAATTCAGCAGATAGAAATACATGTAAATTCACTATTTTATAGCCCGAAACATTTTCATTGTTGCCCAGTGTTATTTATTTCTGAAAATTCTAGGGCTAGTACTAAGCTTTAGAAATAAATGAATAAAGCATTGCAATATGTGGATTATTTTCAGTTTGAAAAATTTGTAAAGCTTAAAGGAAATTAAGGTTTAGCTTTGGACTTGCGCGTTGAAAGTTATGGTCTCCATTTCAAACCAGTTAATTTTGGTTTTAAAGTGTCAAGTTGTAAAAACTACATGTTTTCTTGAAGGTTTTAACTTGATTATAATATATATATATATAAGACTTTTCTGGATTTTGATCTAATTTCAGAAATCCAAGTAAAACGTTTGGTTAAAACGTACACTGGAGCTGTCTAATGTCGGCAGAACTAATTTGCATATTTACAAATATAAGATTATTTAAAATGACTCACGAATTTTAATACCAAAGCTATACTTACTACAGTTGTCTCATCACTACACATTAGTCTGTCATTAGGAATCTATTTTCTGTTGCGAAAGGATATAAAATATGCTGAAGAAATACATTCGGCTTATAACGTATCCTTAGTTTGATTTGTTGCGTTGGTTTCGATAACTTCAACAAGAAGTTAACTTAACACCCAATCTTTTTCAGAACACATTTCACAAAGTCGTGCGAACACTTGGCTTACTTCTTTCTCTTTTGTTCTTTTTCTTATGAACTTCGAAACGAACAGCAGTATCTTACTTTCCAGAAGCTGGGAGATAAAAGACTTCTTCATGAACATCTGGCTATGAGAAACTCTGTCTCAAAGTTACACAGACTTATTCTTTTGAGTCGGTCATTTATATATTTTCATAACTCGAAACGATGTCCGTATATGGAAGATCTCTTAGCTCCCTGCTATAGATAAGATGACTGATTAAGACTGGAGTAAGTATGGGGTCCTAAGCCTATTTAATACTTTCACCTAGGTGGAGGTTGTTAATCTTTCTCTGAAGTAGAGTTATATTCTTAATAGTTATAAAATGTTGATGTTCAATGATATGTATTGCATCTTTGAATGCATTCATATTCAAGAAAACATTAATAAAGTGAAACTCTGCCTAAAACGGACCTTATATGCCAGGAAAACCTGTTAAAAGAAAACATAAATTTCGTAATGGAGCTATTTTCCATAGAAAATTATAATTTAAGCCGAAAAACTGCCTAATGCGGAAACGCATTTCTCTCTTTTCTTTCTTTCTTTCTTTCTTTCTTTCTTTCTTTCTTTCTTTCTTTCTTTCTTTCTTTCTTTCTTTCTTTCTTTCTTTCTTTCTTTCCTTCCTTCCTTCCTTCCTTCCTTCCTTCCTTCCTTCCTTCCTTCCTTCCTTCCTTCCTTCCTTCCTTCCTTCCTTCCTCCCTCCCTCCCTCCCTCCCTCCCTCCCTCACTCCCTCCCTCCCTCCCTCCCTCCCTTCTTTCCTTCTTTCCTTCTTTCCTTCTTTCTTTCTTTCCTTCTTTCCTTCTTTCCTTCTTTCCTTCTTTCCTTCTTTCCTTCTTTCCTTCTTTCCTTCTTTCCTTCTTTCCTTCTTTCCTTCTTTCCTTCTTTCCTTCTTTCCTTTCTTTCTTTCTTTCTTTCTTTCTTTCTTTCTTTCTTTCTTTCTTTTCTTTCTTTCTTCTTCTTTCTTTCTTTCTTTCTTTCCTTTCTTTCTTTCTTTCTTTCTTTCTTTCTTTCTTTCTTTCTTTCTTTCTTTCTTTCTTTCTTTCTTTTCTTTCTTTCTTTCTTTCTTTCTTCTTTCTTTCTTTCTTTCTTTCTTTCTTTCTTTCTTTCTTTCTTTCTTTCTTTCTTTCTTCTTTCTTTCTTTCTTTCTTTCTTTCTTTCTTTCTTTCTTTCTTTCTTTCTTTCTTTCTTTCTTTCTTTCTTTCTTTCTTCTTTCTTTCTTTCTTTCTTTCTTTCTTTCTTTCTTTCTTTCTTTCTTTCTTCTTTCTTTCTTCTTTCTTTCTTCCTTTCTTCCTCCTTCCCTCCTTCCTTCCTTCCTTCCTTCCCTGTTTCCTTCCTTCCTTCCCTGTTTCCTTCCTTCCTTCCCTCTTCCTTCCTTCCTTCCCTCTTTCCTTCCTTCCTTCCCTCTTTCCTTCCTTCCTTCCCTCTTTCCTTCCTTCCTTCCCTCTTTCCTTCCTTCCTTCCCTCTTTCCTTCCTTCCTTCCTTCCCTCTTTCCTTCTTTCCCTCTCTCTTTCTCTCTCTCTTTCTCTCTCTTGTTTTTGTAATTTACGTCCTCCAAGGTTGTCATTTCGGATAGTGAATGAATTGGGTTAAATGACGCTCAAATGAGTCTGAGGTCCATGGAGCTTAGAGCTATCCGACATTCATCTTGAAGGATAAGGGTAAACCCCGGAAAAGCCTTATCCAGGAAGCTCACCCTAACCGAGATTCGAATACGGGACTTCTTGAAGGTGACGCAGACACGCTACCATCTAAGCTAGCGAGGCAGGCATGATTTATTTTTTTAGAACCGTTTACGTTCATAACCTGATTAAAATGGGTTACTTTATGTAATGGTTACAACGTACGTATTTTAAAAAGAGCGATAGCTTTAATTTGACTGTGAATTCCCCGAATATCCATGGACTATAAAGTAATAAACTGTAGTTCTTGGAGGAAAAGGGAAAACAGACCAACTTACAAAACACATGGTAAGGGTACAACTGTTTTGTAGTGTGTTCTTTCTCAGTTTCGTTGGTACGAGTGATAAGGTACGAGTGGAAGACAACTGTGTACTTCGGAGATTTTAAAAAAAACATACTTTGTGTTCACCAATTTTATAAAATGAGTTCTAACCATACGACATAATCACTGCAGGCAAAAAAAAAAAAAAATTATTGAAGAACACAAAAATATTAATCGTCCATCTAAATAATTAGCTGTGCTGTTTAAAGTTGGGATATCTAAGATTATGAGATTTTGAAAAATAAAAATTAAAGACTGGTGGTTAAAAGGAACAGCAGGGTATGTGAAACGTAACACAAAATCTTCAGACTGTGACGAGCTAAATCGTGCTGTGTTCGAGTATTTTGTTAGTGCGCGTGCTAAAGGAATTCCCAATTCTGGGCCACTGCTTTAGGCTCAATCTTTAGAAACAGCAAGAAAATTAGGCAAGGGCTATTTCAGATCTTCCAATGGATGCGTCGATAGTTCCAAACATCGCCATAACATTGCTTTGAAGGTTGTGTATGGTGAAAAAATGATGGTTGATCTGCAAGGTAGTTGCAGATCGTAAAGGTAAAATTGGAAATAGAGAAACTAGGTGATAAACTACAGTTATGTGTAAATATAGTTCAGAGTTCATATTGGCCTATTATTTACACTTCATTCTATATTATTCCTTCACTATAAATTTGTGCGATTATTTCGTAATTTCTTTGTATTCAAACGCAGCGATCTCTAGAACGAAAAACCCTTGTAGATTAAAAAATAAATGCCGGAACAATTGCGTTCCGTTTTACTCTATTTGTGTTACTGTCCGATGTGTTACTCTATTTTCTTTTGTTTTATTTCCTGAAACGTTATTCACTTCAGCTCAGAATTTAGTGTTGAGGTTTATTAAAAATGTAAGAGAGAGGGAGGGAGAGAGAGAGAGACAGAGAGAGAGAGAGCGCGTCTTATGAGTGAAAAGATTAAGGAAAAAATGATGAATGGTTTTGTCTAATTTTGAACAACTTAACTATAAAATAAAAAGTATGATAGCAGCCACATTTCACGCTATTAAGGTTGTAAGAGTAGATTTGATTGCTTTACTAAATTGAATTAGGAGAGTCGCGCAGTATCGGACGGCATGCAGTACCGGCCACTACTGTGATTTTTTTTTTCGCTTCCATGTGGCAGAATTTTCAGTAAGCAGTGGAAGCTTGTACATCCACGTGCGCTATAGTCGGATATGTTCTTCCTCTCTGAGTGCTTGATGGTGGTTAGTGTAGCTCTTAGCGCACGGAAGATATTCTGAGGCCTATAGCAGCTCTATATTTGCGATCTTTGTAAACCTGTGAGCTAAATATTTTTGTACTGAACAGAAATAGTGACAATAAGTTCCCATGCAATAGTATTCTACTATTGTTCAATATGTGGCAGTGTAGTGTATCACTGACAATCTATATTGTAACTGAAGAGACAGTGGCCTATACTGCAAGCCACTTTCTACAAGTCTTGTAGTTGTAGCTTATTTATTTTCGATGTAATGAAGTACTATAACTAAAAATAAAAACCATTTGTTCGTGTCGTGCTTAATTTAATGCGGAGGACCACCTTGATTTTAGCTGTAACCAAGGAAACTGATTTTGTGGACTGTACTCAATAGAGCTGTATTCATATCACTAGATAAATTTATTGCACACGCTACATTTTTTATGTGAATAATCATGAAGAAGACAACAATACATTTAATATTTGAGATAAACTAAAACGGTTCTTTCATTGCAACAACAGCTGCACGCAGCCACACAACGAAGCACATCACATGTCTCAACATGTTTAACTATAAAAGGAAGAAGTAGAAGCCTCTTTTTTGCGTGCTGGCGAGTCACATGATCAGCTGGCCGCATAACCGGCGCCAAGTGAAATATTCATTCGCCCGCCGGAACAAATGACGATAATGGCGCAAACACCATTACATTATAATATCTATAGAACATGTCTTGAGGTCAGAGAATAATACAGTACGATCCCGATTAACCACCACAGTTACAGAGTGTAGTCAAATAACTTAACCTAACCGAACTTCATGACTTTCCCCTAATACATTCCAGCAGTAACCAGAGTTAGTGAATGAACTAGAACTACTTTGAGTAGAGCCAGACTGAAAAATTCAATGCCATAGCCGGGGTTTGAGCCACAGATCTCCCACTGTCCGTGCGGTTGCTCTAAACCACTGAGCTACAACGGCCAACATGCCGACATGACATTAAATTCTCCAACTGACTCGTATGTTTCCCAGTAGAACACTAGGGGTTCTCATATGCTATGAGACACGCACCTTTTGTGGCGACTTATTATTCTGTAAGAATTTAAGTCCCAGACTTCATAGAGCAACCGCACGGAGAGCGGGAGATACGTGGTTCAAATCCAGGCTATAGCACTGAATTTTTCAGCCTGGCTCTAGTCATCCAAACCTTAGCCTACACACGGCTAGTGTGGAAGAAATGATTATTTCCATCAATTTACCTAGAAATAGTATTACTTTTTTATTTTAATCTCCATTTATCTATATGATTAATTATCTTCCTTCAAGCAATTTATATATGCTTAAAGAATCTTGAAAATGAAATATATCAAGAATTATCTCTAATAAGCCATTTTTAAAACTTCTGATTACAACATTTTCTTCGTTCTCATATTACCTACTTTGTATTCAGTAAAATTTCATATGTTAAAATAATTTAATGGTGAAATTTGTGATTATTATAATTGAAATATTCCCCATACTCTGTGCATTATTATTTACTTTTACGCAACTGAAGCTGAAGGAGATACAAGAAATTGACATTGTCTTTTACGATATGCCCTTTAAACGTTAAAGTTTTCCAAGATAAAAATTATATTCTACTGTCTGTCTGAAAATGAGCATGTTTACAATACCAACAGAAATAGTTGTAAAGGCTTCTGTCTGCCCACTTTCTACGAATATTCTGGAACTTCCCCAAAACTTCAGCGGCCGTATATAAGGGAACGTTCTTAGGAATGGGCAGGTTCTGCGCCACGTGCAATGGCCTCGGCCATTTCACAGGACAGGCGCAGTGCCCTGCATATCCTCGCGGAGACTCACAGGACACAGCACCCCGGAGAGCAGCCGCCAACGAGCCTGCGGGATGGCAGCAAGCACTTGGTTGCCTCCGACAGGATCTGCAGGGTGTCACCAACAGACTCCACACCCTCGAGAAGCTCCTGACAACCGTACTCCACGCCGCCAACCACCGGCCTCCTGCGGAAGAGGTTCAGGACCTCCATTCAGAGGTCCTTAATCTCAACCAGCGCTTGGGCAACCTGGAGGAATCCGTCACTGCCGCTGCCCAACATCAGAACGACAACCACGCCGCCCTCATCGACCTCCACGACACACTGTCAACTACGCACCGACTAATAACCAACGGACTTACTCTACTGGACAGACTCACCTCTTCAGTAACCACACTACAAGAGACAGCAGAGACCATCAACTCCCAGCTTCAACGCACAGAACAGCTAGCCATGGAACATAAAGACACACTTGCCTCACTTCAACGCAAGATGCAACGAGTGGAGACTCACCTCACCGACACGCGTCCCTGCCAGCAAATGGACTCTTCCACTCTCCTCGATAGACCTGACCAGCTCCACTCAACACTTAGAGAAGTGTACAACAGCCTCAACACACGAATAAACGACCTGAAATCCCCAGAAGAAATCATCGCCGACTTCAACGCAGAAACAACCAGGAGGCTCAAGGCTCACTTTGACAGCTGGAAACCACCTCGCACACCACCATACAAATGACGACGCCACAACAACTCTCCCCCCACCCGGCAATAGCTGCCGGATATAATGCCCTCCAATACAATATTTAATATACTGACAATAAAGACTTTCATTTCTACTCCTTACCCTGAATACCTTCCACACTTTCACCCTTACTCTCCACGCGCCTCGTTCAGGGCCTTTTCGGTCATGTTCGACGCCTGGCAAGCATTCCTTACCCGCTCGCCGTTATAGACGGCCAGCTCCTCAACTTCACCTCTACTAACGGGAGTGCTTTTAGCGGGATCCCACGAAGCCACTCAAACTACCATCCCTAACTTTTCACCTTCTATCCCTTAGTAGTTAGTTTAAACAAATGGGTTGTTCTTGATCTGCATGTGACGGAAGATTTCATTAAATTCTATCAATTTGGTGACAGTAAAAACTCTAGATAATCACAATGCATTTAAAATGTGGTTGGAATCTGCACAATTTTAAGTGTGGTATATATGAAAAGACTTCTGGTGAAACATGGTTAAAGTTGAAATTATAAGCATTTAAAAATATTCACACACTTGTGTTTCAAATATGGTTAAAATACTGCAAAATAGAGGCTACTTAGAGGTCTCTGGGAAAACTTGTTGAACTTGTAAATTAATATAACCGAAACCAACCTGATACCTAGAACTACTGCAATTTAATATAAATGTTGCAACTCGGCTGAAAGAAATAAACAATTGCTTACTTATTTAAAATTAATTAGTAAAAAATGGAACACGACCATGATGCAATTCAGTGCAGCAGATGAAATGAATGAAAACCATTTATGGAGTCACTTCTCAGGCGTAATGTTCTTGGTATTATTGCAGTGCATGTGCATGCTTATTACCCACAATTTGGTAGCAGGCAGTAATTTTGATTTTGATTTCAATAGATTGTTAAATTTATCATGGTGCATGCGCTCAGAAATGCATTATTTTGTGGTGCATCCTTTAAGATATATTGACAGATTAAAACTATACTAAACTATTATTACAAGTAATACATTTGTAAATCTTAAAGTTTGATCAATCAATGACAACACTCACATGCTGATAGGTCTGGTATGCAAACTGCATATGAAGTGTATGATTATATAGGTTATGTTGAACAGAAACAGAACAGAAAACAAGTGACGGTGATAAGTAAATATTCTTTGCAAAATATTAATTCATCTTCGATTCAGTTTAAGAGTTACCTATATTATAAAGGTACTGTTATAAATACACAATTTTAGATTTCGCCCCAGATGTGTAACAAAAACTGTAATACAAGCCTCAAAAGTTTGTGAACGTGCCTGAAATAAGAGCTCATGAGCTTGTTTTACAACTAGTGCACAATCGCTTATATGCAAGTTTGCTTCGTGTTGCCACGCGTGAACCATTGTTATGGGGCTTTCCTGCACATTCCGGCTTCTATCGCCATCATCACGCTTGTACGAGTATTTATAACATCTCTAGTTGCTACTGAAAGCTCATTCTATTATCTGGGTTCATCACCGAACGAAGAGGTGCGGTAAATTAAAACGAGTTTTGTTAATTTTAAGTGGAGGAAATACTGACATGTTAAAGCATGTAAAGGTAAAGCGTAATTTAGTAATGGCTTAATAAAATAATGTACGTGATTTAAAATGTACCTCCTATTTCTCTCTCACATATATCAGCATCAGCATCATCGTAAGTAAAGAAAATTCCGATAGATGGAATGACTTACCATAATCTCGCACATTACTGAACATATCCTGATAATTCTTTGATATTCCTAAATTAAAATCTTTTTCGATGGATAATATCTCAAAAATATTCTAATTTCATTCATTGAATCACTAAAATATCAAGAAGTATTTTACAAAGCCCTTGTACTCCAACATGAACAGATAACAGACAGCATGCTTACGAAGAGCCTTTTGTACAAGTGTGAGAGACTGCTGTGGAGTAGAGAGCTGATGGCGTCATTTTAGGAAATGTATAATTCAATTAAGACATACGCCTCCCATATTTAATCCCTACCAATATTACTCTAGAATCTGGTACATGTCGGCTCTATCTCTACTTCTTTATATGCCTAATATGAGCAACTTGTACTGTTTAATTAACAAAAGCTGTGTCAATTTTATATAAGTAAATAATGTAGAGTCCTGTGCCGTGGCGTAGTGGCCTAAGGCGTCCTGCCTTGGTTCCCTGCCACGTACGGCACCCAGGATTGATCCCATCACTGGAGAGCGCAGATTTTATGTTCCGGGTATAGGACCAGTGCCCACTCAGCATCGTGAAGAAATTGAGAAGCTTACAATAGCTAAGCGGCCCTGGTCAAAAAACCTACTTTCCGACTAGGGGTGCTGAGATACTGGCCATATCTCCTCTCCGTATCGGTTGGATGATCGCCCACCTCTGTCTTGCGTATGTGAGCGTGAGGCCGGCAGACGAGTTGGCAACCTTGGCCCAGTAGGGGCTGTTGTGTCATGGGGTTTTTAAATAATGTAGAACCAAATAGAAGATACAACGACTTAAAATGCCATTAATATAAGTGTCTAAAACATTACCCAAGCATTCTGAATGATGATTGTTTCACCGCCAAGGAGTACAATATATCTCAAGATCTTTGAAGACATCTGGAGAAGGTTAAAGAAGTTGTATGTTTGACTTTTCAAATTCGTATGCGTTATTATCGAAGAGATTTCATCAATTATAGTAAGTATCTGATACGAACGAAATTAAAATTATGAGTAAATGGAAGATTTAGCTTTAAAATCCTTTAGATCGATATGAAAAAAATGTGGCTAAAATGAAAATACAGATTTACACCAAACTTATTTTATTTGTCATTAGAATCTTAGCACAATGCTAGCTACCAGTCAATTTCAGTTTTCTGAAAAGACACATAGTGCGCACGTCTCTTATGTCTCAGTTACACTTGCCACCTTGCGCTGCTTGTAATTTCTCGACGCACACAGATCGTTTAGCCTCTATACTGCTCTGCTTGCTGACAGACGCAAAGCAAATCTTGTATGCTTTGATCAGCTAACAAGTAGCAACTGAACTGTACTGCACTCCTTGCAGACCGACTCACAATTTCCGCTTTATGCCCTGCGATTACACAAAAAATATTATAGAAACCGAAATCTCTCGAACTGAAATAATGAAACATTGTCGAACTCCGCCGAAGTAGAATGGACTGGAACACATCTCGCACTTCCAGCTTGCTGATATTAGCCAATGGCTGTCCTTGAATGTTATGCTTTTTGATTCTCTCGACGGCAAATGAGGTACTCACACCTAATGCTTTTGCAGATGACACTCACCGCTACCGTGACAGTATTCATATATGAACTAAATGAAATTATTTAATTGGTGTCTTGGTTTAAAATATTATTTTGTAAAACATAAGTCTTCTTCATTCTACATGATCTTTCCATGGCTGTAAACATTGAGAGACACAATTTATGACAATTATGCTTCTTGTAGAGTTCACATTTTTTTTTTAATTTTACGTCCTCCAACGTTAAGTCATATCAGATGGTGAATGAGATGACTGTAATGATGCTCTAATGTGTCCAGGGTCCATGGATCTTAGAGCTACCCGACACTCGTCTTTAAGGATAAGGGAAAACCTCGGAAAAAACCTTATCCAGGTAACTCATCCTGACCGAGATTCGAACTCGGGACCTCTTGAACGTAAGGCAGACACGCTACCATCTACGCTACCGAGGCGGGCGAGTTCACAATTTCTTAGATTTTGCATACCATTGGTTCAATTTGCGGGTATTTAAACTTCGCATTTTGTTTTTCTCCTAGCTATACAAAGACAACTGAATGTCAAAAACTCACACAGCGACTAGATGTTAAAAAATTTGACGATCGTTTAAAGTTTATTATGATAAATATATGATATATCTCTATTCCCATTGCATCTACAATAAATATGTAGTTACTCTAAATGTTTGTCCATTAACGTGAAGTAGGTAGAGTAATGAGGGAATTTTTGTTTATCTTTCCTTCAATAGAAAATGCAATATGATTCTAAGACATCAAAACTTTCATTATAACACTAGCTTTAGTATTCGAGCTGTTTGTTAAAAGCTTTTTCATAAAAAATTATAATTATTTATTGTCTAAAAGGTTTTTGATATATGACTTATTCGCTTAGATGTTTGTAGTTAGCAACTGCTGCTTTTGTAAGACAAACACCATCTTTAAATACCGGCTGTGCTTCCGCGAAGTTAAAAGTTGGAAACGGTGCTAAATCGATATTTAACGGCCTTGTTACTGGATACAGTGTCACGGTGTTAACATATGTATTTTTAAATGTTGAGGGAGGAAGCATTTTTCCTACGTTGGCTGGTAAGTTGAACGGCATGTTATGTTTGGCTTCTGTGAACGTGAGCCGCATTCTTTCTAAGGCTTCAGAGTGACAACAACGGGCCTTTGTGATGGCCCGTTCATATCCCTTACACCTATTTGCGATGAACATACTACAATAAATTCTTCCCCCAAAAGCTTATTTTTCTGTCTACTTCCTTTTAATGAAAATACACTTTTCTAAATTCTTACGAAATGCATATTGTACTCGCCTCTTTACTATGGTTTTTAGCGTGTGTGTCTCACGTTTAAGACGTGCCGAATTCAAATCTCGGCCAGGGCAGTTTGTCTGGATTAGGTTCATTCCCTCACACTGAAAGATGGATTGGCAACTCTACGGATCTCCGCTTCATTTGAGCATCACTTCACCCACTGTCCGATGTCACAACGTTGGAGGATATAAATTAAATTAAAAAGAAAACATTGTACGTTAATGAATAACAGAATTTGCTAAATCGACCATCATTTTTTAAAGCTGGTGTCACAAAGTTATGGCTTTAAATTCCAACCCTTTTCACTGCAAAAACAAATTGGTTTGTTACAAATGTTCTTCTGGATTCTATGTGAGCAGGGAAGCAAAAGGCAAAGATAAACTTTCTAAGAGCTGGACAAATACGCTACCAAGGGGATTCGGCACGGAGGTCAGAACTTTGTGTATTGTACGTATGCCCTCAAGTCAGGCTCCCTCAAGATGAAGGATGAGACGAGAGGAGACAGTTTGTGGCCGTCCCAAGGAGCCACGACAGTCTAGAGGGCAGGGTGCCTACATTTTACCAGTTGGAAAATCCCCGGCAGGCCAGTGAACGTAAGGGAGGGGATCCGTCCCCTACAGTTGTCGTGGTGCGGGCGCTGAGGACCCTTAGCACTCGTGGTACCTCTGACGTTACTAGAGAAACCTCGGGCCGAACATGCCGAGCCCCTCCCGTAGGGAAGCTGTTCGGATTGGGTTGGTCTCGAGGGGGAAGTGTGTTCCCTCCACCCACGGGCAGTTGGGTACCTCCGGCCAGGCTACTGGCCGCCCGGAGGGGGCAGAGGGTTGCCTCATAAGTCCCGGGTGCTAGCCTGCAGAGCTAGTAGCTGGTAAGCTAGACACTGGCGGCCCTACCAAGGTTTTTGGTAGCTGGTTCATTAAGGACCGGCGCGTAAGTGGCGTATCCACTTCCGTCCTGTCTGCCTTGTTCAGGCGGGGGGGGGGGGGGGGCGGGCAGTTTATAAAATAGGTACTGTCCTACGGTAAATAGACCCGAGAGGCCCGGGTTCTGGTCCTACGGGGCCAGGACTAATGGGAGTAGATCCTCACATTTACTTTACCTCATTCTACTATGGTCCTGAAACGCCCCACTGTGGAGACCACTCTACAGGAACAAAAAATATTGGAGATGAAATGGCGGGACAGGAAAGCTAATCAGCATTCGTTTGGCGGTGCGGGAAAAAAAAACGAAAAAAACTATGGTTCCGGTAGGTCCGCTGCGAGAATCGAACCAGGACCTCGCGAATGCGGGCCACAGACGAAACCGCCTAAGCCAACGCACTCAGTATGAGCTGGAAATTATATCTGAGTTTTCAAATTCTTCTGTTATTACATGGCCTGGAGAAAGCAAAGAATAACGAGTTTCGATTTCAGAAAATCAAAATCTAAAATAAGGAATAACACAGAAATGTTCACTTTCACACAAAAATACATTTTACATACATAGACTGCTATATTCTATCTTCTGGCTTCTACTTATACAAAAATTATTAAGAAAGAATGGCATTTCAGAGGATATTCTCAAAAATAATGAAGATACAATTCATTTTATACAGACAATGCAAATAGCGAGTCTGCTCTGCAAAAATCTATTTTTAAACTTAGTGAACTTTGTAAGCAATATAATATGAAAATTTATTTTATAAAATCAAAGATAATGGCATTCATTGGGAACGAGTCAATTAGAACAAAAACAGTTATTAATAATCGTTGCGTTGAACAGGTAAGCCATTTTAACTACTTGGGAACTGATGTTAGTTATGACAAGGAATATGATGTCTACAATCAAATATGCAAACTTCAAAGAGTGTGTGGAACAATAAATAGAACATTTAGAAACAAAATACGTAAAGAAACAAAATTAAAGTTCTACAAAGTTATGGCTGTACCTATACTGACATACGGAAGTGAGACTTGGACGTTAACTAAAAAGCAACAGAGTAAAATACAGGCTTCAGAAATGAAATTCTTGAGAAGTGTGAAAGGATGCACGAAAAGGGACTTAATAAGAAATGAAAATTTAAGCGAAGAGCTGGACACTTTTAGTACGAATGATAGGTTAAAAGGTCTCAAACAAAAGTGGAAGGAACATGTTGAAAGAATGCCAGATAATAGACTTACAAAACAAATATTACAGTATCGTCCTAAAGGTAGGAGATCGGTGGGCAGACCCAGGAAACGATGGCTGGAGGACTTCGAAGGCGGAACAGGCACTTGATTGCATATGCCAGGAAGTGAAGAAGAAGCAGAAGAAGAAGAAGAAGAAGAAGAAGAAGAAGAAGAAGAAGAAGAAGAATAAAGACAATGCCTTATCCATATGGTGTTTGAATAAAAATAATTAGCTTTTTTTTTTTTTTAGAAAATGTTCTATGTAAGGGGCAGTTTGAGGTGGAGGTGTTCCTGAAAATGTCTATGTTACATCCTTGGAAGATGCTGATATCAAATATCAAGTCTGTTATTTGCTAGACTCTCCTATTACTAATTATGGTTCCGCACATACAAAAAGACCTCTTTCTACTTCTTTTTTCCATTCAGACGGCCTAAAAATCTCGGAATGCAATACCTGCTGTTCTTGCTATACGTAGCGAACAAAGTAAAAGCACACAGTTTTGATAAATGGTAGCATTATCGTCACGAAAACCACCATAATGATTTTGAGACTATCTTATTGTTCAAACTCTTCTTGGAAACAACCTTTTAATAAATTGAAAATTGCAATATAGAACACACGAATTACATAATATTACATTTAAATATTCAGTTGATTTTAAAATGAATTATTGTAACCTGTTCCAAGTTATCAAGTGAATAGGTACAAAAACTTGAAAGAGAATGTTAATGTATATGCTGAAAAAAATCCTTCTCGTTGAAGGATGTCACGGCAATGTGTAATGCAACAATCAGTTTCCCATAGGAATAAACCTGCTACTCACAACAAGTTCTAACCTTTGCACAAAAAAGCCTTTTCTTTTTCCACTTCTCCAGTTGCTTCTCAGTCTCCTTTTTAGCTCCAGCAGTACATAAATAATCTGATAAGATTCTTGTAAGCTACCATAACATTTTAAAACAGAAGTTCACCTTTTATACAACTGGATTTTATGTTGTAATCAGTAAAATGCGCATCGTTTACAGTTTATAGTGAAACAAAGTAATGTAGTAAAACGTGATTCTTTCTTGTTTAATTGCTCATGAAATGCAGAAATAGGTACAATTTATTTCTAGTTGCAGGAATGGAGACAAACCATGGGTTTTAATCTACATATCCATCGTATAGTAATGAATACCATGTAAAAGTTAATGTTTACTAACTAAGGATCAGAGTGTACACGTTGAGGTTTTCATGTCAGTTCTCGAAACGGCGTGATCATGGATGGTACACTATCGCCGCCCGGTCAGTGGTTAAGCAATCTGGCGTCATACCATGCTCCATTGCTATTATCTGTCAAAACTGCCTGTATGGATGGAGGTAGAGCACGTTATAATCACCTGCCAGTTATTTGTCTGTCCTGGGAGAGCTCAACCTTTCCTTCTCCTAAAACGATTTTCTTTTTGGACTTTTTGCATCATAACGTGCGACAATTTTGAGTTTGAGTCTCGTTATGGATGTACTAACGTGTTATATTTTATATATCCTGATGCACATACAGGTTTACCTTCCACTCCGTAACATTTCCTGCTTTACGGAACCAAACTTTGAGTTCACCCAGCACTTCTATATCTGACTGACCTGATAAACAGTTAAAGAAGCAAAAACGAGCCACATAGTCTATATGAAATTAAAGATGCATTTAAGATACTTCCTCTAAGAAAGAATTCCCTGGAATTGGTACTAAAGGAAACCATAAACCAATACAGTCTTAGACGTCGCTCTAGAGAAGGGGCTCAAGAATTACTTGTATATGTCTTATGCTGGAAAACAGTAAATTCCCATCTTTGCGCTACTCCGTGGTTAATCTGCTAGCTTCCAAATCCAGAGGCCCCGTGTTCGATTCTTGGTTAGAGCGTAGTCTAGATTATTCTGCATCCTTCCTGGAGTCTAAACGAGTGAGTAATCGTAAGTATTTAATGTATATAATTAAGTAAAACTGATCTAAACAAATATACTTTACAGATTATCTCCATAATAAAATAGTGAACTTTATTGTAGAGTGCAGTTCCAAAAGAAAAGATTGCGAAATCAACTTTGATGCTAAAGCTGGCATATCAAATCAGAACACACACAAACATATAGTTCTAATAGAAGCTAATAATGATCGAGCGTGAGCAACAATGATATTCATGAAAAACGTTGTGAAATGAAGCTGAGATCTACTTGCATTTCCTTCCGTGACAGCCCCTACATAACCCCTTTATTTAAAGGTAGCTGTCGTCTGTTGATATTAAGCCTATTAATAACTAACAGGAATGGTATCACTATTGGATTACATCTGCTAATTTCCAGACATAAGTATATAGCCTTCATGGTATAAAACCAACCTTTTTCGTAATAATAATAATAATAATAATAATAATAATAATAATAATAATAATAATAATAATAATAATAATAATAATAATAATAATAATAATAATAATAATAATAATAATAATAATAATAATAATAATAATAATAATAATAATAATAATAATAATAATAATAATAATAATAATAATAATAATAATAATAATAATAATAATAATAATAATAATAATAATAATAATAATAATAATAATAATAATAATAATAATAATAATAATAATAATAATAATAATAATAATAATAATAATAATAATAATAATAATAATAATAATAATAATAATAATAATAATAATAATAATAATAATAATAATAATAATAATAATAATAATAATAATAATAATAATAATAATAATAATAATAATAATAATAATAATAATAATAATAATAATAATAATAATAATAATAATAATAATAATAATAATAATAATAATAATAATAATAATAATAATAATAATAATAATAATAATAATAATAATAATAATAATAATAATAATAATAATAATAATAATAATAATAATAATAATAATAATAATAATAATAATAATAATAATAATAATAATAATAATAATAATAATAATAATAATAATAATAATAATAATAATAATAATAATAATAATAATAATAATAATAATAATAATAATAATAATAATAATAATAATAATAATAATAATAATAATAATAATAATAATAATAATAATAATAATAATAATAATAATAATAATAATAATAATAATAATAATAATAATAATAATAATAATAATAATAATAATAATAATAATAATAATAATAATAATAATAATAATAATAATAATAATAATAATAATAATAATAATAATAATAATAATAATAATAATAATAATAATAATAATAATAATAATAATAATAATAATAATAATAATAATAATAATAATAATAATAATAATAATAATAATAATAATAATAATAATAATAATAATAATAATAATAATAATAATAATAATAATAATAATAATAATAATAATAATAATAATAATAATAATAATAATAATAATAATAATAATAATAATAATAATAATAATAATAATAATAATAATAATAATAATAATAATAATAATAATAATAATAATAATAATAATAATAATAATAATAATAATAATAATAATAATAATAATAATAATAATAATAATAATAATAATAATAATAATAATAATAATAATAATAATAATAATAATAATAATAATAATAATAATAATAATAATAATAATAATAATAATAATAATAATAATAATAATAATAATAATAATAATAATAATAATAATAATAATAATAATAATAATAATAATAATAATAATAATAATAATAATAATAATAATAATAATAATAATAATAATAATAATAATAATAATAATAATAATAATAATAATAATAATAATAATAATAATAATAATAATAATAATAATAATAATAATAATAATAATAATAATAATAATAATAATAATAATAATAATAATAATAATAATAATAATAATAATAATAATAATAATAATACATAGTTACGTTGCCGTTTGTAACAGAACTGGTTGGTTAAAGTAACCGTTAAATCCATATAACTAAAGTGTGGTCTTGGGCACTACAAACTTCCGATAGTAATCACTATAGTAGACGCTTTCTCTGTAAAAACAAGTAAATTAGGGGTTTTGTTTTCATTGTGGTCTTCAGAAATTCATCCACATGGTTGGTAAGTCTGCGATAGCTTAAAACACGGAATTCCAAAACAACTTGGAAGTGGCCGACGTGTTTCAAGATAACATAAATTACCTATCTACTCTAATCATATAACAATTGTATATTAGCTGATTAAAACTGTATTGGTGTTACTAATTTATTTATCTAAACACTAATTAATGTAATTAAAACTTATTACATATGCATTAAATTTAGCACACGGATTACTAATGAAATTATCTATTACCCATCGCTTCCTTAGAAATTAAAAATGCAAGCAGACAACAATTCAGTTATTATTTTACGCTAAACATTGACTTAACGGTTCAAATGAGAACGAGGACGTACGCCTGTAACAGTAACAGTGGGAGGAGGTGAAGTGTTTAGGAAAGGAGATCATGTTGGCAAAGAGTGTGCCATGATTTGTCACCATCAACATAAACACGATTCATGGACGTCAGTATACATGGATATCAATTGAGCCACTCTTCTTCAGGTCTCTCTCAGGTAACTGCCTTCGTCCCTTATTTTGCTTCTTTCTTGGCCTAGTACGAGGCATTTATTTAAGTAAATACTGTTTTGCGATTCCGCCGCCGCAGCGCTACGGTCGGCGTTCCGCGCATGCGCGCTGGTTAACTACATCTCTTGTCTACGCACTGACGCCATTACAGTCTGATTCTTCATTGTATACGTTGGTTACTGAGTGTTTAAGATGCCTCCGACAATCGTAAGTCCCGCCGATTGTGAAGTACGGGCTGTTATACGATTTCTTAGTGCTAAAGGCGTAAATCCGATCGATATTCATCGTGAGATCTGTGAAGTTCACGGACAAAACATTATGAGTGATGGAATGGTAAGGAAATGGGTGAGAGAATTTAAAGATGGCCGCACAATTGTGCATGACGCTTTACAATTTCAGCATTGTGCAACTATTTTCCTCAATATTCTCGTAGTGTTTTGTAGCGCATTGTGACCGAGAACTTGAAGTACCGGAAATTGCGTTCACGTTGGGCTCCGAAAATTTTGACAGATTTGCACAAAACCCAACGTTTAGGCAGTGCATTGACTTTCCTTGAGCGGTACCACAATGAAGCTGAAGGTTTCTTAGACCAAATTGTTACTGATGACGAAACATGGGTGGCCTACGTCACACCAGAATCGAAACAACAATCCATGGAATGGCGACATTGACCATCACCCACAAAAGTGAAGTTTAAGCAAATAGTTCCTGCCCGGAAAATCATGTGCACAGTTTTTTGGAACAGAAAAGGAGTATTGCTAGTGGAGTTTCTGCCTCGTAAGGAGACAATCAATGCACCGTCTTATTGTGAGACATTGAACAATCTGCGCCGTGCAATGCAAAACAAAAGACGTGGCAAGTTGAGTAAGGATATTGTTTTGCTCCATGACAATGCCCGTCCACATGTGGCCAATCGGACAAAAGATCTCATCAAATCTCATCAATGGGAAACTCTAGATCATCCTCCATACAGCCCTGATCTGGCGCCCAGCAACTACCATTTGTTCCTATACTTGAAGAAACATCTGTGCGGTCAGCATCTTCAAGACGATAACGAAGTCAAAACAGTTGTGATACAGTGGTTAACACGTCAGGCGGCAGAATTTTATGAGGAGGGTAATCAAAAACTGGTACCACGTTATGAAAAGTGCCTCAGTATTCACGGAAATTATGTAGAAGAATAGATTAAGGTACAAACTTTCATGTAAAATAAAATTATTGCGATATCTATGCATGTCTTTTATTAATTCCAAATCGTTACTGACTTAAAAAACATGTCTCGTATCTGGCCAATTGCCTGAACTTTGATGCAATCAGCCAACACTTTAGGCCAAGACTTGTACACTTCTAAGGAGCAGATGAAATTCAAACGAAATCCAGTACAAAATGACTGTAATGCTCCAGCTTGGAAGACTCTATGCATTAATTTACTTTGAACGAAAATATTGTAGTAAAATTTGTTGCTTCCTAGTAAGCTCAGTAAGTACGACTTAGTACTTCTTGATTCCAATTATACATTTTTTTGTAGAAAATAGGTAATGACGTATAACATTACGCATATCTCAAATTTTGAAATCCGTTATCAGTATTTGAACAAGTAAATATAAATTTAAGCTATGAACTATGTTCACTCTCTGCTCACTCATCTGTTTTATCTTTTCATGTGTGTGGAGTTATGTTATTCTCATACTGCCTAGATCTAGACATTTGGAAAACTTTTGCTGTAATTTGATGCTTTTCTAGTTTTTAATTAAGTTTTAAAAGTAACTTCTCTCTTTGAAAACTTTGGTCCGTTTGTATATTAAGCTCCTTTTAAAATTATTTTCCTTCGAAGTTTTTAAGCGGCGCTAAAAAACCCATTAGTGGAATATCAGATATTATTTCTTTTTCTTCCTGAATCCTTATTTCGTTTTAGCAAAGTCAGTATCTGTAAATGTAATGTCTCGATGCATTACTGAACTACCTCTCTTTGCAATATTGAAATTATTTGTTCTGCAGATACAGTGATAATTAATTTCTCTTTTCTCGAATTATTCTAAACTTAGTGCACCAAATGGAACAATATAGATGTCATCTTCGAAGGAGATACTTAAATGTACAAGGATGAATGAAAACGTGAAGATTGATAGTCTGTGATGCTCATTACAGCAGAGAAATAGTTCATTAGTTCTAATTGTATTGCATTTCTAATGCGAAATATTTATGAAAGTTATATTGAAGTGTATGATGGACTATCAATTAGCTAATCTCTTTCCAATGTGCCTCGTGTAGCCACATACATTATTATTTCCTGAAGAAAATTCTTAAAGTAAACAGAAATACTTCGTTGCTCTGAAAAGTTTCCGACCTAATAAAGATACAAGACATTTTTCAGAAAATTGTTTTCAACATAGTCTCCTTGTAACTTTACAAACTTCTCCCAGCCATGCTCCCATCTCTGTAACCCGTCCAAATAGTACTCGGCATTTTTCTCTGGAAAATAATTGTACACGAAGGTGATTGCCTCTTCGTTTCACGAAAATCTCTGCTTTCCGAGCGCAATTTTCAGATAAGGGAACAAAAAGAAATCGCTTGGGGCTAGATCTGGTGAGTAAGACGGTTGGTCAAGCAGTTCAAACAGTAATTCGTGGATTTTCGCCATTGCAACCGCTGAGAGCGTTATCTTGTTGAAACAGGATTTTCTTTTTCTGCAAATGTGGCCGTTTTTCCGCAACTTCTGCCTTCAACTTGTCATGTAATGATGCGTAGTATGCTTCTGTAATGAGGTTTCCTTTTTAAAAGCAATCGATTAAAATAACTCCATGACTACCCCTAAAAACAATCGCCATCACTTTCCCAGCTGAAAAAAAAAAGAAAAACATTTTTACTTATTGTGCAGGCCACTGTTTAAACTGTATTTTTTTTTTCGGCCGTATAATGGTGATTCCAAGATTCATCTACAGTAATTAATCGATGCCAAAACTCGGATTTATTGCGCCAATAGAGCGTTGGAAATGTTTATTCGAACATGTTTTTGGTCTAACGTCAATAAACGCGGCACCCAACGTACAGACGGTTTTCTCATGTCTAAATGTTGATTTAATATGTGAAAAATACTTTCTTTTGACATGTTAATAGCCTCTGCTATCTCTATCACTTTAATTTGGTGGTAATATAGCACTTTATGGTGAAATTTGGCAATGTTTTCGTCGGTAGTTTCAGTTTTTGGACCTTCCATCGTCTCCCAAGCTCTTGCGGCACGTTTTTAACTCAGCTGCCTAAAATGTCACTGTGGTAAATGATGGTGCAGAGTCCCCATACACAGAGTCCAGCTCATCTTTGTTTTGCGTAGACGTATTAAATGCCTAATGACAGCTCCATACTGGATTTTTTTCATTTTCATAAGAACACTAACATTAACTCACTGAAACGACCGTTACATAACTACTGAGTATCCAAAATGACTGAACATTTTTTGAGTAACCGTCAACAGTTTCAAAAATGAAATTCACTAGCTTCCATTCACGAGTGTTGCCATCTTCATGTCGAGCTCGGAAACTTTTTAGACCACCCTGTTACAGGGTTTATGTCGAATCGTATTGATGGATGACGAATTATGCCCCTCGTTGAGGTGACCATTTGGAACGGGGTTGAAGTGGTTTGGGTAGATTCCCAACGTCAATGGGTGATGGAGTAATTATATCCCTCGATGAGGCGACATTTTGGTGGATGGAATAGATGGTTCTTGAAGTCCCAGCTTACCTCGGAGTGACTTCAGTCGGTTGAGCAAGATATCTTCTTTTACAGGGGTGGTACGGCGGAAGGAAATTTTACGTAAAATGAGTAATCATTTTTCTCTGTATTAAATAATGTAGAAACTTTTATTTTCTTACTTCAATCAACACCAGTTCGAACAAAATGTATGATACAACATTTATAACACTATTCTTACACAAGATTCACTTGATGTGACGCGTTTATATCTGGATGCGTGCAATAATCAAAAGTTTTATACGGTTGTTCACTACCGTGTATAATAATTAAATTGTGTGGCTTCTAGCGATGATATTTAATGTTAAGATTATCTAGTTATACTCGATGATTGTTATGAGAATAGACTTATATTCTTCCGCACACAACGGCGTTTAAGAAGAGAATTTTACATCCGTTCACGGCGACTGTTAGGAGAAGAATCCCCAGTTCCTCTTCTTCTACACATTAGCATTTCGCTAATAGTTCGACCCCCCTAGAGGAATATTGAATATCCTCCATGGCAACGTAAAATCTTTTATATCTGATTGGTCCACGTTTTACGATATACGCGTCACACCAATCCCAAATAAGTTTGTTATTCAACACTTTTGTGACGTCATTTCCACTTACATAGCTTCTCTGTGCATGACTCACTCTACTTAACCTCACATAATACAATATTTGAAACTCTTTGGGGACAACACAAAATAACTGTTTCAGATGCCCCTCTTCAGAATATATGGAAAATTAACTTAAATCTTCCAATAATATTGTTCCATATATTCTAAAGAATGCCCCAATAATTAAACATTATTACAACAATGAACAATTAATACAATTTAAAATAACAATATAAAATCAGAAATTATTCGAACACAATAATAATAAACAAAACATTTTTCAGTAATTCATAAACATATTACTTTTTTTTTTTTTATCATTTGTTCTGGTGAGTGTCAAGGCTTTTGAATGGTTTTAAAAGTGTTTTGTGATATGTTCCTATCATTTTATTATCATCGTCTCTTAATTCGTACGTATGATCCCCAAATTTTCTTACTATTTTATATGGACCTTTATATAACAAATTCATTCTCCAATAGGATTTGATTTTAGAACTGGATATATTAAATGTCTTTACTAGAACTTTATCATTTATTTCAGGATTCCATTTCGCTCCTTTTCTTTGTATCTCTGATAATCTTTTCTCTGCTTTTTCTTTTATTCTTCGAAATGCTTCAGCACACTTTTCTTCTTCATTCAATTCCATTTCATCTACTTTTAAGGTTGTCGGTGCTTTTATTACTAGAGGTTCAGGTTGTAGTCCAGTCATTAATTCGATTGGTGAAAATTTGGTAGTAGAGTTTGGGGTATTGTTAATGATTTTCTCAATAATATGGCAGTATTTGTACCAGCCTCGGTGGTTAGAATGACACAGAATTCTGAAATACAAGCCTAAATCACGCATCACTCTCTCGCAAGGATTTCCTTGGGGAAAATATGCTGAAGAGTAATACATCTTAATATTATTGTTCTTCATCTCTGAAGTAAACAATTTACTCCGGTGAACCGTTGCGTCGTCTGATAATATTGCCTTTATTGGCCCATACTTTGGTATCCAATCTTTTAAAATTTTATTTACGCACGTTCTGCTTTTGATATTTTGTACAGGATAAAATTTTACGAATTTAGAAAAAATATCAAACATTACAAAAATGTATTTGCAATTGTGTTGACTAGCTGGCATTTCTCCATGAGCATCAATAGCAACTAGTTCGTTCTTTCTATCCCTGATGATAGTTTGAGGTTCAAAATCATATCTGACGTTTATTGGTTTAGCTTTCTGACACAATTCACATGTTGAAATTAATTTCCTAACCTTCTTGTCAATATGTTTAATGTACAATTGTTCTTTTATAGTCATAGCAGTTTTTTCACATCCTGAATGTGCTAAATTTTGATGAAAAGAATTTATTACATTTTCTTCCAAACTACTCGGAACTATCACTTTCCATTTTCGTATTACATCCCCATGTAATTTGTAAAGAATACCATTTTTCTTTGCTATGTTACAATTTATATTTTCTCCAATTTCTGGAACTTGTTGTAGCAATAAAGACAATTTTGGATCATTTTGTTGGGTTTCCGAAATATTCTTAAACTTTTGGGTTAGGTTTTTATTCCATTTAAAATTTAATTCGAACAATTTAATCTCATGATGAGGATGTGATAACGTTTCTGGGATTTCCCCTTCCAATTTTAGTCTTGATAATAAATCACTAAATATGTTTTCTTTTCCTGGAATGTGCCTAATCTCAATATCATACGAAGTAATTTCATGAATATAACGAGATATTTTTGAGCTAGTTAATTTACATTTCTTTATAAATGATAAACTAATGTGATCTGTATACACAATAACTTTGGTATTGTATACATATTGCCGAAATTTTTGTAAAGCAAAATATATAGCTCCAATTTCCAATTCGGTTATGCAAGCATTAGCTTCTATTTTATGCAATGCTCTGGAAGCAGTAGCAATTACGTGATTATTTCCAGATACATCAATCTGCGTTAGTACAGCTGCATAAGCTTGAATGCTAGCATCAGAATATATATTGAATGGTTGATTTTGAATGGGTCTTTCCAAAAGAATGGCATTTTTAAATAATTCTTTCACGTTTTGAAAAGCCTGTTGATGTTCTTCAGTCCATTTCCAAATTGAATTTTCCTTAAGAAGTTCCCTCAAAGGACTAAGCTCTTTGGCATAATTTATAACGAACCTACTCTCATATTGTAGTATTCCCATAAATCTTCTTAATTGCCTGATGTTCTTTGGTGGAGGGATAGCTTCAATCGATTTGATTCTTTCTGGATTCGGTGTCATGCCTTTTTCAGATATAATATAACCTAGAAATTCAATCTCTTTGGCAATAAATTGCGATTTATCCAGATTTATTGTCATACCACTTTCAGAAAATTTTGTAAATATATAATTTAGATGTGATATATGGTCGTCGAAATTTTGATCAAAAATAAGAAAATCATCAATATATTGTAGAGCGAAATTTTCTATGGTATCTCCGAAAATATTATGTAACGCTCGAAGTAATGCACTTCCGCTAGTGGATAATCCAAAACCACATGTTTTGAATTGGTATATTTTTCCTCCAAAATTGAATCCTGTGTATTTTCGAACAGATTCATCTAGTGGTATCTGCCAATACGATGAAACCAAATCTAATTTTGAAAAATATCTTCCACGTCCTAATTTTGATAATACCTCATCAACTCCAAGAGGTCTGAAGTGATCGGGTTGTGTTAGTGAGTTTATCTTTCTTGCGTCAATCGTCATACGCAGTGTTCCGTTCGATTTATGTACCCAACACAAAGGATGTAGGTAAGGCGAATTAGAAATCTCTATAATTCCATTTTCTAGCATATCGTTTATTACTTCAGATGCTTGTTGTCTAATAGCGATAGGCACAGATCTACTTTTATGAGTATAAGGAGCAATGTCGTTCACCTTAAATGTATGTATGTACTTATTACACAATCCAGGTTTCGTACTAAAAACGTTCCTGTTCTTTAGTATACATAACCTCAACTGTTCTCTTTGCGCGTGATTTAAATTGTATGTTTTCCCTAACTTTTCTTTCAAAGTTCTTTGGAATATCATTTCTTCCTCTTCTTGTTTTCGCTCGGTGTCGGTATTTAATGTGTTTATTTGGCAACAATGATCTCCAAGGTCAAACGTCTCATTTTCTTTATTATTTAAAAGTAAATTTTCTTTACCACTATCATCTTCTTCATTATTAATTATATCTTCTTCGTATAATATTATATTTTCTACAAAAAACCTATCATTATTTATACTATCCTTCTCATCCTCTTTTAATATAATTTCTTCTAACAAATTTATTTTTATTACTTCATTATCTCCTTTGACCTTCATTTCATGTTTTTCGAAATCTATCACACTTTGCCAACCATACAATACATCATTGCCAATAATAATATCACGAGCTAAGTTTGGTATTACCAATACGATAAAATTGAAATTCCAATCATCTATTCGCGCAGGAATTAACGCTTGATATTTAACTTTATCTTTCTTTTTCCCAATAGCTGTGCTACAGTATACATTACACACGTTTAAATATTCAATCCTAAACTTGGATAGTAATTCCTTGAATAAGTTCTCACTTATTACTGATGAACTAGCTCCTGTGTCTATCAATACTTTATATTCGCTATCGCCTATACGAAGGTTAATCTGAGGTGGATTTACTAATTCCCGATCTTTACTTCTGGAGAGAGTGAGCTTATCTTCTGGTAAATTTTGAATTTTGATTTTGCCCTGTGTCATTTCTACCGAACCACTTTCCAAGGCACAAAATGATTTGGTACTCAGTTTTCCGCATTAGTGCGGTCGGTAGTTACACTAGCAGTTGGGTTGGTACTATCGTTATTTATTTCTCTTTCTATTCCCTGAGTCTGTGTCCTTTCTAGGTTATTGTCTGCCCTTTCAAACCTAGGACCCCCAAAATCTCTTAATGAAGAGTTTTCAATGCTAGTTCCTCTTCCTCTACTTTGATAACCTGTTCTTAGGTTATTTCCCCTGTAAAACCTCAGTTGATTCACCTGATTACTCCTCACATTTCCCACAGGTTGGTTATTATTATAATTCCTCCTAGGAGTATTTGGAATTCTCCTTCCTATACCTGGCACTACCGATTCATATGTCTTTCTGGGGTTGTACTCTCTTCGTTCATAGTTGTCTCTTGAACGTGCCCCGCCCCAATTTTGGTTAAAACTATTTTGGTTTTGGTTAGTATGGTTGTGATTTTCCCCGAATGTTGGTCTTACTTCCTGTCTATTTACTTGCTTTTCTTCTATATGAGTCTTGTCAGGATCAACTTGACTATGAGTAGAATCAGAATTAAGGTTATGAGCCTCAAATTCTGATAATAACTCAATCATATCAGTAAAGTCGACGGGCTTAGCCACAATTAGGTGGTTTCTAATGTGTGGTGGATAATGTCGTATTAGCATATTCACGATCTCGGTTTCTGACATATCTGGATTCACAAGTTTGCTTTTGTTAGCAAGTTTTAGGAAATATTCAGTCATGGACACACCCTTCCTGAACTCGAATTTACCAGTGGCCAGTTCGACTTTAATTCTTCTCTGTCTTTCTGGACCCCAGAACCTATTTATAAACACGTTCCTAAACATACTATACGTTTCATGTGATGCTAATGTTAACCTCAGCCATTCTAAAGCATTTTTCTTCAAACACCTTTTAACAATCATCATCCTAAATTCATTTGGAATCTTTTTAATTTTAAAATATTCTTCTAATTCCTTTAGAAATATTTTGGGATTGTCTCCCGATTCTTCTTCGAAAGTAGGTGGACTTATGTCATGCAACAAATAATTTGTACAATTTGTGTTACCTTGACTGTGTAACTGTGTATGTGTGTGCATGTTTTGTATTTGTCTATTACCATTTACTTCACAATCAGGTGACAAAGATTCTGTATCGTCACTCTCCAAATAATTCTCTAAGTTTTGTACAATATTACCTGAATTACCAGGTAAGGCAATACATGTAATATTCTTAGATTTTATTACCCTCTGGTTCTCAGAAATTTTGCTTGCCTGTAATGCAATCACAACTTGATTCAGCTTGCTAATGTTTTCTTTCTCTCTCTCAAAACTTTCCTGTGCCAAATCTATTCTTGTAATCATTTCACTATTCAACTTACTGACTTCATCATATTTAACTTTTAGTTCATCTTGTTGTGTTTGCACCTCAGTAGCAATTAGTTTAACATCATTTCTGATACTATTTACCTCTCTTACAAAATTATTCTGTATTTCAATATTTTCCTCATGGTATTTCCGTGAATTATCTAATAAGACTACATCTATTTCTTGTCTTATTCTATTCTCTAATTCCCCTATTTCTATTTTTTGTTTTTCTACAAATTCTACTTGATGTTGCTTAAGGATTTCTGACTCCTTAGCCAATTCACTTCTTATATCTTTTACTACATTTTCCTGACTTATTTTCATTTCCTGAAACATCTCTTTTTAACCTAGACATTTCTCCATCATGAGATTCTATTTTCTGTTTTAAAGATTTTATGCCTTCTCTACACTCTTCTCTTCCCTTCTCAATTTCATTTCTTAGGTTACCTAAACCTTGATCTATCCTAGCTTCTAATTTCTCTGAACTTTGATCTACTTTAGCATTTAAATTATCCATTTTAGCATCAAAATTACTCATCATTTTCTCTAACATGTCTATTATCATTTCATTATCTTTACTCTGCATAATTTCTGTTCTACTTGTTCCTGCATCATCACTAATCATTCCTTCCACTACTTCCCTGACTTCTTGTATTTCTGCTCTCTTATCACTAACTAGTCTTTCCACTGCTTCCCCAACATTTTTATTCTTATTGTCTGTTAATTTTTTACCTTCCATTTTAGGTAATATTTTTCCCTTTCTTAATAACATAAAAAATGAAAATTATAATTTTGTCACTTTTTCTATTAATTATCTATTAAGATTTTTCCGTACTCACTTTTCTTCTTTCTTCTTTCTTGATTCGAAGTTACCTGTCCATTACACTATTTATTCTCCTGTGGTGTAATCCTCCTTCTGCCTATTCGAGTCCCCGTTCGGGCGCCATTTGTTACAGGGTTTATGTCGAATCGTATTGATGGATGACGAATTATGCCCCTCGTTGAGGTGACCATTTGGAACGGGGTTGAAGTGGTTTGGGTAGATTCCCAACGTCAATGGGTGATGGAGTAATTATATCCCTCGATGAGGCGACATTTTGGTGGATGGAATAGATGGTTCTTGAAGTCCCAGCTTACCTCGGAGTGACTTCAGTCGGTTGAGCAAGATATCTTCTTTTACAGGGGTGGTACGGCGGAAGGAAATGTTACGTAAAATGAGTAATCATTTTTCTCTGTATTAAATAATGTAGAAACTTTTATTTCCTTACTTCAATCAACACCAGTTCGAACAAAATGTATGATACAACATTTATAACACTATTCTTACACAAGATTCACTTGATGTGACGCGTTTATATCTGGATGCGTGCAAGAATCAAAAGTTTTATACGGTTGTTCACTACCGTGTATAATAATTAAATTGTGTGGCTTCTAGCGATGATATTTAATGTAAAGATTATCTAGTTATACTCGATGATTGTTATGAGAATAGACTTATATTCTTCCGCACACAACGGCGTTTAAGAAGAGAATTTTACATCCGTTCACGGTGACTGTTAGGAGAAGAATCACCAGTTCATCTTTTTCTACACATTAGCATTTCGCTAATAGTTCGACCCCCCTAGAGGAATATTGAATATCCTCCATGGCAACGTAAAATCTTTTATATCTGATTGGTCCACGTTTTACGATATACGCGTCACACCAATCCCAAATAAGTTTGTTATTCAACACTTTTGTGACGTCATTTCCACTTACATAGCTTCTCTGTGCATGACTCGCTCTACTTAACCTCACATAATACAATATTTGAAACTCTTTGGGGACAACATAAAATAACTGTTTCAACCCTCGTGGAGATATGTTGAACAATTCATCCAGTGATGCATATTAAGAGCACAGTATAAATTTGGACTTGTCTAACACCTAAAATACGGAAGTCTACTTAAAATGCTCTGACGTTTTAAGTCTAACTTTCTAATTTGACTTAAAAGTTACATATCAATCAACAATGTCTCGAATAGTAAATTTCATCTACGGTTCCTAAGGCTTGTATTAACCTTACAGTCAATGTAATTTATGCAACTACTATTCAAACTTACTAATAATTTAGAACACTTAGTTTTAATTTATATCAACGACTTAGTTAAGTTTTCTAAACTAATGTGTATATTCAGTGTAACAATTGCATCTGAATGTTCTATAGGACCATTCCTTTCATAGAAGTAACGGAAGTAATTTGGAAAGAACATCATTCCTTAATCTTCTACTGCGTTAATGCTAGTGATATATTACAGGGTCTCTATTTTAATGGAAGCTCAATTGTTGCTTGAATTTCTTCGTCATGATATTTAGATATTTTTAATACTTGAAAAGATGTGAAAGACACAAAGTGCGAGCTCGGGGCTGTACAAAAGATGCTGTATATGTTTTTGGAATTGAAAAATTGCAAAATTTGTCCTAAAAAATTTAATTATTAAAATGGTTTTCTGAATGTTTTGACATTTGAGAAGCCCTTTGTATTCTATATTCCATTTAAAGTCACCTATTCTTCGCGTTGTGACGGCGAGTCCCTGACTAATGATCAGTAACAATATGATAAAAGTGTGCTCACTTTTCGAAAGAAAGTTCTTCTGCTGGTGCTTCAGTACTCTGGTACCTATTACATATACAGCTTCTTGTAGTCAAGAAAATCATATTGTGATAAACTCAGTTCAAAATCTAGTTGCTATAGAGATGTGTTTCTGCTAAGCAACTTTCTGGGATAAATTTTCAGGTGTCCCTTTTTGAATCTGTAGCTCTTATGTTCAACTACCAATGGAAATATTCTGGTGACAAGAGTCACCATATTGCTATATCGGCTGTTTATAATATCGTTCTATTTTTGTATTTTCTTAAACTAAAATCAATTTATATTAGATTCAAATGTTACGCAGCTCCATATACGTTAATGCCAACTCAGTAATACCTTTACCACTTCTAGATGATATCATGTCGGACGGTAAACATTAACTTAGGCTCAAATTTTGTCTTATACTTTGTCATTTTCATGTTTAACTCTGTGCTGCTTTGGTCTAGTACATGAAAATTCTTTCAATGCGTAGTTTTTCTGGTATGTTGCCTTTCTCAATCCTTCTCTTTCGTTACTTATTTTCTCTGAGTTTGTTTGGGCTTCCTCCGGCTAATTTTAGGAATCGTGACTGCTGCACCCAATCTGTGAGGATAGGTACTTCTCTCCGGTGGTTCAAAGAACTTTGGTATCTTGGCTACGCCTTAGAGAAACAATTGAATCCTTCACGGGTGAATAGTGATAAATTGTTTTCTTTGTAGTAACAGTTTCTTAAGTTATGGAAATTGAGTTTGCACATATTATTGATATTTTGGAGTGGGTTTACTAGATAGACGCTGTGTGGTTTTATTTTATTATTTTTTTAGCTTTTAAGATAAATTAACAGCATGCCCCATTACAAGTAATATTACATGCTTTGTATTCTTTGGTATTCAAGTTATTTCTTTATTTGGTCTTTTCTGTGTCCTTATAGCTCCTATTATTGTTCTTGTAATCATTGTTGATGTCACTCTGTCACGACTTTAACTCTTTGTTTTACACTACACTGCACTTCACTTCACAGTCCTATTGAGTTGCAGAATTGTTGGATGTCTCAGATATTTGGATAGAAGCTGCTGTGTAGTCACTGGCCAGCTTCCTCTTTTCTTCCTAATGTCTTCTCTTAATTTGTTTCTTTGTTGTAGTACTTCTGGGCATTCATACATTATGTGATGTACTGTTGGGCGTCCTGTGTTGCATGAACATGTAGGGTTATCTGCGATGTAGAATCTGTGTTTGTATTGTGACTTTGTGGGTTCGTGAAATTAAAATTCCAACTGCAAAAACTCAAAATGTTCTTTATTTCCACCGAATTACAGTTGGAACACTTGCCGATTACACAGAATTACGTAATGCACACAATTACAATTCGTCAGTTCGTCTGTCACAGATCCACCCTACACTACAATTACGTACAACTCCTCTGATGCACGTGCACAGTCTTCAGGTCCGTTCGCTCACTCGGCGCTCCTCACGGCTGCTCGCCAAGAACTGAACTGACTCATACACTGCAGGCCTTATATAGGGAACATTGCTGCTTCTGGAAGGTTCGCGGCTCGCACAATTATCCCGATGTTTCCAGACGTCTTTAGGGAGGGGAAAGAGACGGTACAGGGCTCGTGCCGCTCTTCTAATCATCCCCTCAGTTAGTGACACGAGACAAATGGGTAGGCGTGGCCTAAATGCTTCCCGTCTGGCCCTACTGCCGGCCGGTTCAATCGGGAATTCCGACGTTCGGATGACAGTATGAATTGGCCTTTCCATGTCCTGTAGTTAGAGCTGTAAAACATGGCGTGCGTGCATGTGTGTGTGTGGGGGGGGGTGGGTGGGTCACCACACCTACGCTAGTAAATGGCACACTTTCAAGTTACAAGCTTTAATTGAATACTATCTGTTAAATTAATTTGTGCATTTCGGAGTGAAGATTTTTCTTACTTGAAAAAACAATTTACTTTTAAGAATAATTGGAATGGATTAGATATACGGGACAATTTACTGTGTGATTCTTAGCTCTAAGTACAGTAATTAAAATAGTAGAGCAAATAGCTTACTCAACAGAGTAAGATATATTTGAACGAGAACAAAGTCAATGATTAGAGGTTCCGACATTGTGAGGTCAACAAAGAAGTTCAAGCTTAGTTTTCTAAGAGTAAATTGGGTGCTACTTAAACTATCACGTGACCAGAAACTGAAAAGTAATAGTGATGACTGTGTGGTCAAAACTGTCATTAAAGTTTGTGCAAGAAAGCGGTATTTGCTCAGAAAAAATAAATTGCTTCTCTGGTTCTGTTGGAAGGTTCTATAAGCTGGCGGGCTTTTGTGAGAAGTGAGAGAATCACGGAGGAAAATAAAGTACCAAAGGAAGAAGGGGCTTAAATATATATTGGTATAATTTAATATGCAATGCTCGTTACCGCGTATCAATCACAAATCCTGTTTATGGATCAACACCGAGTAAATAATTAATTTTACAATTGGGTAATAATTACATAAAGCGCTTCAGCGATTGTTTCTTTTTGTACAGTTTGAATAATTTATGGAGTAATATACTGTATAAGCTATCTGATTTCTGAATTTCAATTCTCTCCTGAAGCTTGACAATACTTTAGGTCATAAAGGTTAAGGACAATACAACATATACAAAACCTAAATGAATGAATGAAAGTAGAACTTTTGTTGGACCGAGTGCCATTAATTTTTATATTTATCTTATTTAACTATTCATGGTAAAATTTACTTTCTCATTTACTTGTAGGAAACCGTGATAAGTATCTATGAAATTATATTAGAAGTGCTAGACACATACATACAGGAAACTTTCTTATAGAAAAAAATTGAAAGGTCATGCATTATTTAAAGGTGCACTGCTTAAAATAGAGCAAATTGTATATATCACCTATGTGCCTGAACATTTAAAAACTACGAAAAGGCTTTTAAAAATTATGTAATTAAACGAAATTTAAGTTTCTCCATGTATACTACGTGACTTCAAAAAAATTATAGAATATATAGAAGATTATTGTAATACTTCATGCAAATGTTCCTAAACATACGGTATTTTAAGTAAAAGCTGAAGGCCAATTTATTAGATATCAGGCTTTTGTTTAATGCTTCCTTAAGACAGTTTCTTCTCAAAAACTTCCTCCTTTGTTGAACAGATTAGTAGAGATAGAGAGTGCGTTAATTCTAGAATAAAGTGTCATTCAGTGAAAGTTTCTGAAGATAATTATCATTAGTTGCTCATTATTAGTTTATAGATATATAATCACACTAAAAATGTATAGTATAAACTTAAGAGACACGTGCAACAATTATCAACTATTGTCTCAAGGAATATTAACTTTGTGACGTACCAATTGGCCTCAGTTGTAAAGAAGGCGACGACTGATCCACGGATTGTTCTGGTGAAGGAACAACCCAGCAAAATATCACTCTCATCAGCCTAAAGATATAAAAATTATCTATAAATAACTAATTCTTGATCTTCTTCTTCTTCACTTCATGGCATAGGCAATCAAGTGTCTGCTCCACCTTCGAAGTCCTCCAGCCATCGTTTCCTGGGTCTGCCCATCGATCTCCTACCTTTAGGATGATACTGTAATATTTGTTTTGTAAGTCTATTAATTGGCATTCTTTCAACATGTTCCTTCCATTTTTGTTTGAGACCTTTTAACCTATCATCCCTACTAAAAATGCCCAGCTCTTCTCTTATATTTTCATTTCTTATTAAGTCTCTCTTCGTGCATCCTTTCACACTTCTCAAGAATTTCATTTCAGAAGCCTGTATTTTACTCTGTTGTTTTTTTTTTGTTAAAGCCCAAGTCTCACTTCCGTATGCTAGTATAGGTACAGCCATAACTTTGTAGAATGTTAATTTTGTATCTTTGCGTATTTTGTTTCTAAATGTTCTATTTATTGTTCCACACACTCTTTGAAATTTGCATATTTTATTGTAGACATCACATTCCTGGTCATAACTAACTTCGGTTCCCAAGTAGTTAAAGTGGCTTACCTGTTCAACGTAACGATTATTTATAACTATTTTTGTTCTAATTGGCTCTTTCCCAATAAATGCCATTACCTATGATTTTATAAAATAAATTTTCATATTATATTGCTTACAAAGTTCACTAAGTTTAAAAATAGATTTTTGCAGGGCAGACTCACTATTTTGTATAATAACTAAGTCGTCAGCAAACAATAAAATATTTAAAAAGTTGTTATTTGAAATTTTAAAATCTACATTCACTAGCTGCTTCCATTTGCACACTAGGTCTCCATAATAAATACTAAAAAGTGTAGGTGATAAAGTGCACCCTTATCTGACACCCTGATTAGTAAGAATTTTTTTTAGAAATTTGACCATTGTTCCTCACATTTATTTTTGTTTGGAAGTAGAAGCATTGTATCATTTTTTCTAATTGTTGTGGGTATCCTCGTTCTTCCAATATGTGCCACACTTTGCATCGCTTTACCCTATCGAAGGCTTTTTCAAAGTTAATAACGCCATATGCGTTTCTTTATTAAACTCCCTATGTTTTCCAATTAGTTTCTTAACAATAAAAATGTTATCTGCAGAGGATCTGCCTCTTCTAAATCCACTTTGTTCTTCCGAGAGAAGACATTCAGCTATATTCTGCAACCTTTTGTTTATTATTTTATCAAATATTTTATAGGCCGTATCCAGTAAACATATTCCTCTCTAATTGCTACAGTCATTTCGTTTCCCTCTCTTAAAGATAGAGATGGTTTGGGCTATAAGCCAATCTTTTGGGATACATTCTATAATTCTTCGAAAAGTCCGTCGGTTACAGGGTGAGTGTACGCATGCGTGATTCAGTAAATGAGGTCACTTGACTTCTGTAAAGAAGGAGCTGGTTTTTAATTGCGCTTGACAAGGAAACATTATAGACTTATTCAATTGTTTCACATCTTTATCGTTTTAAATAACCCTGGTCCTTTTAAAAGCGACAGAAACCTAGTAATTAAATTTGTTGTAGAAAGATCATCTTTGTTATAGTTATATCTAGTACTTCGTATCTTATTCCACCTAAACCTTCAAAACTCAGTGTAATATGAGATGCGGTTTCTTCCTCTACATTGGTGGTTCTTTGAAGAAGCCCATTGTGTGCAGATGTTTGCCCAACTTACAGCGCCCTGTCATTGTCCCTGTTTATTTGAGATCTCTTAAGATTGAATATATCTTCAGATCTTCAGAAACTGAGGATATTGTAATCCTCATTCTCTTAATGTCTGCATCCTTACGTTTACTTCTTTGTTGGTTAAATTGTATCCACTCATCAATGGTTTTTAGTACAGTACTTAAAGGGATGCAAAACACTGGTTCAGGACTAGTAAACGATATTACAGGGCGTTTTCTTCTTGAGGCATCTGTTGTTCCGTTGCCTATAAAACCTTTGTGTCCTGACACCCATCCAACAGTTACCTTGTTGAATTTTGCCTGTTGTATAAGATCTTCTAGGCAACTGCAGAGTAACTTTGAGGTTACCTGATAACTTGCAATTGCTTTTAATGATGTCTGATTGTCAGAGAATATCCAGATGCGGTTTCTTTTATAGCCCTTTCTTAGATTCTCCCGGTTTCAATTGCTAATACTTCTGCGTGGAACACAGTGCTATTGCTCCCCAGAGGGTAAAGATGTCACACTTTGGAGCCTCCTCATGTATTCCAGCACCTGATTCTCTGTCTTGTAGCCATCCAATACCAGTTCAGGCTTCCTTTTGAACAGTGTATTTTATTTTGACTCCATTCTTACATAAAATTGAGTGGTTTATCAAAACTAGCAAATGAGATAGCGAGTATGGCATAAAAAAGTGTTGTTTTATAAGATGGCGACTAGTGAAGTACACTGAATGCTAATACTGCAAGAGATTAGAGAGGTCTTGTGTTCAAATCTCTAGAAGTAAAGCGAAAGTAGAGGAAGCTACTTCGCGCTTCATTACACTGCTACGTCAGGAGAACTAAATGAAGAGACTATATGCAGCAGTTCAAATATTGAAATCTCGTCCTGGAATCAATATCATGCTTTTACAGACTTAAAATCATGTTTCTTTTGAATATGTAGTTGCCTGCATTGAATACATAGTTCCCAATACCTGCAGCGATGTTTATGTTTTATGTAGCATGCTCCCATTGGCCTGACTTGTGTTGAAGCTTCAAGTATCTTTTAGCAACATATCTTCAAAACTTTCAATTAACTGTAGCTTCTCAAAACGCTTATCAGAAGCAGGTTGAAGTGTTATTTATACGGTGTGTTTAGGGGCTTCGAGGAAAATTATTTCACCACATTTGTACGTTACATAAAATCATATGTCATAGGAAGTATAAAAGATACCAAACTGTGATTTTGTATGCATGTCAAAACACAAGCAAATAGCTTTCTTCAGTTACATTACCTAATTTGAAATGTTTTATATCTTATAAATATATTAATACATTAATTATATTCCATTTTGCTCAAATTCATATACCTTTTCATATTTATGAACACTTTTCCAAAATTTAGAGCTTTTTAAACTTATATTTATTTTCAGATAGAGGAGTTTTTAGATATGCACATAAAAAGTGTATTACTTTAACCAAAGATGTCTTCGAAATAAAGTACTGGTTTTGAATAGCGAAGAAATAAGCTTTTATCTTAGATTATAATTATAAAAGTAAACGAAATAGTTTACAGCATGATTATGCTGATCATTTAAATGTAATGTAAATATTTGATAGCCTTAGAATGCGTACATATAACTTGTGCAACAGAATGCTGCATTCACGTATAATTGTAATTTATAGAATTTTATACATTTATAAAGTCTCAAATATATCAAATACGATAATGAAACTCACAGAAGAATGTGGAAAGTTTGCAAAATTTCAATTAAATATCTTATAGTTCCTGTCAAAAATTGTTTTATGTAATCCCTTGTAAAATTTTTCAAATGATGCTTTTTAGATCTACTATTTATTTTTTCAACTGGCATTATTTGATACGAGGCTGATTCTTTCTGACAAATCAAAATGAAGTAAAAGATAAGTGTGTTACTATCCAAATTGATATTCGAGATCATTTAAAAGAGGTGGGAACTAACTCTAATGTTTTTTCCTTTCAAAAGGCATATGCGAAAATATACTCTTAGACAGAAATATCAACATAGTATAATGTTCATTTATCGATGTTTTTCTTTAATTATAGTAATATTTTAATTTTTATAATAATTGTTAATTAGGAAAAGCAAATTTCCTTGTTTATTCCTTAGTAAAAAAACTGCTGTAAACTAAAATAAAAGTTAACTACCATTATTTAATAAGAAGTAAATAGAAGGAATTCTCTATTTTAGTAACCAAACATTTCTCTTGGATATTGTTAGAAAATAATGGACAGGTCTTTAAAGAACAAACTGATCAGGAAGGATGTTTGATTTGGAGCAAAAGAAAATAAATTAAGATTTTCATACACAAAGAAAAGCGCCAAAACTGATAAAATTTGTAATGTATTGTATTGCATGTGGTAGATATTTCATATTATAATCGGAAATTGACTACTTTGACGTGCTTCCTGTCGCTGTGCATGCTGGGAGGGTCCGGTATCGATTCCGTGTCTCCAGGTTTTACTTCGTGCTGTTAAGGGACGGATTTGGATTAAATATTTTTTGGTTGGGGTTCGATAAATGGGATAGAAAATTATTGTATGCTTTCTTTCTCTGGAGTAAATGAACATAGTGATAGGCATAGGAAATAATTTCAATGACCTAAATAATCAAAATTAGTTATTGATTTCATGATAATGTTTTCTATATTTTGTCAAAAGTAGACAATGTAATTTTCTCCAAATACACGTTTGTGACCTGAGGATCTACTTCCATCATTCTTTTGTTTTTAGATTTAAGTCAATATGCTTTCTTTATAACTGTGACACGTTCGTTTGCATTAGAATATATGGAACTTAATGAGTATATGTGAAACATTTAATAAGATATGTACAGTCATATATAATGTTCTTAAAAATGGTAGTTCTTATGAAAGTTCAAGACAGTGTTAAATTCAACAAACTTAATTTTCTAAAGTAAACTGCTAATTTTTCAGAAAAGGTAAACAGAACCAATACCAGGATCACACTTAAATACCTGAGCAACAATTAGCTATCTAATTATTAAATTTTAAAGAAACAAAAATACGCCATTTTAATTTGTACACATTTCCTGCCACCTTTCAGTAGAGGCTCAATTACCTTGCACACAATTTTCACCAGTTCTACAAATTTGAAAATGCCTTACAATAGATTTTCGTCCAAGTAGGACCGTTCCATAGCTTGACGTTTTGCTTAAGAGTTTCAGTGACGGAATCATCTTTCAACGCCAGTCGCATATTCAGGAATCATAATCTTTATTTTTAAATATCTGTAGGTTTAAAGTGACTGTTAAGGGATGGATTAAAGCCACATTTAAGAAAGGTCCTTTTATTTTGTTTACGATGAAGCACATATACTTTCTCACTAATCAATAAAACAAAAGAAGTACTATATATTACAGAATGTGTTACCAACTGGTCTAAAGAGTTACTAGTTGAAATCAACGGGTTCATAAACCTGCATTTTTATATGAAGTATATTTTAACTAAGCATTAGAGCAAATAAAATCTAAAGCAAAGTTTTCTTACGTTCTAAGATTTTCATCGTAAGCTAATGTTGGTTTAATTACATTGCATAAATTATGCACAGGTTCTTCGGGATTATTTCAGGTTTTAGTAATCTTAGGTTAATTTACTCTTTGAAATATTTATTCTTTGATGTCTGAATTAGAAAGGTGAATTGTACACAAAGGTTGCAGACTACCTTTATATTATTGTGTTTTCTGTCAGGTCACTACTTCACCTCCATTATTTCGCTATGTAGGTTAATCCTACTTGTCTCGATCTTGTTTCTCTACTTGTAGCTTGTAAACCTTATTTCTATTGTTAAGATTTTGCAGTTTAACAAAGCCATTGGATTTATCTTGAAGCCAAGCAAATAGTAGTGTTACACTGTCGTCAATCTAGCGCCCTACTATGGGAAATTGTCAACATTTTATGAGCACTTGAAGGCAAACTCAGAAGGTTTGTCAACCTAAAAAATAAAATATCTTACCAGTATTTACATGTAAGGGATAGTTATTACATTAAAAATGGTAAAATCATAGTGCGATGTCAAACAAAAGAGATGGATTTTTTCACATTTTTGGAAGAGCTGAGTATACTAACTTTTAAACAAACCTGTTGCAATAAAGTCCAGATATAAAAACTGATTAAGTACCCAAGTTTGAATATGTATTTATTGTGTTTTAATTCGACTAATGTTCACCATACTTTTGATTATGGCGTGTATATAGGAAATGTGACAATAAAAAATACTGATTCTACCAAGAAACTCAGCACCACACAATTAGATATATCCATGTGTTTACAAACCAGATACAGAAAGATAATTTAAAAGTTTTAATCAATGAATATTTGAATCTAAAGCATATGGCTAAAACTGAAACAGTTGAAAAGTTCTCCTGCAGTTATTCATACCAACACCCTACATCGATGAATTTATGTGTCTGCCTTAGAAGCAAAACTTCCTTAACATATTCATCTCTCCTAAAAAGGCGTGCTTATTTAAATGCCCTACCATTATCATCTAACACCAGTGCCTCCTAAGTCACATTTGTAATGTGGTTCACAGTTGTGAAAAAGTTAAAAAAAATTGAAACTCGCCTTCTTATTTCCAAAAACAGAGAGCACCAAAGCTCGGTATTCAAACCCACTCTATTGCCATAGAAACAAACAAACAAACAAACAAACAACGCGTGAGAAGTAAAGAAAGAAAGGAAGGTAGGAAGGAAGTGGGAAACGAAGTAGGAAGCTGTACCGTTTGACAAATGTGTGCTTTTTGCTCCCAATTTCCTCGCTTTTCCTTTCTATTCAGAATCGACATTTCTCCGAGATTCAAGGTTACAGTGAATGACGATACGCTTCAGTGGTAACTGAGTGGCCGTATAAAAAGTTCTGCTTTTTTACATTTGGATTAGCAAATATATGTGAAATTGAATATTCTTTCCTTTTTATTCTTCGTTTGAAGTGATTGGCTCTATGACATGTTACCATTTTCGAGTTGAATGTTTAATCCAACATTTCCTTCAATGATCTAAAGATTCTTCCCGTTTGGATGTCAATGATGAAAGATTTTGGAGATGCTGCCGCATGTGAGCATGGGATATACCTATATAGTGCGATCCATATAAAGCTGAACCATTTCTTAACTTTTGAGACAGAAAAAGGACAGACGTGAAACGTTGGGAGAATATAATAAATAATTGGGAGATTACATTACACTATTAACATCTAAGAGAAAATGTTGGAAGTGTCCTCCACCAGCATCTATCAATCGTTTGCCCAATTTTCTTTGATACGACTGTAGACACTGAAGTTTATATGAGTATCCACAAGACATTTGTGGAGCAGCTGGAGGATACTGAATTGAGAGAAGGTTATTTCCAGCAAGATGCAGCAACGTGCCATACATCTAATGATACCACGGAACTTGTAACCAGTTTCTTTGATAATCGAAGAATCTCAAAGGGCCTGTGTCTCTCCAGAACCCTAATATAACCTCACCGATATTTTCTTGTCGGAGTTTCTAACAAATAGAGTGTACAGGAATAAGCCACGGACAATTGAAGTTCTCAAGGTATCCCTTTGAACTGAAATAAGTAACATTGGCGAGGATATGCTGCATAAAACTTCAGAGAATATGGTGAGACGAGTGCAAACATGTATAGATGCTGGTGGAGGACACTTCCAACATTTTCTCTGAGGTGTAAATATTGTAATGTAATCTCCAAATTATATATTATATTTTGCCAAAGTTGCACGTGTGTCCTATTATTGGTTCAAAAGTTATGGCACATTGAAATAGTTCAGCTTTATGTGGATCGCAGTATACAAGGTTATAGATTCTAAATTTAATTCTTCCATTATTTCCTCCTTATATTTAGCATATTTACATTTACCTTTGTGTACGTTATAAAATTAGTTTTCATTAGCAGATATTCTCTTTCCGTGTATCTTTCTCAATACCACTGCCAGAACTAAGTATAGGTCTTTGCAAGGAGTTGCGTAAGAAAATTCTAATATTGACAGGGTTCTACCCTATACAAGATGTTAATGAAATACATTGAAATATTTTCAGAGCACGTGGAAATTTCTTTAACAACAAATTTGAGATAGGAGACTTACGGCCTATTGGTTCAAGTGTGGAAATTACGACTATAAGTTAAATGCCAGTGCATCACTGCTAATGAAGTTATCACCTTAGCTACAACACTTGAAAATTAAGAGAGTATCTGAGCACTCCCTCTGGCGCAATGGTTAGGACGTTAGCTTTCAAGTATAGGTAAACGAGTTCGAGTCTCCAGTTTTTGTTGGTTTTTTAATATTTTGTATAAGCTTTTAATTCATTTATAAATGTATGCATTTTCTGGAGAAATTTGACCTTGATTACAAATATTTCTAACAAAGGTTGAATCCTATTTGAATACGTCCACAGGTTGCACATCTAAATGGGGAGGTGGTTTAAAGGATGAACGAAATTGCATAAAATAAAAGTAAATTCAGTAATGTAAACTTTACGTCATGTTTATAGGAGCTGTAGTGTCACGAATCATGGAAATTATAGAAGTGTTACTGCACTGGCCAATCAGATGCATGAATCAGTTCATTTCTTCCTATTAGAATTTGCCTATTAATAAGACGGGTAGGAATATCAACTACATGACAGAAACCGAACCAATGACCTTTAGCACAGCAGTTTTCGGCGCTACGATTTCGGCCAATAACAGTTAAAGAAACACCAATAGAATAGGCTAAGCCTAGAGGAAGACAAGTAGTGGTGCTGTGACGTCAGCTCCGTCAGCTATAACCGCCAAATATGCTCCCGATCGAAAGGCAGGTTAGCGTATGACTTCATTGCGCTGATTTCTGACAGCAAAGGAAAGATAGGCTACGTATCGGGTATTAATAATATCTACAACTTATATCTTGGGTGTTGTAATACTAATGCTGACTGCTTTAATTACACAATTGGTTCCGGTTTATAAAAAATTACATTTTGGCTCTGTCTTATGAGAAAATATATAAAACTTCAATTCGTAGTTTATCTGAAGGACTCAGGCATGTTATCAGGTTAATAAAATAAAACAGAAAGTAATTTTATCTTCAAATTAAAGGAGACCCATTCAGAACAAACTTACCCAGATATTTTCCGACAGTGCCGTTTCGGTTTTCTTTAACTAAGTAGTTCGTTAATGTCAGGACGTTATGTCTGCGAAATCTGTAATCGAAGGCTGCATGTCAGATTGTGATCCAACAAGGTACTTTGGGGTTTGGACTTAGCTTATTTCATAACAGAAAAAAAATTGTTCGCACATATATGTCGAGCCAAACATACACAATGTCCGTGCGGCAAGTGAATATAACCCCGAAAATCTGGTTTGGTGGACATTCTTGTAAAAAGTCAGCCAAGTCTTTCTTGTGTATATATTTGTCGTTCAATAAATCTTCACATTGTACATTTAACAGTTCCATTTGGTAAGTACCAGCTACATTGTCGTGATAGAGTGTGCAACACCTGACTGAACCCTTAGATTCTGTACTCACAGCGTCATTTATATAGGTAACTTGGTCTACTGGGCTCTTGCCTGACGTCACACGCACTCTCGAAAGACTCCCTGGTTCGCCAATATGTAGTTACACCGTCGATTTACAGCCCCCGGGGGTCCGCCTCCGCTCTCTTCTACAACAGCTGAATGACGACGTAGTACCAACACTTCCTAGGGGAGAATCTCGCTTTCCTCCCTGGATACGCAACATTGGGCTCGCATCCATGGCGAACGATACGACCCCTGTACCCGTATATCGTTCCGCCTTTTTAGAACTCCAGGTGCAATTCGGGTATTGCAATTTTATCCATACGGACGGATCTAAGAGCGAAGCTGGAGTGGGATGTGCTTTTGTTTTTAATCGTAGGAGTTTTACTTTTGGTTTACGGCGACAGTGTTCGATTTTTACCGCGGTACTTTTTAGTCTTTATCAGGCGATTTTATATATTGAGTGGCACTCTATGCGGACCTGCGTGATCTGCACGGACTCCCTCAGTGCGCCTCAAAGCCTTTTGACGCTGTACTACTACCATCCTCTGGTGCAGCGTATTCAGAATAGAGTCCACTGCCTGGCAGTCTCTGGCACCAGGATCAGTTTTGTGTGGACGCCTGGTCATGTGGGAGTATCAGGCAATGAGGCTGCAGACGCCGCGGCTAAATCTGCCATTTCCTAGCCTAGTACCTCTTATTCTCTTGTTCCCTCTACTGATTTATTTTTATATTTACGCCAAGCCCTTACAATACGTTGGCATGATGAGTGGACGGCTTTGCGTGGGAACAAGCTTCGGACGGCTACACTTCTTCCTGTTTCCTGGGCAGCCTCTGCCCGAGTTTCTAGTAGGGAAGAAGTCATTTTAGCCAGCTTACATATCGGACACTGTCGTTTTAGCCATGGTCACTTGTTGCGGGAAGGCCGCGCCGTGGCTCAGTGGTTAGACCACCAAGGCAGCCCGGGTTCGATCCCAGGCGACCGCAAAGTGAAATTTGTGGTGGACAACACGGCACTGGGGCGGGTTTTCTCCGGGACCTCAGGTTTCCCCCGCCATCTCATTCCACCGGTGCTCCATCTTCATCTCATGTATCATCAGTGTCATCGCCTGAGGTGCCGTATGTAGTAAAAGCGGGCGTTAAACACTACACATTTCATTTCATTTCTTGTTGCGGGATCAACCCGCACCTATGTGTGACCATTGTGACGTACCCCAAACGGCACGTCACATTTTAACTGCATATCGGTTTTTAAGTCCATTACGCGCCAGTCTGTCGTTGCCAGCCACCCTTTCTGCCACAGTGGCAGACAGGGAGCGTGCTGTAGAAGACATACTTGATTTTATCCGGCAGAGTGGGTTCTGACACCACCTCTGACCAATTCGAGGCACCTTTTGGTTGCTGATATTTTATTTTATTTATTTTATCCTTTCCCTTCTGCAGTAACCGACATATTGCTTTTAGTGTTTTATGGTTTAGGTTTTAGCTTTTTATGGACTTGTCTTGTGTGATTATACTGTTTTAATATGTTGGTTTTAACTGTGTAGACCTTTTAGCTTTCTAAGGGCGCTGTTAACCTTAGCAGTTGTGCACTCTTAATCCAATTCTATTGCTACTGCTACTGCTACGTACTCTCGAAGATGTCTTCCTCTGGGCTACATGATGCTTGGAGGTAGGTAATTGCTGTTCAGTGTCGCACTGGCAGGTGATTAGTTCGAAATGTCAGTGATATTTGAGAAATTAAATCTTGAGAACGCCAATAACGAACTACTACAGTCTCCGCTCTATCTCCGGCTCTGATAGTTCTCTAGAGGGGGAAGCGCGCTGTTGCCAGTTCTTTAGCGGGAATTTCAAGCAGAGGAACATGTGTATTTTAAATATTTCACGCATTTACAGATGGCACTTTCATCTGAATAAGAGCATTGCTCCTCTAATAAAACCACGTACATCACCAGCATGGAGCACAACCAGTCTGCTTCCTCTTTTTTACTGGCACTTTCATTGTTGCTGCAATAGTGTCATCTGTCTATGCCTTTGTCTTAGTGTGTCCTGCATTTACCCACGTTATATCAAGCCATACCACATTTTCGGGATTGCTTTTTAGAATTTCCCGCAAAAAATCTGCCTCTCCATGCAACAATGTCACTTCTTTCCATTAAAGCTTTCCTCCCAGAAGATTTTTTAAACTGAAAACCTAGTTCTCTTAGTACTTCACTTAGGCTGGTTTTTCCGCCGTCGAATAAGCCAGCTTCCTTTAACGAACACAGCAACATCGCACGAGTGTGAAATTCGTTTCTCATATAAGATTGACATACATGTCGCCTTATTGCATCCATTTGAAAAGCATCAAGTGAAGCTTTAAGGCTGCCTCGTTGCCTTTGCCTTTTCGGTGTACGCAGAACTGCAGACGGTGAACTTAAATCAGCTGGGCACTTTTCCTTGGTCACATTCTTCACGGTGGTTTTTCCCACCTTCAAGGCGTCACAAACTCTGTCCAGCATCTTGGTAACAGGCAGTAGAGGTCCACCATTGTCCCGCTCCTTCTCGAAGTACTCACGTAGCCTGAATATAAATTCACGGCTTTGGCTCTTATAAGAGCCAATTTTTTTCTTGAATTCTGACGAACCAGTAGCCATATTACTATAATAGCGATAATAATAAGCCTTACAGACGCTACAAATCGGAATTCACGCACACACAAAAAATTAAACAAACCACCAGCGCGGGATCCAAAACCAACTAAAGGCCACGTGGTCCACACAAAATTGCAGCGGCAACACGGTGTTGGATTTGTAAGACACGCCTAGCAGCGACAACGCTGATTGGCGCTAGCAGACAGTCTTAACTTCCTGACCACGACAGCCGATGTACAGACTTCCAGTACCACCAACAGAAGCAGTTGGTTTGAGTGAAAGGTGTGAACGAAATATTCGAATAGAGTGATGTTATAAAGAATATCTTGCATGATAATGAAATTAAAAGTTGGGTTTCCATGTTTTGAAGCTAATATAGTCGTATACTCTCATTATAAAGATAATTCTGACAATCTGCTTTCAATCACTTATAATTCCGGCTGAGAATTGGGCACACACGAGCGACTCATGGCCATTTATTAAGAGGGGAACCGGCCCCTGTGTGTGCTCCATGTGCAGTACGCCTCACTGTGCGGCATGTACTGCTGGATTGCCCGCAGTACGCCCGCGTTCGCCAATCTTTGGGCTCGGGGACTAACTTGCACGGTGTTTTAGGTGACGACCCAGTGGCCGTGGATAAGGCACTGCGGTTTGTTTTTAAAATCGGTTTTAATAAACAAGTCTAACTTGCATTTTATATTTATTAATTTTAGAGATTTTAAATTATTAGTCTTTTGATGGTTTTTATGTCCTTTTAACAGTTGAGTGTTTTTATTATATTTTACCTTTTTGGCTAATTTTTATATCTTTTAGGTTTTAGTGTTGACTTCGGGCCCAAAGGACCTTGTTGTCGACGGGCCCTAAAACACCACACACTCACTCAATTACTCATTATTATATGTTGGTACTATTAACCTTCCCCCTCCACCTCCTGTAGCTCCCAAACGTCAGAGCCGGAGATAGAGCGGCCGTACTGTAAGAATCGATATTTCTATATTCGGGAAGCAGCTTTAAAGACACTCTAATCCAATAATTTCACCCACTTTGATAATATTCTAACTTTATCATCATCTGTTGTCAGTTAGGTTTAATACAATTAACCGCGTTGTTTATCTGCAGACCATGCATTACCTATCCCAACTTGTTTATATTTATCACGTCTAGAATCACTGAAATTACTTTGGTGTGGTTTATTACCAAGGGAACAAGGAGACTGGGCGTAATCCTTTAGTAGCACGCCTACAAGCGAAAATAGTTTTTAACAAATTGTACCAGAGATATTTTTGGCTTTAGCAGATGGACAGCATGCTGGGAGTTCGAATCCTTAAGTCCAAAATTGACTAAGTTTTGGCACATGCTTATTGGAAGTCCGTTTATTTAGAGCCAAATTGTTTTTGTAAATAATCTGTAAATATATTTAGTACCTATGTCAGCACTTATGTAGGATGTACGAGATTCAGAGAATATTTTGTTCTTTGTGTATTTTTAGTGTATATGCACGGTCTTCTGTCATCCTAAGTACATAACGTCTAGTGAAGCTGTTACTATCGTACTACTGCATATATCTTTACACAACGGAAGGTTTTTATGTTAATAATCCTGCTACAGATCTGGTGAATTTAGAAATGTTCTGGGACACGCATGCGTCATCCCAAAAGAATAGTGGATACAAAATTGCAAGTATCTATTTACATTTAAATTATTTACTGAATGTGGTTTGTTGATAACAGATCTATATATTTCGCATACAATATTGTGACTTTGTGGGCTCGTGAAATGAAAAGTCCAATTACACAAACTCAACAGTGTTCTTTATTCCCACCGACTTACAGTTGAACACTTGCCAATTACACGGAATTGCGTAATGCACACAATTACGATTCACCAGTTCGTCCGTTACAATTCCACTGGACGGTCACAATTACGTAAATTCTTCCGTTGCACATACACAGTCTTCTCGTCCTTACACTAGCACTGCACCCTTATGCTGATTGCCACGAACTCTGACTGACTGACTCCTCTTGCCCGACGTGCTGCTTATATAGGGCCAGCGGGTCGATCTGGAAGGTTCTAGATTAGTGGAAATATCCCGTAAGTTCGAGAACACAGGTGGAACAGAAAGAGACGGCACAGTGATGATTTTTCTCCCAGCCACCTCCTGTCACCACTATAAGACAAACGAGGGGGGCGTGGCTAATACGGACCTCCCCTGCTCGCCCGCTCCCAGCTGGTTCTATAGGGTGTTCCAACGATCGGGTGACTATTATGGAATAGCAAACTTGCACAGTAAACTGTAAGCCCATTTATGTCTACGAAGAATAAGATAGCTAATTTGGGTCTACTTTTGGTGCAATATTACATTTTAAACATGTAATGCAATCCAAATAAGTGTATTTATGGATTTGAACAATGATCGTGCCTTGGCCGAATTGTTAGATGACTTGACTTTCACCAAACAGGCGCGGATTCGATGCCAGACAACTTAAAAGTAAAATTTGCAATGGACGGGTTTTCTCCGGGCTCCCCTGTTTCCTCCATCATCATCCTCTTTTCTATCCTTCATCTCGCCTTCATACTGGTATCCGCCTCTTACTGTCGTCTCAGGCGTTGGGCTGGCCCTTCAACCCTGGTTCCTATATCAGACTCAGTGCTTAGTCTTCCCTCGCCCCGACTTTCGAGTTCCCTAAACCATGCTCTTAACGGAAAGAAAAAAAATGTATTGGAACATGATTTTTATGTATATTCTCATTCTAATCTAGTTCTTGCGTCAGTGTAACTATTATTCAGTCTTTAAGAAAAATTAAATGGTGAAAATTGCCCAAAATTACAATTTTTCATTGTTGTGCATTCCTATATACCCGAATTTCCTATTTAATGTAACATATTTTGTCATTGGAAGCTCAACGTCCATACTCTTATGCCCGATTTCACCAACTGATGTTAAAATCGACGTTAACAAATGTAACGTAAGAAGTGTCACAGCGCTAAAGCTAATGTTAAATTTCTTGCATTTCACCAACCTGTTTTCTTAAAATGTTAACAAACACGTGTTAATGCGAAGAAACTTGTAAATATCACAGCTATAGAAGGCTATGGATGATTTTCTGAACGTACTCCGATACGCTTTTTGTTTCATTTTCGTCTGCATAAATGGCGGATGAACAAAATCATAAATAAAGCCGTGAGACAAATTTCTCATCGACGGAGAAAGAATTGTTAATTGAAATGGTAATGAAGTGTAAGGATATCATGGAAAATAAGAGGACGGATGCAGTGCATGTGAAAGAGAAAGATGTCGCGGGGAAAATATTGGAAACGAATTTAATTCAAATGCATGTGTCATTACTACAAGCACCAAACAACTTGTTAGTATTACGTAAATTTATAACGAAGTGTGAAGAACAAGTGCTTTAAACGTTTCTAGACGGGATGTGAACAATGTATTATCCACATAATTCAGTGAATTATAAAATCGCAAAGTTATTAATACTTGAAGCAAAGGCGAGATAGGCATATTCCTTTCGATCTATATTCCATTTCATTACGTAAATTTAAAACGAGGTGCGAAGATGGGCAAGTGACTTGAACGTTTCGAGACGGCAGATGTATTATCCACATAATTCAGTGAATTATAAAATCGCAAGGTTACTAAAACTTGAAGCTAAGGCGAGATAGTCATATTCCTTTCGATGCATGTTCTAACTCAGTATTACGTAAATTTAAAACGAGGAGCGAAGAAGGGCAAGTGACTTGAACGTTTCAAGACGGGAGGTGGAGAATCTATTATCCACATAATTCAGTGAATTATAAAATCGCAAGGTTATTGATACTTGAAGCAAAGGCGAGATCGGCATATTCTTTTCGATGCATGTTCTAACCTCTCTTGTACTTCCGCAGTAACCTTCATAGCAACATGTTTCGACAGTGTATACCTCCGTGAAAAAAATTTTCTTCGGATAGTTCCTCAAAATCATTTCTCCTCATAGGCCGTACTCTATTATGAATGCCATTTAGACGGTCTTAAATATAGCAAATCGACATCAACAGCTGAGTTCATGCTCGCCATCTTGACTATTTACAATTGTTAAGAACATTAAAAATTCGGCTTGTTAATTTTAACATGAGATTTAACACGAGTGTTACGCTAACACTTGTTGGTGAAATGCAATTTTTGTTTCAACTATTGCTAAACTCGTGTTAAGTCTTAACATTTGTTGGTGAAATCGGGCATAAATATTGTTTCAAATTTGGACGGTATCTGTCATTTTGTACACTGAATTCTTCAAGTAATTTCTCTTATACGTTTTGGAATATAGTTTACCTAATATATTAGGGAATTTTTAGTGGTTACTCTGCTAGGCATGGTCACTGCTGTATTGTCCAAGCATATGTCTTCCTTTTTAGAAATATTTTTGAGTCTTTTTCCTTCTGTTCTTTTTTTATGTAATTTACGTCCTGCAAAGCTACGTCATATCGGACGCTAAATGAAATGGATATAATGATGTTCAAATAAATCAATCCGGGGTCCATGGAGCTTGGAGTTATCCGACATTCGTCTTGCAGGACAAACGAAATTCCCGGAAAAGACCTTATCCAGGTAACTCACCATAAACGAGATTCGAATTCGGGACCTCTTGAACGTGAGACAGACATGCTACCATCTACGCTACCGAGGCGGCCTTCTGATTTCCTTGAGCTAGATCCTGCATTTATTGTGTACAGGTTTCTCAAAAATTATTACTGAAAACAAGAATGAAATACAAATGTGATGAAACAATTCGGAATCTATTTCGGTAAGAATAACATAATTGGTTCTTTTATGAAGATAACAAATTGATGATAATAAATGCATCCCAAGTAATTTGGTTGTTAACTTTTCTGTAACCTAAACGAAATACAAAGGAGTACAATATATAAATACCTGATACAATTGCACTAGTTCAAGATTATAGAACTTTTCTACTGTGCTTGAGTAGATGATTTTACTAATTGAAATAGATCTGAGGTCAATTACAGTAATAGCTTGCCTGGCCCAATTCATTACCAGCTCAGTGTGACCATGCTACTAATCAAGAGAGGATTAGCTAACTCTTGCGGCTACAGAGCACTCCCAACCCCCATTCGAGAAATTTGCCTTATGTCAGAATCAGCTCAGAGCATGAATTGACATACGGGTAGCTCGTTTTCTAAAATAAACTGTCTGCCAAAACTATGGTTAATATTCCATACATATACGAAGGACCTCGTAAGTCCAGGATTACTTATGGAACGTGCAGACACTAGCTAGTTCTTTCCCAATGCTTCTAATTTTAACTCAATGTACACACAAAGGTATATACGAGCAATCAAAATCGTATGTTGAACCATAGCCCGCTCACATTCCTTTAAGCCTCGGCACTCGCCAGCTAGAGTGTTATGACTAAAAGTTACACATTTCTCCACTACCCACCGTATGGCGCTGGCTAATGACCCCTCTGCAACCCTGTTCCAGCATACAGCTGCAATGTGTTGACATTACAGAAGCAGAACTTTCCGAAGCAGTGGTTTACAGTTTAGGAATTTACGTTTTTCAAACACTTCCGTTGTCGCAGAAGCAATACACCTTAATATCACAGGAATATAATGTTTGCATATCAGTTCACTTAGCAGTTCTGAATGATTTCAGTTCTCTGCACACACGAGATAAGAACAATGTTGCATTGCTGGCATTATGTTTTCCTCTAGGCTTTTTCTCCACCTATTTTAGGTGGCTTAGGTACAGCAGTTGTTATAAATTTCTCTATAACTGCCAAAAGAGAAATATACTCTGGAGATTGGTATAATAGCGTGGAGTTTTCGTCCCTTTAGAATATTAGATTTACAAGGGATGCTGTACACTTGGCCGTAGACACTTTAGTAAGACAGATGGCACAAGAGAATTCGGCCGCTATTTTTTTAACTATAAAACCTCCTATATATGCCAGTGATAAGTGGACTGTTGCATGAAACGAGGCTGTCTAGGAAGCAAAAAAAAAAAAAAAAAAAAAAAAAAAAAAAAAAAAAAAAAAAAAATATATATATATATATATATATAAGTAAGTAAACAGTTAAAATCAGTTTTAAAAAATACGTTACTAGGTCTTATAAGATGGAAATTCGCATTACCTTTAATTTCATTCAATTCGCCCAATATTACGATTATTGTGTCTGGAAGCTGTGTTGCAGTGTACAATGGTGTCTTTTATCAATAATTGAATTGATTTATGAAAATTATTGGTTTCATAATAAAGTAATCCTTCTTAATTTGCCTGCTGCTTGTTTACAACTTCTTTGTGCCTTTTATTTGCTCCCCATAATTTACATCTCAAGGTGTTATTCTGCCTTCTTTCCAATCTCTTTAATTTGGAAATTATGTCTTCCTCAATCTGAATTGCAGCGCAGTTATAAGTACGTTCATCTGTGACAAGAGCCAGTGCATTAACATCAGCAGCACTGTTAACACTTTCTCTGCTGGAACTGCGTCTCCGTTTTCTGCTTTCTGTGTGTAAGCGTATTTCTTAAATTTGTTGCCTTGGTGTTGCTTGTTTCACTAATTTATAATCTGGGTAGTTCGGAAAAATGCTTGGAATAGTTCCTGTTTTCAGTAGTTTAATTTTACAGCCTGGCTTATAGTCGTCCTCAGTAAAATGCAAACTGCACACGACTGTTGAATTATATTTATCATTTACCACGAAATTAGAGCGCGATATAGCTTTTAGCCATTGTTTACGTAGTTCTTCTTCTACTGGAAATTCATGGAAACTGATCTCTTTTGACTTTCTTTTCTTACTTTAACAGAAAGCTACGCAACAATACACCATCTGAAATATAAGGTATTGAGCTCATAATTGCTGCTATGCTGTTTGTTGTAATTATTGTTACTACTGCTGTTGTAATAATGATGATAATGATGATAAAAATAATAATAAAAATAAAATAATATAACGTAATTATTACATTTGGAGTGTTGACATGTATGGTTCGGAGACCTGGACTTTGGAAAAACGGAGAGCTTTGAAATATAGTGCTGTTTATTGTAAATGTTTGTACTATAAAGCTGTCATGGAAAATCTATCTTCTAAGATAATGAACTGTGATCATTTACGGCACAACAGTAAAAGTAATAACAGTAAGCAATGACATGTTGTGCTCACACTTATTATTACTTTTATTATCTCTTATTTATACCCAGTTTTCTTATTGTCTCTTATTTATGTCCAGTTTTCTTATTGTCTCTTATTTATGCCCAGTTCTCTTGTTCGCTTACTTAAATTGGTGTCAACAGCACTTCATGTAAAATTCACTTTCAATACTAATTGAGACCATAACATTTGCTCAACTGTCACCACAAAATTAAATGTCGACAAGGCCACTTAGGGGTCAGTTTTGAGAGCTCCAAGCGGCAAAGCAGGTAAGCACCGCTCGGTCGCTTAAATGTGTAGGAATCCGACTGAGTGCCGAGGCTTTAAGGGATGTGAACGAACTATGGTTAAACCAACTGAGGAATAGAACTATTAAGCCTTCCTTGAATATATTTTACATATTTCCATTTGATATATTTAGTTGTACAATTTGCGTTACAGTTTCACTACAATGACTTTAACATCGTATATGCACTTGTATACATCCTATACAAATACATGAAATTGCTGACCTAAGATTTGCTCGCTGACTCAGTTCCCCTGGCCATATGCCTTTGGTTTACCTGAGCAACTTGATATCATTTCTTCTTGACCTTCGCTTATTTTACCCTAATCCACGTTTCTGTTAACTTACATAGCAATTCTCCTATACATCTATTTCTTTTCATCCATCCACGTTAACATGCGTAGCGCCACTACCTCAGTCCCATTTCTTATCCCATAATTTTCTCCCGCAATTTGTTAACTCCTTACATTCTATCAGGTGATGAACAGTGCTCTCTTCATCTTCACAAATTCACATATCCCTACCTCATTACTACTCAACACTTTTAGATATATTATTTCTATTCTCACCCATGCTATGCCCTTTCCTCCAGTTTTGTCACAGTTTTTTTTCTCTATACTTTCACAGATCTCCTGTCTATCTATGTCTTGTCTTTGGTTCTCACTTCCAGAGTTTCATTTCTGTTGTAATTCTTTGTCATTTGGCAATAAATGAAATGACAAACCACATTCTTCATCATTGCAGTGTGTAAATTATGAGCTAAGTTGAAAATATTGCCCATTTACCTCTAGGAGACGTCGTAGACGTAATAAACTACTAAATGAAGGATTCCACATGCTACCACAATTGTGGTTATTGGAACACCCAAACAATATATTTTACAACAATTCCATCTTATTTCATATGCATATATATGATATATATTTTTTATAGTTTTTAATTTTACGTCCCCCAACGTTAAGTCATATCGGACGATGAATGGTATGGGTGAAATGATGCTCAAATGAGTCTGAGGTCCATAGAGCTTAGAGTTACCCGACATCCGTCTTTCTGGATAAGGAAAACCCAGGAAAAAACTTTATCCAGGTAACTCACCCTGAACGAGATTCGAATTCGTGACCTCTTGAACGTGAGGCAGACATGCTGCCACCACGCTACCGAGGCAGACATATATATATATGAGGGTAGTATAGGAAGAGGGAAAAGCAAATATTGCTTTCCATTGTTCCCATTGTGTTTTTCTTTTAAATTAACGTTCTCCAATGTACGATTCATGTTTTTTCAAGTCAGCACCGTTTTGGAATTATAAAAAGACGTGCATAGATATCACAATAGCTTTATTTTTACATGAAAGCCTGTACCTTAATCTACTTCGTTAAGCTAACTATGCTCCGGGTTTTACAGATGGTTCCCAGTTATGTAGCACTACGGGTTGCGCATTCGTCATTACTGGTGAGGCTCATAAATTTCGCCTTCTGGACTACACCTCTGTTTTTTTCTGCAGAACTATATGCCATCCTCTATCTGCTCCTTTTTATTTGTAAGTTAATTCCTGGCAATTTTATCGTTTGCACTGACTCTCTAAGCGCTCTTCAGGCCTTGCAACAGCACATTGCTGCTCACACGCTAGTTTTAAAAATTCAGGCCTTGATCTCGCAAATGCTTAGTCGCGGATACCATCTTGTTTTTACTTGGACCCCAGGCCATGTGGGCATTTCCGGGAACGAGGAGGCGGACGCGGCTGCTAAATCCGCTTGCCGTTTGCCCCGGAGTTTAACAACTACGGTGCCATACCAGGATGTGCAACGTTTTTTCCGTCGCCAACTCCTATCTGCTTGGCAGCACTCCTGGACAGCTTTGGAAGGCACACAATTCCGGGCAATAAAGGAGAGCGTACAACCCTGGCTAACTTCCTGCAGGGATAACCGGCGAGCCGAGGTGATACTCACCCGGCTGAGAATTGGGCACACACGAGTGACTCATGGCCATTTGTTAAGAGGGGAACCGGCCCCAGTGTGTCGCCCGCAATACTCCCGCGTTCGCCAGTCAGTAGGCTTGGGAACTAACTTGCTCGGTGTTTTAGGGGACGACCCAGTGGCCGTGGTTAAGGCACTGCGGTTTGTTGCCGAAATCGGTTTTAATAAACAAGTCTGACTTGCATTTTATATTTGTTAATTTTAGAGATTTTAAATTATTAGTCTTGGAAAGGATTTTTTTATGTACTTTTAATAGTTGAGTGTTTTTATTTTATTTACCTTTTAGCTTAATTTGTGTAGCTTTTAGGTTTTACTGTTAACTAAGGGCCCAAATGACCCTGTTGTCGACGGGCCCTGAACACCACTCACTCACTCACTCACTCACTCACTCACTCACTCACTCACTCACTCACTCACTCACTCACTCACTCACTCACTCACTCACTCACTCACTCACTCACTCACTCACTCTACATAATTTCCGTGAATATTGAGGCACTTTTCATAACGTGGCACCAGTTTTTTAATACCCTCCTCATAAAATTCAGCCGCCTGACGTGTTAACCACTGTATCATAACTCATTTCACTTCGTTATCGTCTTGAAGACGCTGACCACCCAGATGTTTCTTCAAGTACAGGAACAAATGGTAGTCGCTGGTCGCCTGATCAGGGCTGTACGGAGGATGATCTAGAGTTTCCCAGTGAAAAGATTTGATGAGATCTTTGGTCCGATTAGCCACATGTGGACGGGCATTGTCATGCAGCAAAACGATACCCTTACTTAACTTTCCACGTCTTTTGTTCTGGATTGCACGGCGCAGATTGTTCAATGTCTCACAATAAGACGCTGCATTGATTGTCTCATTACGAGGCAGAAGCTGCACTAGCAATACTTCTTTTCTGTCCCCCCCCAAAAAACACACTGTGAACATGATATTCCGGGCAAAATTGTTTGCCTAAACTTCACTTTTGTGGGTGATGATGAATGTCGCCCTTCCATGGATTGTTGTTTCGATTCTGGTGTGAAGTAGGCCACCCATGTTTCGTCACCAGCAACAATTTGGTCTAAAAAATCTTTACCTTCATTGTGGCACCCCTCAAGGAAGGTCCATGCATTGCCTAAACGTTGGGTCTTGTGCAAATCCGTCAACATTTTCGGAACCCAACGTGAACACAATTTCCGGTACTTCAAGTTCTCGGTCACAATGCGATACAAAATACTACGAGAATATTGAGGAAAATAGTCGCACAATGATGAAATTGTAAAGCGTCTGATTTCTCTCACCTTTTCGTCCACTTTCTGCACCAAATCTTCAGTAACGACCGAAGGACGCTCACTCCGTTCTTCATCATGCAGATTTGTGCGGCCATCTTTAAATGCTCTCACCCATTTCCTTACCATTCCATCACTCAATGTTTTGTCCGTAAACTTCACAGATCTCACGATGAATATCGATCGGTTTTACGCCTTTAGCACTAAGAAATCGTATAACAGCCCGTACTTCACAATCGGCGGGACTCACGATTGTCGGAGAAATCTTAAACACTCAGTAACCGACGTATACAATGAAGAATCAGACCGTAGTGGTGTCAGTGCGTAGACAAGAGATGTAGGTAACCAGCACGCATGCGCGGAATGCCGACCGTAGCGCTGCGGCGGCGGAATCGCAAAACGGTACTGACTTAAAAAAAAAAAGCCTCGTAACTCGTATCGGATGATGAATGAACTGGGTAAGAATTGTCGGGTAACCTTGAGCTCTATTGATCCTGGGTTCATTTGAGCATCATTTCACCCATTCCATTCATCGTGCGATACGACTTAACGTTGGAGGACGTAAAATGCAACAAAAAAGGGTGAAAATATGCTAAAATGGGCCCAGGGTCAACAGACTTTAGAGTAACCCAACGTTCGTCTTTCAGGGTAAGGGAAATCTATATATGGAGAAAAGATTATCACCGAGAATGCAACTTGGGGCCATTTGAACGTGAATACTAAAACCAATGCTACAGTTGCAAGCAAAGTTTAATATTTACGTACGTAATGTTTTCTTGGCCAGAATTTAAACAGTTTGTTTTTGTATAATTTGACTCTATAAACGTTAAAAATTTGCACAAAGTATCATGAAAGGCATATGTCTAAAGAAATTGTCAAGACTTCGTCATAATAGGTGTTTGCTGGAAATATCTGAAGTAGTTCAATGCTTCTAACAGAGAAAACTGGCATTGTCATTTATGTCTGCGACAACTTGTAATATCTAAAAAGCAGTGAGGCAAACGTACATTATAGAGAGGTATAAGAAACCTGATATAAAATTAGATGGTAGTTTCTGCGGACGTTAAGGTCTTTGTTACATTCCTACACTGTCATAAGGGAGTCGAATAACCGCTCTGTCCACGAAGTAGAAATCCTTTAATCTTTAGGTTTTGTTTGATAATTCCCACCTGAGATATTTTTAATATTTAAGTTTAACGCTACTTTCAAAACAGAATTTGTAGATTTGAAAGAAGTAGCAATAAATTTGGTGCTCGAAAGAGAAAGTCTTCGTACAAACGCTCAAAAATTCTAATAGGGAAATTAGGGAAGCTAAAATTCTTATTTTTAGGGAAATATTCATCACTTATCGAATTTGAAGTTTTCCCAATACCTACTAAAGAACAGATGACGGTGCAAATGTGGAGTGTTTAAATCACCTGCCTCTCACCAAGGCGTCTGTGATCTCCGGGCCCGATGTGAGATTTGTGGGAAATAATGCCGGTGACTGGGCAAGATTTCTCTGGATTCTCCGTTTTCCTCCTTCGTGCATTTAACCAACTAATCCATAATCGCCCTTTGTTTCATGCATTTCGTTATCATTTCATATTACCTACTTCATCTGTCAAAGTGGATGCCCTACTGATCGAGAGTTTGCTTCTCGGCACTGTAGGTAACGCCTAGTACCCATTTGCAAATCCTGGCCAGTAAGGTCCTCCGTACGGGGAGGGCATTTTGATTTTATTAATCTATACGTTTTTAGAAAAAAAACACAAATTTCAACTTTGTATACACAAAATTCTTTAAGTTAATATCTATGAATTTCCTTAGAAACCAGAGATACGCTTTAACGGTTTTTACACGTGAAAAAATTAAATATATTTATTAATTATATCACGACATCTGCGAATTTCTACCCTAAAGAGACTAAGTGTGAGCCAACCCAATCCACATCATTTGCTCTTTACGGAGGAGAGGAGCAATAAAATAATATTCAAGGATAGCCTGCATTCAGGGAAATACCTGTCTTTGTTGTAGTGAATTGATATTTCCAGACTATTCGATTTGGACAAATCTGGAAGAATCTACTTCGAAAATGTTCCGTTCTGTCAATTCGAGAGACTTTGGTTTCCAGAACCATCTTGCCCGGGTGTACAAAAGGCAGCACAAAAATAAACGCAGTCAGTGCTGAGCGAAGTGGCCAGAGTGAGATGTCAGGGAGTCTGTAAACAGTAAGGGCCATATTCATTGTCAGATTTGGTACAGACCAACTTGCTACTTCCGGTGAACTAACGGTGAATCATCGATTTTCTTATTTATAAACCGGGATTAGCGATAGTCCGGGGACCAATCACGTTGGTACGGCTCAAATTTTGGTACGCCTCCGAGGGATAGATTAAAGGCGGGCAATCTTTGCAATATGCAGGACAATGAAGTGATGAATTTAGCTGTGGTGCGTAGAATTCCGAAAATAAGATGACGGAGGAATACTTATTTACCAAGAATAGAAATTATTGTGAAGTACGACGACCTAAACTTCAAATGCAGATACAGGTTTAGTAAAGCGAATGCCAGAAAACTGATAGAAATGATTCGTCCTAACCTGTACGTCAGGGACGATAACAGAGGCCTGAGTATCTCAATTGACACTCAACTCCTAACAGCATTTCCGTATTATGGAATAGCAGGATATCAAGACAACAATACTGACATCCATCAGTAAGCCGCATTATCAGCAAACTCGTTATAAATTTCCATGCATTCGTCATGCTTACTCACATTTGTAACCGTCGACACGGATTTATTTTCTATAGTGTTCATTGTTTTTGAATTAGAGAAAACATTGTACCTTCTTTGACCAATTGACACCACACTTCTTTATATTATCTACATTCGCAGCACACCAAACTTGTTACCGAACCTCAAGCAGGAGCAGCAAACGTAAGAATGATTAAGAAACAGCTGTGAAACTACCACAGAGCTTTATAAACTTGTAGGTACACTGTGGTTTGTTTAACACTCTATGGCACTCGCGCATGCGCAGAAGAACCGTTCTACTCATGTAACATTTGCTCCATGCTGGTCTACGGCTTTACTTGGTCCGATGCTTTTTATTGTCTATGAATATCAAAAAGTTAGAACGCCTTTGGTCCAGACCAAGTTATTCGGAAGACAGTCTAGACCAAAGTGATAACTATGAATACGGCCCTTAATGTTCAAGTGAGCATCCAGAGGCTTCGAGCAGCGCGAGTTTGGTGTGCGCAACGAAAGGATGAAGTGATATTTGCATTGACATGTTTGCTCAGTGTATTAGTAGATGTGAAGGTGGGTGCAAGGAAGCGTTGTGCATTTTTGGTAACAAGGGAAGTGAGTTTGGGGGTCTCGTCATTTAATCACAATATTATATTTATAATTATTCCACTAGAGCAATTCAAATATACTTGTCCATATATACAGCGAAGTGTAAATTCAATAAACGGTTATTCAGAGTGGATAGTCCATGCAGTTAACACGTAATTATGGCAACCTTTTATTAACCTTCCAAAACTCCATGGCTTTCTTATTATATGTATATATGACTGTAGTATACCTTTAGTACTAACGGTGACAGTTCAGAATGAGTCCATTAAAACCTTAGATTTTGTATTTCTCATACATATATTAACTTAAATACACAGTTTGGATCATTAGCTACCACTGCCTCAAATAAACTAACTCAAGGACTTTTCTATAAAGATGCTGTTTTATGAGTGTGCAGTAAAGTACGGATATCGTCATGTATTTGCGAAAAAGGAGGGTACAATGTTGAAGCGCCACTAGACGTCCCCGCATGTACCTGACATAGCTTCCAGTTAGCTGAACAATGTCATTACCCAGCAGACAAGAAAATTGCTGTGTCTGCACTTTCGTGATTAAACCGTGGCTCCCCATTCCTTGCGAACCAAAGTGCCTTAATGAAATCGCAATGCCCTTTTCCTGCACTTGTGTTCAGTCATAATCATCGAACCACAAGATGTTTTGTTTTCCCTCTTTTTGTAGCGTTTCTTTGTGCTCAGATATTATCGTAACCATCATCGCTTTAGTGAACCTCATACTCATAAACCGGACCTCTTAAAACTAAGAAAAACAATGTTACAACTTCTTACATGAATACTAGCATTTCAGGAGACTGGAATGATGTAGATTTACATAAATATTACCTCACTCGTCTTCATAAGGAGACGGTTAAAATATGTACTTATTATACTGAGACAGAAAATTTGTGTGTGAAGTTTTTTCAAAAACTGCTTAAGCGATGTTATTCAATGGCTAACTATTATCATCATCATCATCATCATCATCGTCGTCGTCGTCGTCGTCGTCGTCGTCGTCGTTATCATTATTATTCAATGGAAAGCAAAAATGAACAATTCAAAGAAACTTAATAAGAAAAGAGCAATATTAACATGGAAATTAATTGTTCTTTCACACTAGCCGTGTGTAGGACGCACTATGAAAGGGTAGAGCCAGACTGAAAAATTCAATGTCATAGCCGGGATTTGAACCACGGATCTTCTGGTCTCCGTCCAGCCGCTCTAACCATTGAGCTACTATGGCCAACGTGCCAACATGACATTAAATTCTCTAACTGACTCGTGTTTCTCCCGGTAAATCACTAGGAGTTCTCATAAACACATTTGCCAGCTACAGGATCTGAGAGAAACTCCAATCAGGAAGGAAGGTTGTGGCGAGATTTGAACTGCGCAGTGTAGCAAAACCTCCAAATCCTAAAACAAGGTTCATGTCTATAGAGCTGAAGTGAATTAAATTTATAGCGATATGGAGGAAATGGAGATGATTTTCAGCCATTGACCTTGGACCATCAGACGGAGTCATTGAATCCTACACCATCTTCATGATAAATACTCAAAACTGAAGTTGTAAGAGTGAACGGCTCAAGAAGACTTGCTAAACGAAGGCGCCAGGTTCTGCCTTCGAAGTTTGCGATAATTTGTCATGAAAAGGCAAAGATATTCCTTTGCCTGGCAGTTCAATTAGAAATGTAATGTCGTGCCTGAACTGTTCTCCTTATTGAATAAAATGAAAAGCGTAAGGTTTCAATTTAACATATACCGACCATTTCAGCAATAACAAAAGCTATATTAAAAGTTTTAATTTGAACACTGTATTGTTTACTCTGCATTGTAATTTCCAGAGCTGTGGTTTGGATGCTTTCTTTTGTGTTACGGGAAATTCTCGACCGCGCTGTACTGTTTCTATTTCCGTACCCTCTCAATTTCCCTACTGTCCTTGTGATAGTTAATCAGTTGACCAAATGTCTGTGCTGTACAAAAATTTGAGACTTTTGAAACTACGTGTTGTCATTGCTATAGTTTGTCAGCACGCAGAATATTCGTGCATGATTTCTATTTGATAAAAAGCTTTTACAAAGAAGTGAGAGTGCTATTTCTAGCCAGATTTCCTACTGTTAGTAATTTTGTGATTAAATTATGTGAAAGTGAATATATTCTTGATGAGAAAGTAAAACTAACGTGTGTTCTTACGAGGGAAAACTGGATAATGTAGAATAAAGGTCGGAACGAAATCTAATGAAAGTTCTGCAAAAGCTTTAACAGAACTGAACAATTCCACACATGTTTAAATTTGAAACACATTGGATAACTACGGTACAGGAATGCGCATGAAACTAATTTCTCAGCTGTGGTATTGTAATAATGACAATGGTAGCTCTCTTGATGCCCTTTTATATTGTTTGTGGACGAAATATGCTCTTTTGTATGGTAATATGTAACAAATGAATGTTAATGAAACTCTTTATATGGAGCACAAGGACATAATTTTCAATAAATTTGTTACTGTAGGTACTTATTATTTGCATGAGAGACCTATGCACTTAATTTAATAGTTTCTGAATATTTTATTTTGCCATAATACAGCTTGTCAATGTCATATAATTTCCATTATGCCGCGTTCAACTTGTTAGACGTGTCCTTGTTCACATATATTACTGTACTCTCATAAAACCTGAAACAGCTGTGTATTAGGTGGGTTCAAGTTATAACACCTCCTATTTTTTCCAGGTCTGGGGCCAGATAGGAAATTCTGTTTTATTTTAAAATACACGTGAACTATTTGTGAATGCGTGACAGAGATGGAAGCACTGTATAGTCCATAGAATTTTAATGGCAGCGACGAGAGTTAGGACATATTTGATACTTAAAATGGCCACGTTTTCATTGCAAGAACAGTGTGTAATCATTCGTTTTCTCTATTTTCATGGTGTGACATCTATTGAAATTTATCGCCGGTTGAGTGAGGGATGTGGTGATGGAACCATGGATATGTCTAATGTGCGTTCCTGGATGCGACAGTTCAATGAAGGCAGAATATCGTGTGACAACAAACCAAGACAATCACCGGCTCCCACCAGCCGTTCTGACCACATGATCCAGCGCGTGGAGAACGTTTTATTGGACCATCGCCGATTGGGCATTTTCAGATCTTCATGTAGAATTGTGTGCACAGATCCCGGTCTCCGGACAGGGTTGAGGGAAGCTATGTCTTCCCGTGTACTAGCCTGCATAGCTAGTAGAAGGTGTGCGCCCCCACCGAGGTTGTTTGGTAGCCTTCCCCTTTTGGCGTTGGCGCGCGTAAGTGGGGTATCCACTTCCACCCGTCTTGTGCTTTCGGACCTGTTGGGGGGGGGGGCTTGTTAATCTTTAGGTCTTGCCCTACTGGAAAGCCCCACGGAGGCGCCGGTCGCCCTTCGGGGATAGCTCGGTATTTTCCTGGTACAAGAGGGAGGTCAGCGACGGCTGCCTGTATAGACCTTACTCGCAATGTGCACAGATTCCATGGAAATGCCAATTTTGGGGGCGCTGTCTGCAACTATCTTGGTTTCTTGTCACACGATGCTGACTTCACTGAACTGTCACACCCAGGAGCGCACATTACACACATCCATGGTACCAACACCACATGCCTCACTCAACTGGCGATGAATTTCAATAGGTGGTACGCCACAAAAATGGAGAAATCAAGTGATTACACGCTGTTCTTGCAATGAAAATGCCATCATTTTAAGTATCAAAAGCAGTTCTTTCTTTATTGCTACTAAAGTTCTATGCACTCTAGAGTGCGGCCATCTCCGTCACGCATTCACCAACAGTCCACGTGTATTTAAAAAAGAAAACAGTAGTTCCTATCTGGTACCTGTCCTGAGACAAAAATATTAGGTGTTATGACCTGAACGCACCTCGTGTTTAACCGACACAAGTTTATAAAACATGCTGTACTTGTTTTGTGTTTTTAAAGTGCAAATTATCGCAGCTCACCTGTTATCCCACAGATTACCTCGGAGCGAAATAAAATGGGATATGCTAAATGATGCCGGGCTATTTTACAGCGTTGATATGATGAGGTGGTTTGATAAAGTAATTATCTAGACTCATCCTGGGCTTTAGGTGGCTTAAATTCAGAGTGATCAGTCCAGTAAGCCATGGAGTCCCGGGGAATATCTAAATGATAATTTCATTCGCCAGCCAACCCCTGTGGAGGTTTGTACCATTACATATTTACTTGCCGCAATCAACACGTGTGACGGAGCGATGTGGCCTCATGATTTATTTTGGCTGTAATTCTGGCTAGTTGCGGTCTGTTTGATATTGCGTTAATTTGTGCTTTAACCGGCGCTGACGCATTAGTCCAACTAAATACATACAATTCCGGATGGCCGCCAGACCAGAGTTATGCATAATTTAACTCCCTGAAAGCATTAACACGATAATAGGAGGATGAATTTCGAATTTCGCACTAGAAAATATGTTGGTTGATGTGAGGGAATGGAATAGTTGTGTTAAATCAAATCATTCCAGAGCTACTAACTACAAAAATATAAGTATTTGCGTTTTATTTCGAAACGCACTTTGTTGTAGGCGCATATCAGTATGACTAAAGCATAGGAACCGAGAGTTAACTATTTAAACTGCAGGTATATATGTATGATGCCATTCTTGGTACTAAAATACAAATAAAATCTCCATATCTCTAACACCCGGGTTTCTGGAATCTATTTCAAACCCTATTATGCAAACGTTTCACTTGTTTCTACTTTTCATACAGGTAGTATATAAATGAACATCGTGGTTTTAACTCTTTATAATATCGGGTTGTCTCATAAATTCGTTCTATTCGTGTTACGTGTTTACGACTAAGAACTCCTGAGATCACTGCATGCCCCCATTACTTTTACGTCAAAGAAGTTGCCTAACAATATGGGGTTTATTACAAATACAATAATTGAAAAGAATGCTATGAACACAAACAACAGCGACCTCACGGCCAAAAGTAAATAGGTCAACTTATCTACGAATTGGTAACCAAACTTCAGTACGAGTTTGTGGATGCAACAGTGTGTAGTTGTAACTTGTGAATGTTAATATGGAAGGCAAGAAGGAACATTTTCGACATTTAATGCTGTTTTGTTACCGTAGAGGTAAAACCGCCTCACAAACTCAACGGAAAATTTGTGCTGTTTACGAAGAAGATGCAGTGAGGAATCGGGCATGTCAAAAATGGTTTACTCGATTTCGAGCTAGGGACTTCTCTGTGAAAGACAAACCTCGTTCTGGACGACCTGTGGTTATGGATGAGGAAAGGATAAAGGACATGATTACGAACAATCCCAGAATAACAACTCGGGAGGTAGGTCAGGAGCTAAACTTATCTCATGCAACTGTAGCCAGGCACCTAAAGAAACTTGGTTACGTAAATCTTCGGGATGTATGGGATCCGCACGAACTGAGTGAACAAAATTTAGTTCAGCGCGTTTCCATCTGTGACGCATTGATAAGACGCAATGAAACTGCCCCTTTTCTGAAACAGCTGGTTACAGGAGACGAAAAGTGGATTGTGTACAACAACATCCGAAAGAGAAAGTCATGGCGTAAGAAAGGGGAAGCACCACTCTCAATTGGTAAACCAGGGCTTCATCCTGAGAAGATTATGCTGTGCATTTGGTGGGACTGGAAAGGAATTATTTATAACGAATTTCTTCCTCCTGGGGAGACCATCAATTCACGGAAATACTGTTCTAAATTAGATCGTCTGAAGGTTGCCCTAGAAGAGAAAAGGCCAGAATTAGCATCTAATGGTGGAGTCGTCTTTCATCAAGACAATGCCAAACCACACACATCACTATGGTAACTCGTCAGAAATTACGGGATTTCGACTGGGATGTGTTACCTCACCCGCCTTATTCTCCAGACATTGCCCCATCCGACCTTCATTTATTCCGATCCCTGCAAAACTTCATTAATGGCAAACGCCTTACTTCCTTGGAGGATTGCAGACTCGCTGTAGAAGAGTTCGTCAACCAGAAAACTGCAAGATTTTGGAAAAATGGAATTGATAAGCTTCCTGAGAAATGGAGATATGTTATTGATAATAATGGTGCATACTGCACAAAATAAAGTTTGTTTTGAAAAGTTCATTGCCTTGTTTACTTTCGATGACCTTGCGTATGTAAACAGATTACCCCTAGATAACTAGGCAACTTCGTTGCCGTTGTTGTGATACGGGCATACAGTGCAGGCGTTCTTTGTCGTAAACACATAACAAGAATCGAACGAATTTATGAAACAAACCAATATTTGTTACATTAAACTTACAGCTATAAATGATATGTCAAATCAAAAAGCAACTCAAACAATATTGTTTGTTGGCACCAGTGCGCATGTGCATGCAATGTTTCTGCAGCAATCCGCTAGACAGCGGTAGTAGCAAAGATGGCGACTAGTAAACAGAAGGTTTTTATATATTGCACTTTGCAAAGACCGAATCTGTAGTTGCGTTCCGAATTAATTTCGGTTGTGATCCTCCTAGTAATGATAATATTCGTAGATAGTATCATTATTTTGAAGATACCGGTTGCCTTTGTAAAGGGAAGAGCACGGGACGACCAAGAGTAAGTTGAGCGAGTGAGAGTGTCGATCACTCGTAGCCCAAAGAAATCAGACCGGAAGGCTAGTCGTGAATTACAAGTTCTTGTGTCGACTGTTTGGAAAGTTGTAAGAAAAAACTTACGGCTTTGTCCTTACCGCTTATAGTTATTACAGGCTCGAAAGCCGACAGATCACGGATTACGTGCCAACTTCGTAAATGACATGTTTCATGACGATGACGATTTCATAAATCTTGTCTTCAGTGATAAATCGACCTTTCACCTTAGTGGACATGTTAACTCATAAACCCTGGTCGACAAAATTTAACTTATTTTCCTTCACATGAATTAAAATAACAGATTCTAAAAGCATTTTTCGTGCTGAATTCAAATATAATTACAGTTTTTTCCCATCGGGTAGGAGTTTTGTGTGATATTCATTTTAATTTTTATAATATTCCAAAAAATCCGTAACTGGCTGTCTAACTCAAAATTATAAATACTGATTCTGACTTACCTAGAAAGTGGTAGATAGTGATTTTCGGGTATAGTTTGCACCTGAGACGTTTCTCATTTTAGTCCAACAGTAGTCAGCCAGCATATTGGAACTCCACTTGCCTTGGTACCTCTTCTTTATAGTAGAAATTTGCTGATGAAAACGCTCACCGTGTTCATCGCTGATAGCTCCAAGGTTTTCGGGGAAGAAGTCCAAGTGAGTCCAAGAAGTGAATTTTTAAGGACATGTTGCATCCCATAGCTTTATAAGAATGCAGAAGATCAGCCACTATGTCACGATAGTTTTCTGCTTTATGTTTTCCAAGAAAATTGCAACACAAACTTTCGAAAGACTGTCAGGCTGCTTTCTCCAGTGGATTTAACAGTCCCTCGAAATGTTCATCAGCCATTAATGATCGGATTTGTGGTCCTATAAAAACTCCTTCTTTCAATTTAGAATCACTGACTTTGGGGAATTTCGATTTAAAGGACAAGAATCCATCAGAAAGTTTATCCATAGCTTTGACGAAATTTTTCATAACTCCTAACTTAATATGCAGTGGAGGTAAAAATGTTTTTTCAGGCTTCACTAAAGGGACACATGCCACATTTTTCTGGCCAGGGATAAGAGATTCACGTTTTGGCCCTGACTTTCTAACGTAGTGAAACTTCTTATCTCTGCTTCAACATGACATTGCAAATAATTTCAATAATACAGCTTGGGTAAAATAGCTACATATGAGGTAACGGTTCCTATGACAGGTCAAAGAAAACGCTAGTATCATATTTTGAAAAGTAGCTTTTACAGAAAGACTATTCCTGATGGGAAAATTCTGAGTATATATCTGAATTCAGAATGGAAAATGCCACTAGATTCACTATACAGATCTCTTGTGAAAAAAACCTTGTCAACCAGTGTAATGTGCGCATCTGGGACTGAGAAAATCCTCACGTGATGGTATAAATGCAACGAGATTCCCCTAAAATGAATGTTTTTCTGTCGTGCCCTGGTGAAAAGTTTATGGACCTTTCATTTTTGGTGAACCTATTGTCTTACCTTGATACATTGGAGAAATGGCTCTTGCCTCAGTTGGAAAAACAAATGAGCCGGAGAACTTCATTTTTCAGCAAGATGCTGCGCCCCCTGACTGACATAACGAACTACGCGATTGTTTAAACGTCACTGTACCGAATGCTGGATAGTCCGCAAGGGCCCGGGCTTGCTATGCATGGCTGCACTTTCGCCTGGCCTAACACCGTGCGATTTTTGCCTTTGGGGCTACATCAAGGAACTCATGTGTACGTGCCTCCGCTACCAGCTGACCTCCCTGAATTAAGAAACCGGATTGAAGCAGCTGTTGTTACAATTACTGAATACACACTTATCAACGTTTAGGAAGAACTCGGCTATAGACTTGAGTAGTCCCATTGAACATTTATAAGGTTCTTGGTAAAACTGTTTGAGTTGCTTTTTCATTTGACATATCATTTATAGCTGTAAGTTGAATATAATATATATTATAAAGAGTTAAAACCCCGATATTCCTTTATATACATCCTGTATGATAACGTCGCTAGATCTTGTATTGCTTATTTTATATTTTGAATCAGCAGATAAGTAAATATCTGTGAAAGTAAATTGCAAGAGAATTTGCTTTCTACATTCCCAAATTAATGCAAGTAGAGATTATAGATTTAAATGAAATGGATTGAAAAACAATTATTACTTTTTAAGCATTGTGTTTTAAAACTGTGAATTAAGTCCGATGTTTATTAATGAATAAAGGATAAACGACATGGAACGATGGCTGAAAGGCGTTTCACATTCTGATCTAATCTCCAGAAAAGCCATAGATGTTTTCGCCTTGTATGCTTTAAACTTTTCAACGTAGCAGATCCTGAAATTCGTTACTTTATCTCATTTTTTTTCTTGAAGTTATTCTATACGCACACACTTACAGGTCCAAACACAAACTTGGCGCACTATGGTTCATCAAGCATGCCTTTAGCTTGTCGAGGGCCTGAGGAAATTTTACTGAAATTCTGACACACCTCTAGTTTATCTCCAACCAAATATAAACTTCCCAGAGGATTTTAAAAACCGCAAAGTATTTATGTCATATTTTAATATATTACTCCCTTATTTCATCCTCTGCAAAAATTGCTAATAGATATCTAGAACAGCATCACAAGTTACCTTTATTGCTGAGTAATAATCCGATATTTGTGTAACAAACATACAGAATAAAAACAAAAATAGGATATTAGGCTTTTAGAAAATTTGAACGAATCTTCAAAAGACTAAACTTAAAACTAGCACCCCAAAACAAATTCAGTCTGAGAAACCTGCTAAATAAACCACTGAAAAATACAATCCCCAACAATTTGAAGTCAGAAATTTATCAGATTAATTGTGAAACCTGTGAAAAAAGCTACATAGGAAAAACTAAGATAAACTTGTTAACCAGGCAAAAAGAACACCAGAGGAACATTAAGTTGAAACAAACAGAAAAATCTGCAGTTTCACACCATTTTTGGACAGAAAACCACAGTTTAAGTACTTTAAGTACACCCATAGAATTGGATATTTGGGAAAACATATTCACAAACAAAATCCGTGATAAAGTTATAAATTTTGAAATCCCGGCATTAAATGAAGTATTAAAACTTAGTGCCCCTAACACCAGATGGCAGAGTGATCGGAGCTCCGTAGTAGGGGAAGAAGAGGAAGGTTCATTTAGTCACCAAACAGCTGAGGATGAGATCGAATGATCTTGAAAACGTTTCAATTATACAACAACAAGTAAGTGAAGTTTGAGTGTAAACATGGTGACTCATAAATCAAACTAAAATTAGGCCTTTTGTTTCACCATCATTTTAAAAAAATAAGTAAATTATAGGGAATTAGATATAATGGCTATAATCAGGTTTAAATCATCAGTTTGGAAACCCCTTAATTTCTGTTTGGGGAAAACAAGGCTCCCTACCCCAGGTTTTAAGTGCTAAAGCGTCATGGTATATGAAATTTAAAGCACACCAGTTTTCCATAAGGTTTACTAAGCAACAACACAAAATCGGAATAAAAGAAGAGTAAGAAGTTAAATTTTCATACCCAAGTTTGAACTGTGCATCTTGGTTCATCTTGCCGTTGCTCAACCAGCTGATCTACCACGGCAACATACTGCAGATGGTGTTAAAATCTGCAACTGACTTGCATTCCACCAGTAAACAACACTGCCTCTCTGTTCTAGTGGTTAACAAGCTGACTTGATGATGCAGAGCTCTCATGTTTCATAATTTTATTTTATTGGGTTATTTGCTACTCTCCGTAGACTTTGGAAACATGAGGCATTAGTAGTGTGTTTGTATGAATTGAATATTTATTTTAAAAAAGAAACCAACGTAAGAAAATCCAGTGTTACACAAATAAAACAACCGAAAGTCATTGCTAGTGATCAATTGTTCCAATGGGATATATAATGCTAAAGTCGATATACAAACGGAGGGGACGAACAATGGATAATTTTAAACTACTTATATATTGTACTACTTATATATTGACCCATTGTTAGGTCAATCTATTATAGTTGTTCTTCTGTACAAGCCACATTTGCGTTAAATTTTGAAAGGAAGACTCAGCCAGATTATGAACCTACGATAAACAAATAAAAAATATATACAAATAAAGCTGACACAAAGTGCCGCTGTCCTTAAATGAACACAAGTTGCAATTGTCCACTATGAGGAAGCGTTTAAAACCATTGATCCCTGATTGAATGATATAAATCATGCATTTGGTGGGCTATCGCACTATATCCACCATAATTAACCGCGACAGTAATGGGTATTAGTGACAGAAAGGGAGAGATTGGGTAGCAGTATATGCTAATTATCAGACAAAAGCTTGTCATTGTCATTGGCAACGGAATCGAACCTAGAGCCACGCTAATTAAACCACAAATTTTAGCTAATAAATAAACAGGAATTACTACACGTTTTAACAAGTGACTACTGCCTGCAAAAAGAATATTGTGACTTTTGGGTTCGCAGAATTAAATGTCTTGTTTGCAGAAACTTAAAGTGCTCGTTGTTACAAGTAAAAACACGCTTTGTACAACCCTGACAGCAACAGAATGAGGTAACATGTACTAATGCAGTCTTCAAGGTCCCTTGTTGCTTAACCTCACGTACACAAACAAAAGAAATCACTAGCGATACACTTCAAATAGCTTCACCCACACAATTAATAGCCCACTAGCAAATGACTCCTTTCTGACAGCTGCGACTCTTTTATACCTCCACTCAGTGTTATAGACTTCAGTGGATAGTCCGACAACAATCACGATGGCAGCGGGAAATTCAGACTGTCTATATCTCTCCCTTTCCCTCTCTATTTCTCTCTATCTCTTTCTCTCTTTCACGGCAAGAGTCCAGCTCCGCGCCCACGGGATGGCTGCGGCCCGCCGCACAACAAAGCCTCTGTGACAAATTATTTATTTAGCACTTAGCTTTCTCAGAGTATTTATGATAATTTGTTTGCTCGCAAAAGGTTAATGTCAACATTGCCCTTAAGAGAAGATAAAGTGGTCCATATAAGAGTCAGGGAGGTTGAAATGAACAGCGCTATGTGTAGCCAGGCCTTCTTCAGGGATCATTCGTCTACCCTCGAGCATAGTTAAATCATTTGATGGATGATTCTGATTTCTTACGAAATGAGAGGATGTTATAAATAGAGAGAAATAGAATTTCTCGGAACAAAACAGCGGGCATATTCTTCTTCTTCCTCTTCTTCTTCTGCTTCTTCTGCTTCTTCTGCTTCTTCTGCTTCTGCTTCTACTTCTCCTTCTGCTTCTCCTACTTCTCCTTCTGCTTCTCCTACTTCTCCTTCTGCTTCTCCTCCGTCTCCTCCTTCTTCTCCTTCTTCTCATTCTCCTACTTCTTACTTCTACTTCTTCTCCCTCTGCTTCTTCTACTTCTTCTCCCTCTTCTTCTTATTATTACTCTATTGTTATTATTATTGTCCTTTTGATCAACTTGCCACTTATGCTCCTTAATTCTAAAGAATCGGTCTAGGATTTCATCCTGAGTGATTCCTGCTAATTTTAAATGATTGTTTACTGCAATTCATTTCATAGTATCTACTTGTGCTTTACTTCTATTTTCGTAAAATTCCATAATTTGTTTTAAGAGCCTTTTTCAAATTATTTATTTAACATATGCATAGAATTGTCTCTGCGTTTCCTAATAACATCATCATCACCATCATCATCATCATCATCATCATCATCATCATTATCATCATCACACATTTTATTATGTTTCGCAGGTTTTAAATTCTAATTTGCTAAATTGACAATTTATGGTCCCTTTCTTGATTATTTTCCTAATAGACATTCCAAACTTCAGCATAGTACGTCGCAGTTCAGCAGCCCTTTCCTGCTACTTATCCTCAAGTTATATTATGAGCAGAGCTGTTTCTGCCAGTTAAACACAAAATAAGCTACACTTATAGAAAGGGGATTTATTTGCTTATGTTTCCTAATTTTTGTGCTTACAACATCAGAATCTTTGCTGGCTGCCTTAATTTTTACTTTCTCTGTTATACACTTACAGCTAGGGTGACCATACATAATTTTTTCCAGGACACGTCCTCCTTTCTGCTGTAAAAAAAGCGTCCGGGCGGAGTTTTGGAAATTCGGCTAATGTCCTCTTTTTTGCAGCAAGGCATACAATTTCATTTTAAATTGCATAATCTTTCTTTCTGACTATTGAAGCATTGCATATCAAAGAAACTTAAGCCAGGGCAAAGGCTGCATATCTAGAATAACTATACTCTTTGGTCGTTGCGCACTCTCTGATTGACCTATTAATTCGCGATAAATTATTCTATGCTCCTTGCTGTTCCTATGCAGCCGGGTAGCAGTGGACCAAAGAGAGGAATTTGAGCAGAGATACAGTAAATTCAACAGTAACTGTTCATTTATATTTCAAAAATATAAATTGTCAGGAATTTTTCAACTACTTTATTTCGAACAAAACTTTGCTGAAACAAATATATTAAGCAATGAAGTATTCCTAGTATGAAAAGAAAGAGGAAGATTGTAAATGTTAAAGCAAGTGAAACTGTTGAAAGTTGTGCCACTAATTCTGTGTTCTAGATTGTAATACCTTTTAAATGAAATAAAACAAGTACTTGTATTTTCTTTCTTAACCTCTTTAATGCAGGCTGCTATTTTAAACCTTAATCATATGTATCGAACTATACGTCCGTATGTAGACCTTACAAATCCCTATTACCGACGTCAAACAGTTCCGTGTTGATACTGAAAGTGCCCTCTTTTTAGGCCCATGAGGTATTATGACCATACTTCGGGCACATACAGAAAGTATGTCATTCAAGCCAAAAATTGATGTGGACAAATTACATGAGCACTTGAAAATTAAAATCATTGATAAAGTGTATTTTGATTTCGTATCGCATATTAAAAATATTTAAAGACTACGTTTGCTACTTATATGATTGTGACACCACAGCGATACCTAAATTTGTTCCTGTCATTATTAGAATTAGATTGATATTAGCACTTTGGTGCATAACTTATCTGGTCACCATTTCACCTCACGTTTAACACCTACATTCATTTTTTGTGAGTTTCTATCTCCGCGTCAACATACTACAAGCTGAAAGGATGTACACAACATCTCGGTTGCCTAACCTTTGCATCTGGATATTGGTTTAGATATTATCTGGTGTGTGCGGTGTACTGCCCAAGGGTATAGGATTATAACTTGTTTTAGCATTACAAACAATACGCCAATAATGGGCAGCAGTCGATCCAAGTATGCCCTTATGAGGATAGCTAAACCACAAAGGTGCTTCCCAGAGGCATTAATATTTATTGTATAAACACAACGTTACGTAAACTGTTTTCCGTCACCTCCTGTACCAAATACACAGCTACGGTTAGAAATTGACAACATGTTTAGTTTTCTGAAATATACTCAGTTAACGGAGCGAACCTTTTCTTTTCAAAGTCTACCAAACCATCTATTTGCAGGTATAATGTTTAACATTTTTAATGTCGGGTAGAATAACGGCCGTAGCTGGTGCTTGAAAAATATAGAGGAAAAGGTTACTAGCGTGTTTTGGTGATGAGAACTATCCGAAACTGAAAGCCAAACATTTGTATTTTATTTATTTAAAGAAGTAAGAATAAAATGAAATCAATAACATTTGGCTGATGATGGTCTTTATGGCAGCGAAGCTATTTAAGTCAATAATTGAATTTAGCTACGCGCTCTGAAGGACTTGACATTCTACTGTTTCTCTCAGATAATTCTAAACATATTATTGGCAACTTGCTTATTTCATTCCATAGTATAAGTGGAGATCGCAGATATTGCTCCTGATTGGAATTATACCACTCGCAAAAATTAGTCATATGAACGCTGGCCGATGCTCAAGCGTAATAGGTGTACCATTGAGGTTCCGTAGCCCGTCCCAGTAGCGTAGATGGTAGTATGTGTGCCTCACGTTCCAGAGGTCCCGAGTTCGAATCTCGGTCAGGGCTAGTTACCTGGATAGGGGTTTTCCGGGGTTTTCCCTTATCCTTAAAGACGAATATCGGGTAGCTCTAAGCTCCATGGACCCCGGACTCATTTGAGCATCATTTCACCAACATCGTCCGATATGACTTAACGTTGGAGGACGTAAATTACAAAAAAAAGAGGTTCCGTACAGCATAGCAGTTTTACCCGATAGCAAATGTTTTGGCTGTTCTTCCCGTAATTACAACACATTAAATATTCCTTAAACATTAACATTTTACCTTGACACACGTAACAGCAGTGGAACAGCAAGCATGATTTCTAATCCAATAACCTGAATTCCAACTTTGTGGGCCTTTCCCGGATATTGAAACACAGGTACGCTCCCTTTTTATAAGGATGAAGTTGCTTCACTACAAATTCGTGACACTGTGTGGATACTACCTACACCACAAGGCTACAGAGTTAATTTCTGGGATCTGGAAGAATCTACAGTTCTACATCCTGGATTGTAGAGCTTTCTTAAAAACTTGTTCATAATAAATATAATTTTTCTGCCCTGAGAACGAATCACTTCGCATTTGTTGATCGTAAAATCCCGGGTTCCAGCCTCGAGGACATGCTCACTCACTCGGATCACAATCACTGGAAAATATATGTGTATAATAATAATTTAATACAATATTAGAGTCTGTGAGGTTTAACTAGTCGTGTGCCTTTTAGAAAGAGAAAGGAATAGTCACCGCTCACTCTATGACGTAGCAGGTAAAGCAGACACGCCAGCCAAGCATGCCTCAGTGGCGGAGCGCCCCTTCTCCACTCCGTCCGATTGTTGCTCATCCCCCGATTCACAGTCAGAAATTTCAAACGAATCTTCGTTTTCTTCTTCCGATTCCAAGTCTTATACATTTATAACTAATCTGTCTGTAATTCCTATAACGGGATTCCTGCATATAGGATTTGAGTGTGGATGGATGGATGGATGGATGGATGGACGGACGGACGGACGGACGGCGGGAGGGAAGGAGGGAGGGATGGACAGTTTTATTCACCTTAGGAATATACAATATTCATGGCTTCGTCAAATTTGTACCCATAATAATAATACATTTCTTATGAGTAATAAAATTATGAATAATACAATTGTGGGTGCTTTATTAATTTCTATGGAATGATAAGGGACATTGTCCATAATGATGACACTATTAGACGGGATATTAGGTAGTAATGTATTAACAAACCAATCGTTGAAAATGTTCCTGCTGAATATCCAGCATGTTCAACTATAAATAGCTGTCATTTGCAGATTGGTGTTTTAAGAGGAAAATCACTTACATTTTCATCGGTGATACACTTCCACGCCGTATTTCTCATATGGTTTATATTTACCCACGTTTCGTCAAAGTACACAATAGGCCTGCCTGTAGATCTCAGTTCTTTCATTCGTCTTAAAAATTTAAATCTTTTAGGAACAATATCCATTCGTTCCATTAAAAAGTGTCTTCCTTGTTAATTTTTACTGTAACTGAAATTAAGCTTTTTAAAGAATTTTTCTTAAGGACCACACGCTTCCTTTAAGTAAGTCTTTAGCTTTTGAAGTCCCATATAAGTCCAGAAAACTAAGCAGAAAGTCCTACGATACAGCGAATAGATTGCTCGCTTAATAGCAGCAGCTGTGAGTGTATCAATTTCGGTTTTTCGCGGTCTTCTATTGGGGTGCTTTTTGCCTGGTGTTTGCAGTATACCGCCGCTAGTTTCTGCATTTTTGTGTTCTTTTAAATTCGCTGGACAGAACGAGAAGAAATACCTGTAGCAGCAGCAGTTCTCTCAACGATACTCGTCACTGAAATAGTCGGCTTTAGACATTTAAAAGCTTCACATTCATCACTGAAGATTCTTTGAACTCTGACTACAATTTCCCTATAATCTGATTTTGGAACGTTCCATCGAGATCCAATTTGAAACAGCACAAACACAACTAAAACTACAAGAAAATAACTCAGCATTGTATCCATATGTTGCAACAATGAAAACATGTAAATCCACAAAACAATAAATTCACAGTTCTATCGCCCATACGCCACTGACAACCTTTAATTAACACACAACAGAGTGGGTTTTGTGAGCGTATCCTTTCCACGAATCACGACAAAGCAGTTGTTGCTGACCCGCCCACGTGTGCCAGACAAGGACAGCATTCTGTGTTAGACAAGGATAGTAGAGAATACGCCGACTTAAACCTCACAGACTTAATATCTCAGCTCGAGTTCAACATACGAATTAACGATGCCATTCACTTTAACAAAACAACACCTCTACTCTGAAAAACAACTAAAAATTATCTCTGTTTCAAAGTTCGTGACTTCTGTTTTCATAGCAGGTACATTAATTATTTATGTTTGACATATTGTGAGGAAAGAATGGTGTTGCTTTAAGCTTATCTGTGTTCAATGGATAGATGTTGGGTAGCTATAATCATGTGACGATAAAACGTGCATCGCTGGTGTTCTACGTGCCGTAGAGACTGGATTTGTGTACCGTCATAATCAGCAAGTAAAATTCTTTCTTATTATTAGATTGACAACTGTAATTTTCAAATATTTATCCGTAACATTTAACTATAACCATGTGAATGTGAAACGTGTATCGCTAGTGTTCTTAATATCGTAGAAAAAGGAGTTTTGTAGGTCATGATCAGCAAATAAAATTCTTTCCTTTTATAAAGTTGGCATCTGTCATTTTTCAAATATTTAACCGGGCGTAATTAATTAATATAATGTTCTCAGTTCAGGCTCGGGGGTTTACTACGTTTGGCAGCGCTGGTAGGAGGAGCAAGCTTAGGATTCGCTGGAGTCTGCAGTACGGCCCGCCTCCATATGCCTTAACTTTTGCAATATTATTAATAATGTGGTAATACTAACACTCTTAACGATGAAATTCCCTTTTACTGGCATTTTTATCCTAGATTTATAAAATTATAATAATGATGATGTTATAGCGGTTGTTGCTTATCTCTGTATTGTTTATATTGACAAGTCCACTACATTTAATTCAACGAACACAGAATTTGCTAAATCGTGCTTTGGCTCACGTTAATGCTTTTGGGATTAGTACACAACTAATCTTAGAAGCCGCAAGGTTTGGTTCGATTCGATGATTACAAAAATGAGGACACCTTACGAAAAATAAATGAATATTAGGAATGGACTAAATTTTTTATTTTTACTGTGTTTTACCTACGCTGACGTGCACAAAAGTAGACCATTCCTCTAGCATGAATGTAGTTTCTCCCTTTGTATGCTTTTCTTATTCAAGTAACAAATGTTTTCCACCACCAAAATGCTAAGTTTTATAGGATTATTCTAGAACAAAGGATGTTTAATGAATGTGAAATGAAGGAGTGTATGGGTACCGCTTTGATAAAACAGTTTTGCTATTATTTGTACATTAAAACCCATAAACCAATAGAGAGAGCTACTTTCATGTGTCGTTAAACTGGCGATATTCATATATTAACTTCCATCAGTAACTGTAAATGAGGTTAAAGTTATTTTCGTCATCCGAAGGGAATAAACAGATGACATTAGAAAAACGGCTGTGTATTATGAAAGTGCATGGTTACGAGAATTAAAAGAAGAAGAAAGAAAGGTTCCTCAAGCTTCGTTTTCAATATATTTCATTTTTAAACAAAGTTCAATGACACATTAGCCTAACAATGCTTCCTTAGTAAGAACATGCACAGTAGCTTTCGATATTACTCTTCAAAATTTCGGTCATATTTTTAAGGGTGTAAAGTATACCGTGAATAAAATGGGTTAGGAGTATGCCGGAGAAATAAAATAGATCTCGTTGGCAGTAGTGGGTCTACATTTATCAGCATTAACGTAAGCAGGTGCATTCCACTTTGGGCATCTTTCTGTCGGCGTATGTGCTTAATATTGTCACCCTAACGTCGGAACCCCCTATAGAACCGGCCGGCAGTAGGTCCAGAGGGGAAACATTCATACCACGCCTACCCATTTGTCTCCTGTCACTAACTGAAGGGATGATTAGGTAATCGGCAGGAGCCCTGTGCCGTCTCTTTTTCTCTCCCACCAGACGTCTCGAAACCTCAGGATACCTTGTGCGCGTACGAAGTTTCCAGAAACGGGGATCTTCCCTATTTAAGACCTGTAGTTGGCGAGTCAGTTCTGTCTGGACTTGGACAATGCCTTCGCTACAACGTGGCACCAGGGACTGTTATACAAGCTCAAGGAAGCACAACTCCCCTTCCCATACCTCACCCTGAACAGTAGTTTCCTCCGGGATCGAACCTTCAGGGTGCGGATCGAGGGCAAACTCTCCTCCGTCAGACCCATAGCGGCGGGAGTCCCGGAGGGCAGTGTACTGTCGCCGTTACTCTTTGCTGCCTACATGTCTGACTTACCTACAGAGCCTCGCACTGTTCTGTACCCATATGCTGACGACGTCCTCATCTTGGCCCAGAACAAAAACATCCGCTACTGCCTCCCTCCGCTGCAACGATCACTCCGAGCCATCGGCACGTGGAGTGAAAGGTGGAGAATGGCCATCAGCCCACAGAAGAGCTCTGCCCTTCTGCTGGGGAAGGTCCTCCGCTGGCGCCCGGAAGGAGACCTGCGTTTGAGGCAGAGGAGGATCCCTTGGGTCCGATCTGCCAAAAACCTGGGTGTCCGACTGGACCGCGGCCTTATATTCACTCCACATGCCCGTGAAAAAATCGGCCTCTGCCATGCAGCGCTTAGGCAGTTGTACCCCATATTCCGATCCACCATGCCCACTCGCCTGAAACTACGGATGTATCGTGCGATCATCCCGCCCCTGATCCTGTATGGATGCGAGGTCTGGGGATCGGTGGCTCGTACCACCATCCGCAGACTGCAAGCCGTGCAGAATAGGGTGCTCAGGATGATCTACGAAACCGAACGTATGTTTCCTTCACACATCCTACACTCCCATTCTGGCATACCTTACGTTGAGGACGTTGTGCGTGAACGCTCACCTTTATTGTATGCGAGGATTACATCCCATCCAAACCACCTAGTGAACACACTAGGACAATATGACCACCGTGTGCCCAGGAGGAGAAAGAGCTGCCCCCTCCCCAAGAACGCCCTTGGGTGGTGAGACCAGCCTCTCATCCCCTCTACACTACACCCTGTTCCGGCCACACCAGGGCTGGATCTGGCCCGTCGGCTGACCCCCGGCAGCCAGGTCCCCCTGTGTGACCTCGAAGAGAACCATAACCAAAACGGTCCCCAACCACCCGACATCTCGCTTCTGACCCCGCCACGCTGGACAGACACTGCAACGCAGGTCGCCCCTAGGGTGGCGGTTTAGGACACTGGCCTCCTACTTGGAAGCTCATCCCGCCGCCAGGAGCACTAGAAGAGGTCGAATCAGGTCCATCAGTCAACAATGACATCCAAGCTTTGGAGGAAAGACAAACTCTATAAGACCGCACGGGTAAATCCGCACAGCGGATAGGTACCGTGGCGCTCTACCCACCGTCCGGGAGCACCCGGACGACTTGTTCTCGCTCTCGCTCTCTCGTCAGTTCTGTTCTTGGCGAGCAGCATGAGGAGCGCCGAGTGAGTTAACGGACCGGAGGACTGTGTACGTGCATCGGAGGATTTGTGCGTAAGTGCGAGTGTAGAATGGAATTGTGACGAACGATCTGTGAATTGTAATTGTGTGCATTACGTAATTCTGTGTACTTGGCAAGTGTTCAACTGTAATTCGGTGGAAATAAAGAATATTTTTGAGTGTTACAATTGGACTTTGAATTTCAGGAACCCACAAAGTCACAATATATTGATATGCACATAAGTGTAGATATCTGTATGAGTAAACAGACCCTGGCATGACAGCCCTATTAGAGGGCCAAGGCCTACCAACCCAGGTACCGGGCTCACGCCCACTTACGCAAGATAGAGGTGGGCGATCATTCAACTGATACGGGGAGATGTGGTCATCATCTTGGCATTCCCTAGCCGGAACGTTGGTTTTCCTGACCAGATTCGCTTACCTAGCGTAAGCTCCTCACTTTCCTCGCGATGGTGAGTGGTCCTAAACCTGGGACCCGCACACAATGGGTGGGATCGAACTCGGGCCGTGCTGCTTTGCTATTTCACTGTTCTCACTCTATAAACCTCGTCCTTTTTATTTGTAAATGTCTCCAATTCCATCACTTGTAAGCCCCTAGGAGGAGAACAGTCTGTTGTACAAGGGTGTTAAGGTATCCTAACTTCTGCTGTCATATATCCCCTGTTCCAGCACCCTCAATAGCCTTTCAATTCAACCGTCACTCCCGGTGAGCGCCTCGTCAGAAATATAGTATGTAGTAAGAATTCTTTATCTAACTCTTACCTTATATACAAAAGTCATTAAGAACCGAGAATTTAAGAGAGTACTTCAGTGAAATACTAACTGTACAATTCCTCCTCTACCTACTATGTTTGTTCGTGGTACGGAAGGTATTATTCAACACAAAATAGAAAGTAATAGGGAAAAACGGTAAAACTTCTGTTCAAATGACTCGCTTGTATGCAGAGTGATTGCGACTAGAGCGACACAGTGGAAATATCATGTAACACGAAGTACATTTAAGCCACTACAGATGACACGCAGGTCACATTATTCCTGTATATATCAATATTTCTTATTTATTAAGCACCTTTTTCAAATATTAAAATAGTAATGCCTTGCTCAATTAAAAAATGACTGTTGAATGGGAACCTTTGTAGACTAAGGTATATAGTATATAAGAAATCAATATAGAGAAATATAATTTTTTTATAATGGAACGGAAGTCCACAGAAATTTCTATAACTATGAAAATTTCAACAATTTTTTTTGTGAAAATTACATAAAATCAGACACAGCTGATGATGTTAGGAAGATCCTAACGAAACGCGTTCTAGGTAAATACTAGCAATAAATTGAGCATTGAGTATTAGTTCGACTCAAAATTGTATTAATTTTTGTCTATTATTTATGCCTATATGGTAGGATAGTGAAACCACATCTTTTTAGATCCATCTTAAAGGTAAATGTCTTCTTATTTATTGTAATTGAACCTGAAAGCTTATTAAATGTGTTAAAAAAAGGTTATTCAAAGGGATAACTTCTATATGGCAGAGCGTACAGTAAGTGACAAAACACAAATAGCGCTTCCGTGAAATGTTAGCAATTATTATACACAAATATAAATTACTATTCCGGGCAGCCGTTTTGTTGCTTCACATCAAGGGATTTTGATTCGATTTTTTTTCTCCTTTTCAAATATTCAGTCATGCTATATATGATTTCTCGCGCCTGCCAATATACGACACGTTACTCTTCAGATGAGAGTATTGTATTTGAACAGAGCGTAAATGTATGCACAATAGGCTTTCGTAGACAACTCGGTTCATATATTTTACGATGCGCTTCTATGCTTTGCCATATAGTAAACTCCGGTTACCGAGTTTACTAATACACTCTCTAGAACTTCACGTAACATCCAATCTTATTTCACGATGTTTATATTTTCATAATTTTTATAGTTATTACTTAAATTAAAAATTAAACTTAAAGCGTAAATATGAAATATCGATTAATGTTTTCTTCGAAATGAGAAATTAAGAAAAGAACTAAGCACATATAAATTAGAAGATAAAATTAAAACTAACAACAAGAAACTGACAGAATACTTAATGAGGAACCTTTCTGTATAACCCAATCACGTAGAAGATTTACTCCAATGATGACTTCGCTGGAAGTGGCTGCATAACCTAAAGAATGTAGCATCATTTCCCCCAGTGTTCTGAGTAAAAGAAAAGCGACCGCAAACACGTTTGCCAAAAATCGTCAAGAAATCTGCAACCTCTAAGTAATACTTACAGCTGGTCATTGATTATCCTGTAATCGAATGGATGAGAGGACCTTGAGTAGGGAACATCTGAAGATCGAGACAAATGATCGATCCTGAAGTACAAGTAATCCGGCGTACGACCTGCATGGGCAAATATCATCTCAGGGGACCCCATCTTCAAGAGTATTGTCTACAGAGAGTCCTCCTGGATGTGTAGAGGACGGAAGAGTCAAGATGATAGGTGAAGGTAGCCTTCCGACAGGGCTATGATGACCTGTTGAAATATACCTGGGTGTAGATGAAACTGTATGTTTTGCCGACAGGCAGACCAGGCAAATGAGTGGGTAAAAGATACTCCAAAGCTGAATGGGTTTCTCTCAGTAAAAACACCAGAAACGTTATATAGAGATAATGAGGTTATTCGAGACGCTCTTTCTTCGCTATTCCAACACCTTTTAACGGCTATACACTTGTTACAGGGTTTGTGTCGAATCGTATTGATGGATGACGAATTATGCCCCTCGTTGAGGTGACCATTTGGAACAGGGTTGAAGTGGTTTGGGTAGATTCCCAACGTCAATGGGTGATGGAGTAATTATATCCCTCGATGTGGCGACATTTTGGTGGATGGAATAGATGGTTCTTGAAGTCCCAGCTTACCTCGGCGTGACTTCAGTCGGTTGAGCAAGATATCTTCTTTTACAGGGGTGGTACGGCGGAAGGAAATTTTACGTAAAATGAGTAATCATTTTTCTCTGTATTAAATAATGTAGAAACTTTTATTTCCTTACTTCAATCAACACCAGTTCGAACAAAATGTATGATACAACATTTATAACACTATTCTTACACAAGATTCACTTGATGTGACGCGTTTATATCTGGATGCGTGCAAGAATCAAAAGTTTTATACGGTTGTTCACTACCGTGTATAATAATTAAATTGTGTGTCTTCTAGCGATGATATTTAATGTAAAGATTATCTAGTTATACTCGATGATTGTTATGAGAATAGACTTATATTCTTCCGCACACAACGGCGTTTAAGAAGAGAATTTTACATCCGTTCACGGTGACTGTTAGGAGAAGAATCACCAGTTCATCTTCTTCTACACATTAGCATTTCGCTAATAGTTCGACCCCCCTAGAGGAATATTGAATATCCTCCATGGCAACGTAAAATCTTTTATATCTGATTGGTCCACGTTTTACGATATACGCGTCACACCAATCCCAAATAAGTTTGTTATTCAACACTTTTGTGACGTCATTTCCACTTACATAGCTTCTCTGTGCATGACTCACTCTACTTAACCTCACATAATACAATATTTGAAACTCTTTGGGGACAACATAAAATAACTGTTTCAGATGCCCCTCTTCAGAATATATGGAAAATTAACTTAAATCTTCCAATAATATTGTTCCATATATTCTAAAGAATGCCCCAATAATTAAACATTATTACAACAATGAACAATTAATACAATTTAAAATAACAATATAAAATCAGAAATTATTCGAACACAATAATAATAAACAAAACATTTTTCAGTAATTCATAAACATATTATTATTATTATTTTTTTTTTTAATCATTTGATCTGGTGAGTGTCAAGGCTTTTGAATGGTTTTAAAAGTGTTTTGTGATATTTTCCTATCATTTTATTATCATCGTCTCTTAATTCGTACGTATGATCCCCAAATTTTCTTACTATTTTATATGGACCTTTATATAACAAATTCATTCTCCAATAGGATTTGATTTTAGAACTGGAGATATTAAATGTCTTTACTAGAACTTTATCATTTATTTCAGGATTCCATTTCGCTCCTTTTCTTTGTATCTTTGATAATCTTTTCTCTGCTTTTTCTTTTATTCTTCGAAATTCTTCAGCACACTTTTCTTCTTCATTCAATTCCATTTCATCTACTTTTAAGGTTGTCGGTGCTTTTATTACTAGAGGTTCAGGTTGTAGTCCAGTCATTAATTCGATTGGTGAAAATTTGGTAGTAGAGTTTGGGGTATTGTTAATGATTTTCACAATAATATGGCAGTATTTGTACCAGCCTCGGTGGTTAGAATGACACAGAATTCTGAAATACAAGCCTAAATCACGCATCACTCTCTCGCAAGGATTTCCTTGGGGAAAATATGCTGAAGAGTAATACGTCTTAATATTATTGTTCTTCATCTCTGAAGTAAACAATTTACTCCGGTGAACCGTTGCGCTGTCTGATAATATTGCCTTTATTGGCCCATACTTTGGTATCCAATCTTTTAAAATTTTATTTACGCACGTTCTGCTTTTGATATTTTGTACAGGATAAATTTTTACGAATTTAGAAAAAATATCAAACATTACAAAAATGTATTTGCAATTGTGTTGACTAGCTGGCATTTCTCCATGAGCATCATTAGCAACTAGTTCGTTCTTTCTATCCCTGATGATAGTTTGAGGTTCAAAATCATATCTGACGTTTATTGGTTTAGCTTTCTGACACAATTCACATGTTGAAATTAATTTCCTAACCTTCTTGTCAATATGTTTAATGTACAATTGTTCTTTTATAGTCATAGCAGTTTTTTTTCACATCCTGAATGTGCTAAATTTTGATGAAAAGAATTTATTACATTTTCTTCCAAACTACTCGGAACTATCACTTTCCATTTTCGTATTACATCCCCATGTAATTTGTAAAGAATACCATTTTTCTTTGCTATGTTACAATTTATATTTTCTCCAATTTCTGGAACTTGTTGTAGCAATAAAGACAATTTTGGATCATTTTGTTGGGTTTCCGAAATATTCTTAAACTTTTGGGTTAGGTTTTTATTCCATTTAAAATTTTATTCGAACAATTTAATCTCATGATGTGGATGTGATAACGTTTCTGGGATTTCCCCTTCCAATCTTAGTCTTGATAATAAATCACTAAATATGTTTTCTTTTCCTGGAATGTGCCTAATCTCAATATCATACGAAGTAATTTCATGAATATAACGAGATATTTTTGAGCTAGTTAATTTACATTTCTTTATAAATGATAAACTAATGTGATCTGTATACACAATAACTTTGGTATTGTATACATATTGCCGAAATTTTTGTAAAGCAAAATATATAGCTCCAATTTCCAATTCGGTTATGCAAGCATTAGCTTCTATTTTGTGCAATGCTCTGGAAGCAGTAGCAATTACGTGATTATTTCCAGATACATCAATCTGCGTTAGTACAGCTGCATAAGCTTGAATGCTAGCATCAGAATATATATTGAATGGTTGATTTTGAATGGGTCTTTCCAAAAGAATGGCATTTTTAAATAATTCTTTCACGTTTTGAAAAGCCTGTTGATGTTCTTCAGTCCATTTCCAAATTGAATTTTCCTTAAGAAGTTCCCTCAAAGGACTAAGCTCTTTGGCATAATTTATAACGAACCTACTCTCATATTGTAGTATTCCCATAAATCTTCTTAATTGCTTGATGTTCTTTGGTGGAGGGATAGCTTCAATCGATTTGCTTCTTTCTGGATTCGGTGTCATGCCTTTTTCAGATATAATATAACCTAGAAATTCAATCTCTTTGGCAATAAATTGCGATTTATCCAGATTTATTGTCATACCACTTTCAGAAAATTTTGTAAATATATAATTTAGATGTGATATATGGTCGTCGAAATTTTGATCAAAATAAGAAAATCATCAATATATTGTAGAGCGAAATTTTCTAGGTTATCTCCGAAAATATTATGTAACGCTCGAAGTAATGCACTTCCGCTAGTGGATAATCCAAAACCACATGTTTTGAATTGGTATATTTTTCCTCCAAAATTGAATCCTGTGTATTTTCGAACAGATTCATCTAGTGGTATCTGCCAATACGATGAAACCAAATCTAATTTTGAAAAATATTTTCCACGTCCTAATTTTGATAATACCTCATCAACTCCAAGAGGTCTGAAGTGATCGGGTTGTGTTAGTGAGTTTATCTTTCTTGCGTCAATCGTCATAGGCAGTGTTCCGTTCGATTTATGTACCCAACACAAAGGATGTAGGTAAGGCGAATTAGAAATCTCTATAATTCCATTTTCTAGCATATCGTTTATTACTTCAGATGCTTGTTGTCTAATAGCGATAGGCACAGATCTACTTTTATGAGTATAAGGAGCAATGTCGTTCACCTTAAATGTATGTATGTACTTATTACACAATCCAGGTTTCGTACTAAAAACGTTCCTGTTCTTTAGTATACATAACCTCAACTGTTCTCTTTGCGCGTGATTTAAATTGTATGTTTTCCCTAACTTTTCTTTCAAAGTTCTTTGGAATATCATTTCTTCCTCTTCTTGTTTTCGCTCGGTGTCGGTATTTAATGTGTTTATTTGGCAACAATGATCTCCAAGTCAAACGTCTCATTTTCTTTATTATTTAAAAGTAAATTTTCTTTACCACTATCATCTTCTTCATTATTAATTATATCTTCTTCGTATAATATTATATTTTCTACAAAAAACCTATCATTATTTATACTATCCTTCTCATCCTCTTTTAATATAATTTCTTCTAACAAATTTATTTTTATTACTTCATTATCTCCTTTGACCTTCATTTCATGTTTTTCGAAATCTATCACACTTTGCCAACCATACAATACATCATTGCCAATAATAATATCACGAGCTAAGTTTGGTATTACCAATACGATAAAATTGAAATTCCAATCATCTATTCGCGCAGGAATTAACGCTTGATATTTAACTTTATCTTTCTTTTTCCCAATAGCTGTGCTACAGTATACATTACACACGTTTAAATATTCAATCCTAAACTTGGATAGTAATTCCTTGAATAAGTTCTCACTTATTACTGATGAACTAGCTCCTGTGTCTATCAATACTTTATATTCGCTATCGCCTATACGAAGGTTAATCTGAGGTGGATTTACTAATTCCCGATCTTTACTTCTGGAGAGAGTGAGCTTATCTTCTGGTAAATTTTGAATTTTGATTTTGCCCTGTGTCATTTCTACCGAACCACTTTCCAAGGCACAAAATGATTTGGTACTCAGTTTTCCGCATTAGTGCGGTCGGTAGTTACACTAGCAGTTGGGTTGGTACTATCGTTATTTATTTCTCTTTCTATTCCCTGAGTCTGTGTCCTTTCTAGGTTATTGTCTGCCCTTTCAAACCTAGGACCCCCAAAATCTCTTAATGAAGAGTTTTCAATGCTAGTTCCTCTTCCTCTACTTTGATAACCTGTTCTTAGGTTATTTCCCCTGTAAAACCTCAGTTGATTCACCTGATTACTCCTCACATTTCCCACAGGTTGGTTATTATTATAATTCCTCCTAGGAGTATTTGGAATTCTCCTTCCTATACCTGGCACTACCGATTCATATGTCTTTCTGGGGTTGTACTCTCTTCGTTCATAGTTGTCTCTTGAACGTGCCCCGCCCCAATTTTGGTTAAAACTATTTTGGTTTTGGTTAGTATGGTTGTGATTTTCCCCGAATGTTGGTCTTACTTCCTGTCTATTTACTTGCTTTTCTTCTATATGAGTCTTGTCAGGATCAACTTGACTATGAGTAGAATCAGAATTAAGGTTATGAGCCTCAAATTCTGATAATAACTCAATCATATCAGTAAAGTCGACGGGTTTAGCCACAATTAGGTGGTTTCTAATGTGTGGTGGATAATGTCGTATTAGCATATTCACGATCTCGGTTTCTGACATATCTGGATTCACAAGTTTGCTTTTGTTAGCAAGTTTCAGGAAATATTCAGTCATGGACACACCCTTCCTGAACTCGAATTTACCAGTGGCCAGTTCGACTTTAATTCTTCTCTGTGTTTCTGGACCCCAGAACCTATTTATAAACACGTTCCTAAACATACTATACGTTTCATGTGATGCTAATGTTAAACTCAGCCATTCTAAAGCATTTTTCTTCAAACACCTTTTAACAATCATCATCCTAAATTCATTTGGAATCTTTTTAATTTTAAAATATTCTTCTAATTCCTTTAGAAATATTTTGGGATTGTCTCCCGATTCTTCTTCGAAAGTAGGTGGACTTATGTCATGCAACAAATAATTTGTACAATTTGTGTTACCTTGACTGTGTAACTGTGTATGTGTGTGCATGTTTTGTATTTGTCTATTACCATTTACTTCACAATCAGGTGACAAAGATTCTGTATCGTCACTCTCCAAATAATTCTCTAAGTTTTGTACAATATTACCTGAATTACCAGGTAAGTCAATACATGTAACATTCTTAGATTTTATTACCCTCTGGTTCTCAGAAATTTTGCTTGCCTGTAATGCAATCACAACTTGATTCAGCTTGCTAATGTTTTCTTTCTCTCTCTCAAAACTTTCCTGTGCCAAATCTATTCTTGTTATCATTTCACTATTCAACTTACTGACTTCATCATATTTAACTTTTAGTTCATCTTGTTGTGTTTGCACCTCAGTAGCAATTAGTTTAACATCATTTCTGATACTATTTACCTCTCTTACAAAATTATTCTGTATTTCAATATTTTCCTCATGGTATTTCCGTGAATTATCTAATAAGACTACATCTATTTCTTGTCTTATTCTATTCTCTAATTCCCCTATTTCTATTTTTTGTTTTTCTACAGATTCTACTTGTTGTTGCTTAAGGATTTCTGACTCCTTAGCCAATTCACTTCTTATATCTTTTACTACATTTTCCTGACTTATTTTCATTTCCTGAAACATCTCTTTTAACCTAGACATTTCTCCATCATGAGATTCTATTTTCTGTTTTAAAGATTTTATGCCTTCTCTACACTCTTCTCTTCCCTTCTCAATTTCATTTCTTAGGTTACCTAAACCTTGGTCTATCCTAGCTTCTAATTTCTCTGAACTTTGATCTACTTTAGCATTTAAATTATCCATTTTAGCATCAAAATTACTCATCATTTTCTCTAACCTGTCTATTATCATTTCATTATCTTTACTCTGCATAATTTCTGTTCTACTTGTTCCTGCATCATCACTAATCATTCCTTCCACTACTTCCCTGACTTCTTGTATTTCTGCTCTCTTATCACTAACTAGTCTTTCCACTCCTTCCCCAACATTTTTATTCTTATTGTCTGTTAATTTTTTACCTTCCATTTTAGGTAATATTTTTCCCTTTCTTAATAACATAAAAAATGAAAATTATAATTTTGTCACTTTTTCTATTAATTATCTATTAAGATTTTTCGTACTCACTTTTCTTCTTTCTTCTTTCTTGATTCGAAGTTACCTGTCCATTACACTATTTATTCTCCTGTGGTGTAATCCTCCTCCTGCCTATTCGAGTCCCCGTTCGGGCGCCATTTGGTACAGGGTTTATGTCAAATCGTATTGATGGATGACGAATTATGCCCCTCGTTGAGGTGACCATTTGGAACAGGGTTGAAGTGGTTTGGGTAGATTCCCAACGTCAATGGGTGATGGAGTAATTATATCCCTCGATGTGGCGACATTTTGGTGGATGGAATAGATGGTTCTTGAAGTCCCAGCTTACCTCGGCGTGACTTCAGTCGGTTGAGCAAGATATCTTCTTTTACAGGGGTGGTACGGCGGAAGGAAATTTTACGTAAAATGAGTAATCATTTTTCTCTGTATTAAATAATGTAGAAACTTTTATTTCCTTACTTCAATCAACACCAGTTCGAACAAAATGTATGATACAACATTTATAACACTATTCTTACACAAGATTCACTTGATGTGACGCGTTTATATCTGGATGCGTGCAAGAATCAAAAGTTTTATACGGTTGTTCACTACCGTGTATAATAATTAAATTGTGTATCTTCTAGCGATGATATTTAATGTAAAGATTATCTAGTTATACTCGATGATTGTTATGAGAATAGACTTATATTCTTCCGCACACAACGGCGTTTAAGAAGAGAATTTTACATCCGTTCACGGTGACTGTTAGGAGAAGAATCACCAGTTCATCTTCTTCTACACATTAGCATTTCGCTAATAGTTCGACCCCCCTAGAGGAATATTGAATATCCTCCATGGCAACGTAAAATCTTTTATATCTGATTGGTCCACGTTTTACGATATACGCGTCACACCAATCCCAAATAAGTTTGTTATTCAACACTTTTGTGACGTCATTTCCACTTACATAGCTTCTCTGTGCATGACTCACTCTACTTAACCTCACATAATACAATATTTGAAACTCTTTGGGGACAACATAAAATAACTGTTTCACACTTATGAAAGTTAGCTCAGTTGATGCTGCCAACCTTTCCTGTAGAAGCCCTCCTGTAAAGATCTTTTTACAAGATTAAAGATATTAACGCTTCCTTGCATGTATATATTCTCGATCCTGAAATTATTTGTATGCAATCGTGCCTTCTTTGCAACAAATAATGTAATTCACAAAATAAACACTAGACAAAAGTATAATATCCATTATCCCAGCGCTAAACTTTCTTGCTTCCAGAAAGGTGTGCATTATGAAACTATCAAAATATTTGGCGCACTTCCTAATGTTCTTAAAGAAAAAGTTGATAATTTCGGTGTTTTTAAAAAAGCTGTTAGAGAGTACCTTTGCTCAAAATCGTTTTATTCTGTACAAGATTATCTGAATGACAAATTATCCTGATAATGCTTCTGTAGCTGTATATGTAGTATCTAACTATTCTAATGACAAATCATTACTTATAAATATTTGATGCAAGTTGAAAGTTTATTTTTAATGTATATATATTTAATAAATAACAAGAAGGGTATCCATTACAAAAAGGTTGAGACGTACTGGCATAAGCCAAGTGAAAGCTGGTTTAGAAAGTGTTTCATTTTGTATCATATATAATTATCCCTGCTTTGTTTTCCATATTGTTCATATTGCCTGTATACTATATGTGTCTTATGTTAACTTTTGTACATATATATGCTATTAAACTTTATACCTCTGGACATGTTCAATGTTCACAGCCTTTTCTGGCTACAAGTGAACCTACTGAACGCAAATCAATCTAATCTAATCTAACTGTGCTTAGTAATAGTCATAATAACGTATTTATTGAGATACATAAATAAAATAATCTGTAAAAGAACTTCTGAAGGATAAAATTCGTCTATATCGGTGGCGCTGATAGTGATCCTGTCCATTGCTTACAAACTAGAAATTAAAATATAAAAGTTGTAGGCACAGACTTTGATGTGACACAGCACTTTACAGTCTCACTCTATTTATTTGAGAAGGTACCTGGGATAAGATGTTGACGTAACATATTTCATTATAGGTTTATTAAATAACAATAAAGGACGAATTCTTGCGAATCCTGAATTGATAGAAATAAGCAAACGTGCGGTTCTTTGCCCCAGAGTGGGTAAATCAAATACTAGTGGCTGGCCCTGTAGCTCAGTCGGTAGAGCACCTGCCTGCCTGCCGTGCTAGGGGTCCCAGGTTCGATTCCCGGCGGTGGTGTTGGGGATTTTTCTCCGACCAAGATAATTGCCGATCTTCTACAGAATCTGGAGGTATGAATGAGAGTGTGAATGTGTGTGTGTGATCTAACGATTAAAAAGTTAACGAGTTAACACCTTCAGTATGTTCCAAAAGGAGAACGGCCGCCGATATGACCATAGCAGTTAAAGGCGGAGTATAAATGGAACAAGGAAAAAAAATATCAGTACATGTCACACCTATATTAATTATTTCTTTCACAAAAAGAAATCCAATGATTAGAATTACTTTGACTAAGGCCTGCCTTATTTACATATAAGCAGAACATTTAAATTCTTAAACCCTTTGCGTCACGTAAGACGGTAAATAAATGAACTGGCTATGTTCCTTTGAATTGGGTCTAAATTTTCGTTCTCAAACTAAAAGAAAGGGCGATAAACAGCTTTATCCATTTTAATCACACCACGAAAGGTTTAGCAGTACTTTATGAAGCACTTATCTCTAACTTTCTTTGGCTCTTTGGTAACAACAACCTTGGATAAGAAGCACACAGCTTGTGTTCTTGGAAAATTTAACTTTACTGCGAGGACATTCTGTCAGTTGTAACTTATCGGGGGTTTGTAGATTTCAGAATTAGATTAGATCGAGCATTACTCCGCTATGCTAACTGCTAGGGAAACTGATGACAGTGCACGTAATTTACAGAAACGAGGAAAGAGGCCGTCAAGATTTGTTGGGACACTGAAGCTAGAAGTTCCAGCTCACTCTACGAGGCTTAGAGGTGGTGGAAACGTTCCAAAAGTTTTTGTGACTTTAAGGACATTAAACATGTATTTTCCAAGATTTCACTTGCCATTTCGTTGATATTTGGATGTGCAAAAAGATATATTCCAGAATACTTAATCAAGCAGAAAATATTCTGACGTATTTCTCCATAGATGTGCCTAAAGAATATTGAATTTTTTGAAACCAATATATTATCTGTTAAGTATTCTCCTTTTCTTTACCACGAAAAACGAGTAAAGGAGATATTGTATTCTACCCAAAAATTTGCTACAAAAATTAGACTGTAAATTTGTGTATTTGTGAAGAATGTAAATCGAAATATAATTTTGGATCAGCGTCTTAAATGCAATAAGATTTTAAAGAAAATACTCGCCTATTTTTTGCATTCAACATTTTTAGAGAAATTTTATTTTCCCACAAATGGTTTTAATTACTTTTATTGAAATATTCTTTTATTGAAACAAAATTCTCTTCATAACTATGTTCATTTCTGAAAATTAATGTTTCCTTCACACTAGCCTTGTGTAGAGCAAAGTTTGGAAATATAGAATAGACTGAAAAATTTAATGCCCTAGCCGGGTTTTGAAACACGGATCTGCCGGTCTCCGTGCGGCTGCTCCTAAACATTGAGCTACCATGACCAACATAACAGCACGATACGAGACAGTTGGAGAATTCCGTATGGAGACCCGCAGATCCGTGGTTCAAATCCCGGCTATAGCATTGAATTTAACGTCTAACACTAACCATGTTTATTTCTGTTCTGTTAAACGTTAAAAGAAGAAACTTGTTCTAAGATATGAATGAAAATTTATAAAATTGCTTATATACATTGACATTTGATACTTTTATGATAAATTAAATGCACTCTTGGATTTTCTGGGAATGTCCTGAAAGGTGCTTTTCGTTTTCGATGACTTTTGCATGGTAGAAAAGACTAAAAGATGTACAAAATACTACTGCATAATTTGTCAAAGCGCAATTTATGTCTAGTCCATTGTATTTTGTGAATGAATTAACACGAGATATTCCTCTCTGAGATGTGCAAAACTGAAATGCAAAGTCGTCATTAATCTTTTAATCTCTTAGTCATACTCAGCTAATAGAATTATAGCGATCAGCTGTTTAAAGATTTGACAATTACTCAAACTCATATTCCCCTTGTATTTTGTGGGTTCTTTTAACACTGGCTGAAACTTAATGATTTCATGATTTCCATCCTGTAAAAAGCAGTTTCGCTTTATATCACTTAAAAAAAGCTTCCTCTGTCATTGGCATGTAATTAGTTAGCTATGAAATATTGTTACCCAATCGGCAAACTTGCGCTCGGCTACGCGTGGGGATGGCCGGTGGAGGGGGGCGTGTGGCATCGGTACTGCACCCTCGCCGGTCAGCTACCGCCTGCGGAGGCGTGGCAGAGTGGAGGGAGGGGAAACCACGGGGGTGGCTGTATCTTCGTTCCCCCCTCCTCCTGCCGCCTGAAAGAATGCGAAATCTCCGGAATATTTTTCCTCTCCATGGTAAAGAATTCTCTAGAAACATTTAGCCACCTATAAATAGAGGGGCGATGCGACCGAGAGTTGAGTTCTTGTGAGCAGCCGTGAGGGGCTCCCAGTGAGGGAGCGGACTGGAAGATTGCGTACGTGCATCGGAGGAGTGTACGTAACTGCGAGTGCAGAGTGGAACTGTGACGGACGAACTGGTGAATTGTAATTGTGTGCGCTACGTAATTCTATGTAATCGGCAAGTGTTCTGAATGTAATTCGGTGGAAATAAAGAACATTTTGAGTTTGTGCAATTGGAATTTTAATTTCACGAATCCACAAAGTAACAATATTTATTTTGTTCATTTATCCTCTTCACATCACTAGATTTATATATATTTCATCGCGAGGTCTACCCGAAAATCCAAAGACTCCGGCCGGTAACAACCGGGAAGCAATGGAAAACTCCGGGGTTCTTTCCTTGGGCCAATACTTTGAGTCTAGAAAGCAACCCCCTCCATCGACAACAACGTCAAGACGGGTGAAAGTGGATACGCCACTTACGCGCGTCAACCCCGCAGGGAAGACTACGGAATAACCTCGGTGGGGCCACCTGGTGATCTAGCACACCTTCTACTAACTCTGCAGGCTAGTATTCGGGTCTTCTTAGGCAAACTTCTGGCCCCTCCGGGTGGCCAAAGCCTCGACGGAGGTACCCCATCTCCTGCTTGTGTCGGGAACACAGTCCCCTCGGGTTCAACCCAATCCCAACAACTGCAATTCGGGAGGGGCTCGAATGTTCGGTCCGAGATTCCTCTGGCAAAGTTAGAGGTACCATGAGAGCTAAGGGTCCGCAGCGCCTGTACCACAGCAGTTGAAGTGGACGGAGCCCCACCTCTACGGAGGTCACTAGAATAGTAAAGATGTATTATTTTATCTTGACAGGAATCCTGCGCGGTAGGATAGGATAGGATATATATAAGGGCGCTCAACTACGGCGGGCAACAGCGCCCTTTAAAAAACTCGTCATGGCAAAAGCCAGATATAAAACTTTCTAAAAACTATATAAGTGTAACAAAACCTATTAAAAATACACGTACATAAAAAACATCAATCAAAACCTTCTAAAAATTTCCTTCACTAACTCTAAACTAGACAAGAATCTATAAACCTTCTCCACGGGTCTCCACGCACGGCCTACATGTGGGTGGGCCTGTTGACCGTCTCCCTCAACCACGAAGAGGAGCCCACACGAGGGAGACTGTTGGCTCGGGACCCCGGGTGCGCCAAACCCGTACCTACCGAGGTAGGCCCCTGGAGGGTGCGCGGTAGGGATGAGTAGCAACTGTGGTGGGGATAGTGCACCTATCGCCACAATGCGTCACACGCGTAAGATTACGAGAGGGGAGGGCGCTGCATAAGGTGTCTAAAACAAATTTCATTCTCGAAGCCAGTTTTGCAGCTCTTATAAACTAAGTTGTAATTCTTACTATGGTAATAATCTCCACGCTTTTGGCATGATAAACAACTGTCGGCCTTTCAGTATCGCTGCAGAGTCCCTGTATCGTATTTCACTCCAGACATATGGTCTAGTATGTGCTGTATTTATATAAGTTTCAGCCATATAAACTATATAAACTTCACTTCGATATCTCCGAATATTTCGTAAATAGCTAAGCCTTTTTGCACGTATGGTGCGATGTTCAATTAAAATTTGTGTCACGATTAGTGTTTTTGCCCCCAAATAATCCTAGCTTCAAAAGATCTCTTCTTAATTTTCAGACACTGCCTTGGAAGTCAGTAGAATTTTTAAGCTTCATAAGCACTTTCTTCAAAGTTGGTCTTTGTTTTTCTGTGCTTTAAAATTATTCATAGTTCGCCTTAATACTTCGGAATTAAAACATCCAAATTAGATTTTGTGCATGTTCTTAATCTTTGTTTACTGGGCATAGAGAAGGACGTTGTTGCACTAGCACCAATGGCTTCTCTTTCCTTAATAAGTCACCTAAACTGCTTTCAGACACAACTGTTGCCTCAGATACCCTTCCCCAGATTTTTATAGCTGACCCAGCGCATTGTTTCTTTTTTATAAATCTATGGATATTGGTTATTACTTCTCGTGTTTTTAAAAGTAGCACTTTATTTCCTAATGTGCTGCTAGGAGGCGTCATTTATAAATGCTTTCTGGGAACCAGGAGACAAGCACATTTTGAAACAAGCTGTAGTGTTACCGAGTAGCTCTGCACGTGTTCACTTGCTCGCAACTGGTACGCAACTGACCCGCCCTCCCCTCCAGTTGCAACCGTTCTGAGGTGGACCCGTCCAGATACCACTGCGCATTCCTCTGCAATTTTCAAGATAAAAACATACCTCTTTAAATATATACCAAAGTCTCAGGAAAATATAGAGTATGATGATTGAGAAGGCATTAGCTCGTTAAAGAAGAGGTCGGACTTAGCTGAGAAACCCGACAGTACATCCAACAAAGTTCCTTTGTCTTTTCTGAATGATATAACACAATTCACTTGACAATTGTCCCTGTGCTACTTTTACATGAATAATTTCTTCTAACGCTTAAGGTGTACGAAACTAGGCAAGAGAACAAAGAACGAGGTCATAAAACCTATTCAAACGTTCAGTCTATTATAAAACCAATGTAAAGACATTTCATACTGTGTATTTTCGCCTAAATTTCCTTGTTCCAGGAAAAATTACATCTGGAGCAAAAGGTCCCTGGCGACGTTTTAGAAAACGCCTTGGTCTCTCGTATTCCTTCTCTTTATTGGAAGGAAAAATTAGATAATTTCGCTGGGGAGCTGAAAGAAAACTTTTAATTTTGGACGAGGAAACTGACATTGTGCAAACACGCGACAAGCGTAAGGTAAATGCCATGCTTCATTGTGTCAGAGTAAATATCTGAGAGAATTAAGGTCCCTCTCTCCAGCGACTCTGTTTTCTTGCTTTCATTTCAGCTGCTGCTGCTGACGCTCCCTCTGTTGGTGTTTGTGAGACCAGGATATTGGTTTCCGTTTGGAACGCACGAGGAAAAAGTTGATAAACATTTCGTATGTTTCTGACACTCTTTAATAATGTCTTAATATGGTGACAGTGTTATCTACAGTCTGATGTTTTAAAGAAATGTGAAGGTCATCTGTTTCTCCACGTCTGTGTGTCCACTGGATTCCCCTTCTTTATCCTCTCAACACTCGGAACATAAACCAGGGTTCGAGTTATCTCACCTCAACAAAAACATGCACAGTTAATCTGTATTAGCCTACTTTAAAACAGAAATAAGTTGTTCACACATTCACTGAGTTGTAGAGTCTTCACATATGAGTTCTTTTAAATAATTATTTGCACTATGTAACTAATATTCCATATCCAGGATGTTACAAAAAGGTACGGCCAAACTTTCAGGAAACATTCCTCACACACAAAGAAAGAAAATATCTTATGCCGACATGTGTCCGGAAACGCTTAATTTCCATGTTAGAGCTCATTTTATTACTTCTCTTCACATCACATTAATCATGGAATGGAAACACACGACAACAGAACGTACCAGCGTGACTTCAAACACTTTATTACAGGAAGTGTTCAAAATGTCCTCCGTTAGTGAGGTTACATGCATCCATCCTCCGTCGCATGGAATCCCTGATGCGCTGATGCAGCCCTGGAGAATGACATATTGTATCACAGCCGTCCACAATACGAGCACGAAGAGTCTCTACATTTGGTACCTGGGTTGTGTAGACAAGAGCTTTCAAATGCCCCCATAAATCAAAGAGGGTTGAGGTCAGGAGAACGTGGAGGCCATGGAATTGGTCCGCCTCTACCAATCTATTGGTCACCGAATCTGTTGTTGAGAAGCGTACGAACACTTCGACTGAAATGTGCAGGAGTTCCATCGCTAATGAACAACAATGGGGTATTTTGACAATTGCCTGCACGAATGATTTCAATTTACATTTTCAGAGAAATACTAAAATGAGCTCTATCATGGAAACTTAGCGTTTCCGGTCACATGTCCACATAACATATTTTCTTTCTTTGTGTGTGAGGAATGTTTTCTGAAAGTTTGGCCGTAACTTTTTGTAACATCCTGTATACCGTTATTGTTACTATGCATCGTAAGTTGATATTCCCGTACAGTACGGTATTTCTCCATAGAAACACAAAAAGGCGATAAACGTTCTAAAATCTAAAATTTATCTTCAATTATATTTATTAATATTTCAGCTAATATCTTAATTAGTAATATTAATATAAATACACATAGTGCCAAAAATAATGTGCAACACATATGTGGTAAGCACATAATTGAATCTCGAGAATTGAAAAAATTCGGTGCAAACGGCTCGTTTTTTTCAAACCTTTCCTCGTTCCATATACATTAATATCGCAATATACTATTACTAACGACTTTGTTAATTGACATGTTCATATCAAGGCCGCCGATATGCCGGAATTTTGACCCACAGGAAGCAAGCATACCTACTGACATGTGACTGTCGCTTTTGGATAAAAGGAATAAGCTGTTCATTGATAAGGAGCAAACTCTCGTCTTCCTATTCAAGGAATTCTCTAAGAGAAAAGACAAGTTCTCTAGCTTTGCTGTGCAATGTAACAACCAGACGGTAAGCTGATCCTTGCCTTAGGCTATTATTCCTCGGTCCACCCCTAATCGTACCGTCACAACGTATTGCTTTAATAAAACCGCGTTTTAATTTTGTTTTAACAAAATAGGCTAACAATATACAGCTCAGCTAATCTCTGTTTCATATAACCTTGCCCCGCTAACATGTATCTCTCCGCGTGCAACTACCTTCCCCCTTATTCTAATTGGCTAATACTTTCGTGCCATAGGCCATAGGTTGTGCCATCCCGTTACATTTAAACCTGCAGTAAACGTCATAATAATTGCCAGGAAGATAGATAAAATCATACAAATAAAGATATCAAGGCATGCAAAAATAATGAAGTTTATAATGAAACTGAGCAAGTTGAAACTGAATGAATGAGCAATGAAACTGAAACAAGTTTATAATGAAAGGCCTTCGGCCTTTTCCACTGGGATATTTTAAACCAGCACACACATCTTGCAAAAATTCTTGCCTTTCAGTCTTAAAAGTCGTATCACGCCATACTTTTCGTGAGTTCTTCATTCACCCAAGTCTCGTCAAGGCAGTATATTTTGTGACTTGTATCTCGGTACAGTCTTATTGTCCTTAAATAACGTCTTCGTCACACAGCAATATCGCCCCTGGAGTGGTAAGTTTTCCTGTTGTCTCAATTTCATGTCGCAATGTTCCTACGGATCTAACACACCTATAAGTTCAGAGCACAGCTGTTCGACTTCTCTCACTGACAAAAGACGGATTCTTCTCTGTGAGTGCATTAAACACATGCAGCACAATTCTTTTTTCGCCTGTTTGTAAAGGTTTTCCAAGGAAATGAGATTCATTCATTTCCTTGCGATGCTTCAGCGAAAGACTGGCGATAGACTGTGCCATTATACATATAATAATTACACGCGCAATAAACAATCAATAAAATAATTTAGCTCTCGCACTCCGTAAAACACACCGTCAAATGGAGACATATGACAAATCTAGTTCAAAGCAAGGTCATTGATAAAAGTCATATAAACAAGTATGTCATCGCTACCGCTAAATCACGTGCTATCGTGACATGTGCTTGAGAGCAAAGGAACCTCCTCTTTACTTCGCTTAAGAATTAACATGCATTTCAGATAAATCAACTCTGTTGCGTAATATATTTAATTCAAACAGTTACGAAAATTTAAATTTGACAATTTTCTTCCAACATATAAAGACATATCTCCATGTTAAATAACGAACTGATTTTTACCGCACAACAATCTATAATACAATAACAGCCAATGAGATGTGATAAGGTCGCGTGACCGTTAAGAGATACTGGGCAAGCTTATGTGAAACAAGGATTAGGCAAACTCTGTTTCCCGCATACAAATAGCAATAACTGAGCTGAGAAGTATGTGATTCACCCACTTCACCAGTGTAAGCAGTCTGGCAACCTTTGTTTACGTTGCCATAGCAACGACCTTCCCTTCTTACCCTTCGCGCTGATGACCTACACCTATCTTCTTTTAAAAATCAGACTGTAAGTGCTTTGCAGTTGATTGTTGTGAACCAAGGTTCATTGTTTCTTAAGGAAATAATCAATTGCTACATTATAGTATCTTAAGCGATAACATTTATGTATAACTTAGTGCTCATATGTCATTAATGAAGCCCTTTAAGATTATTCAAAATGAAGAAAGGATCTGGTTCTCGGTTACATATGAAGTTTTTATTCAGGAGATAAGTTGGTCGACTCACGCCGGACTGACCATTTTGTCCTTGTGTATTTTTCGTAGTTTTCCCGAGTCGGCACAAATTTGGCTGTGGTTATATCTGGAACCACCAGGTTGACTGAGAAACGTAGCTGGCTACAGAACTGATGTCACGATACAATGGTTAAGAAGCCCGATCTTGGTTACACACAGCCCAGCCCACTTGCTAACAGGTGGCATGTTGAAAGCACAAAGTGCTGTGCTCCAATTACTGCAGAATCCTCGGTTTGACTGCTTCTAACTCCTTAACTTGTGATTTGTCTTTTGCTTATCATAGTTATAGAACCTTCCAATAAATAGGTGGTCATTCAAAACATGTGAAGTGAGCATACAATTTTTCACGGTGGAAAAATAAAGGAATAACGCAAAGAATCGCGTTAAATGAAAAATCACATTAACTCCCTACATGCTGTCTAGAAGTGGTATGAAAATAAATAATGGTGGGTTAAGACACTCAGGTGAAGGTAATACCAGGCGAGTCAGCTGCACCCTAATTTTTTGGTAGGGAGGCCACCCATCAAACGACATGTTTGCCTTAGTTCATATTTACGCTTACTAAACTGCGTTGCTTGAGGTTCTTAGATAAAGGAATGCGCAAAATTAAGAGGAATAACGGCTTAAGGGACAAAACGTACTGCTTGCTAAAGTACACCTCAGAAACATGAGTCCTATACTGAGAGCGAATTCTGGTTTTCAGCTGATTTTACAAACCTTTTATTAGAGTATAACCGAGCGGGATGGCTGAGGTGGTTTCGTCTGAGACTCGCATGCGGGAGCCCGTGTTTGGTCCCCGCGGCCAACCTACCTGAACCATGAGCTTTTTCGGGCTCACCAGGTGAATGCTGGGTAGGTTAATTACATCCCCCGAATATACTGACCCTACATTTAATCTTCACTATTTCAGATTATTTCTCATCTGGTGGTCTCTTTCAGGGTAGAAGTGTCGGCGGGTGCCTCGGCGGTGCATGGCGGGATGATATGCTCTGAGGAAAACTACTTCCCCCTTCTGGTTGGTCGGTTGCCGATCTCCGCTCCTCTGCTGGGACTATTTCAGGATCACCTGTCCGGGACAATTAGGGCTCGGCTGCTGGGCTCATTGCCGTCCCAGTGTAGGGGAGCGAGTTCGTTGTCCTGGCCTGTCAGGGGAAGTCTCTGTCCCTCTACCCAAGTAAACTGTAGGGACCCTGCCCTCTGTACTGTCGTGGATACTTGGATGGGCCACCCTCTGTCTCCTTGGCCTCATCCTCCCTCCTGGGGGTGCCCCCACTCAGTGGCTTAAGAAAAATGTGCCCAGCATAGTGGCCTACGTACCCCACCCTCTCCGTAATGATATCCCTATCCCTATTAGAGTATTGTCACCTGAACGTCGGAACTCCCTATAGAAACGGCCGGTAGTAGGGCCAGAGGGGAAGCTTTAAGTCCACGCCTAGCCATTTGTCTCGTGTCACTAACTGAAGGGATGATTAGGTAAACGGCGGGAGCCCTGTACCATCTCTTTCCCTACCCACCAGACGTCTCGAAACCTCGGGGTAATTGTGCGCGCCGCGAACCTTCCAGAAACGGCAATCTTCCCTATATAAGGCCTGCAGTTGGCGAGTCAGCTCAGTTCTTGGCGAGCAGCCGTGAGGAGCGCCCAGTGAGGGAACGGACTGGAAGACTGTGTACGTGCATCGGAGGAGTTGTACGTAAATGCGAGTGCAGAGTGGAATTGTGACGGACGAACTGGTGAATTGTAATTGTGTGCGCTACGTAATTCTGTGTAATCGGCAAGTGTTCCAACTGTAATTCGGTGGAAATAAAGAACATTTTGAGTCTGTGCAATTGGACTTTTAATTTCACGAACCCACAAAGTTACAGTATACATGGAAAAGTAATTCAGTAAACGCCTCGGAAAAATGGGCTTATCGTATGAGCACACCAACAACGTCAGCTAACAGGAAAGTGGCGTATTCTTGTACTTAGAAGAGGTTTGGCTGCCAAAAATTACGAAAAATTTAGAGACATGTTTTATCCATCATGGAGTTGTACCGTCAAAACGGACATATTATTAAACAACAGTTTATTTACATTTGTGCTTAAACTACGTCTCGTGCACCTCAATTAACATGCATAAGAGCTATAATAATAATATCAAAATGCCCAGCAAATGATTAAAACTGTCTTAAAAGGCTAAAATCAAGATGAAAGCTCACGAGGTGGCCATGACATAAAGCCAGACATATAAATCGTACTAGTGAACGGCCGCGCCGTGGCTCAGTGGTTAGACCGCTTGGCTCTCACCAAGGCGGGCCGGGTTCGATCCCAGGCGACCGCAAAGTGAGATTTGTGATGGACAACACGGCGCTAGGGCGGGTTTTCTCCGGGATCTCCAGTTTCCCCCGCCATCTCATTCCACACATGCTCCATCTTCATCTCATGCATCATCAGTGTCATCGCCTGCGGTGCCGTATGTAGTAAAAGCGGACATTAAACACTACACACCCACATACTAGTGAACGCTGAACGTGCTTCGAAATAACTGACCTCTCCTGTGTCCTAACCCCCAATGACACAGTTTCGAATCTAAGCATTGTAATTATTGTCGCGGTAACGGGCATAAAGGTTTCTGAGTTACCTGGATAAGGTTTCTTCCAGGGTTTTCCCTTATCCTGAAAAACGAATGTCGGATGACTCTAAGCTCTATGGACCCTGAGTTCATTTGAGCATCATTTCATCCATTCCATTCATCGTCCGATATGACTAGCCGTTGGAGGAACGATGTGATTCACCCACTTCACCAGTGTAAGCAATCTGGAAACCTTTGTTTACTTTGCCATAGCAACGACCTACCCTTCTTACCCTTCGCGCTGATGACCTACACGTATCTTCTTTTAAAAATCAGACTGCAAGTGCCTTGCATTTGCTTGTTGTGGACCAACAAATGAAGATAGTTGAGATAATGGACTTACTGAAACAAACTGAAATAAATGGACATTTCTGGTAACATCTGGATTATTTCGGGTTCTTAATTGTTCTGGAAATCTCTCGAATTATGAATTGAATATTTAAGGAAGTGACGAGTTGAAACAGTAGAAGTTGTGTAACGAGAGTGATGAGTAAGATGTTTGTTATTGTCATCGAGCTTGGTGGATTGTGGTGTGTATGTGACTTAATGTTGTTACGTGAGAATTGATCAGTGTATTTCTATGGAAATAAACAACATTTAGAGTTTCTGAAAATTGGATGTTTAATTCTACGGACCCACAAAGTCACATTATTTTTTATGTTCATCGAAACTTGGAAACCTTGGAAAGTTCTAAGTGTGTACATTACCCAAGCACTTGCTTCGTTAGAGGAGTCATGTTCCAGGAATAGAAAAAACGTCATTCCAGTGCCACAAAACATACCAATTCGAAACAAAACCTTTAATAGCTTAATAATTCTATATCTCCAAATTGTCTTTAACTACTACGCTAAACTCTGATACTTTAATTTCCTTGATTTCTGTGTTCAAATGTGTACAAATGATCCTTATTTACATTATACCTACCTATAGGTGTGTTTATACAACTACCTACTTGTAGTCACCAATAAAGAAACATCGCGAGCCGATTGTTGATCCAGGCGGCGCGGGCGACTAGTTCAAAGAGACAGGCAGTGCAGTGTGTAGATAAAAGCTTGCCAAAACGGTGGGGGAAGGATACGGATTTCTTGAGACTTCGTCTTTGTTCTAGCAGCGTCTCGATTGTTTGGGAACATTTCGGAATGTAAGTAATCTATAAAAGAGTGAGCCCGCCCGCCACTGTGAGTTGCGGCGGGGCCGGATGGGCTGACCCCCACCCCTAATGCTCCGCCATCTTCCCTTCAACGCGGTTCTGTTCCTAACTAGGATTTTCAACATGTGCCTCGCCCTTGGGTACTTTCCACGAGAGTGGAGAGAGGCCCGGGTGATTTGCATATTGAAACCTGGAAAAGATCCGGTTCATCCCTCCAGCTACCGATCCATTAGCCTCCTTTCCACCCTCTCGAAAGTTCTCGAGAGGTTGATTCTCACCCGTTTGTCACCAATATTGGGAGACATTCAAGCCATTCCCGCCCATCAGTTTGGTTTTCGTCCTGGGCACTCGAGAATCCAACAGCTGCTACGTGTGGTGGAGACCGCTGCCCTGGGTTTCTAGGAAGGCGCCTTCACTGCTGCGGTTTCTTTGGATGTCGAGAAGGCCTTCTCTACGACATGGCATGCCGCGCTCCTTTACAAACTGATCCACCTGGGGCTCCCAACACAAATGGTCAACATACTACTCAGCTTCTTGCTACACCGCACATTCCAAGTCACAGTCGCGGGGAAAACATCTACACTCAGACCAGTGAGAGGCGGAGTCCCCGAAGGCTCTGTACTATCCCCCACTCTATTCAACGTCTTTATGACAGATTTCCCAACAGAGCCACGATTGGAAATGGCACAATACGCTGACGACGTGCTTCTGTTCTGCAAAGACAAACACATCCTCAGAGCCTTCGATCCCTTACAAAGACATCTCTGTCTCACACAGCAGTGGTGTAGGCGTTGGTGGATGTCCGTTAATCCGGACAAAAGCCACGCCATTCTTTTTACAACGCGCCACACCCCCGCGGACTGCCCCAATTTCAGCTACCGAGGTCGAAGGATAGAGTGGACCAACTCTGTCCAGGACCTAGGTGTTAACTTAGACAGGGGTCTAACTTTTCGCTAACTGGCTGGCTAGTCAGCTGGCTAGCATGGCTCCAACGTGCACAGAATAGAGGACTTAGGTCTATATATTCTGTGGGACGTTATTTTCCTACCAGGTTGCTCCACGAGGCCTCGAGTCTTCTATACGTGGAGGATGAAATTAGGCGCCGGGCATCAAAATTATACGCCAGTTTACCTAATCATAGAAGCGCCCTTGTCAGATCCTTGGGAGATTATGACCCCACTAGACGTCGTTCTAGACAGCACCGGTTACCCCGCATGGCTTGCGGGCATCCGAGATAACCTAGGAGCAAATCCGAACAGCAGCTAAAGCTGAGCTCCACATAATCCTTCCAAGCTGCTTGGCGTTAAAATTATTTTCCCAAAGTAATACAAATAAAAACACCAGGGTGCAAGTTGTTGCATCCTGTCCTTCAACCCCTAGGTACATCTTGTAACCTCATAAATAACACCATTCTAAAAACCCATATTTCACCCGAAATCCACCTTACGTGCGGTAAAATCCTTAACGGGTGGGCACGCAGGAAAATCCTTCTGGCTATATACAGCCAGTCAGCACCACATAGCATGGCATGGCATGGCATGGCATGGCACTGTGAGTCAGTCGGTAATTGGACGCATGCGCGTGAACAGAGCTGTGTGTGTGGTCGTTGACATTGCTAGTTGTATTGTGTATGTGACGTAATTCTGGACTTCTGGTGTACAAAGTGTGTTTCTACGGAAATAAAGAGCAATTTTTGGTATTTGTAACCTGGGCTTTTAAGTTCACGAACCCACAACATCACAATACCGTAAAATATAAGTGAAACAATTTCAAAATAAAAATAGTAACAATTTTCAGAGTAATACTTGTAAATCTTGAGTCTTACGTGGTAAAAACCTATGCAGGTATACCTTTATAGCAGATAGATTACATCGCAGTTTTGCGCTCGTTCTAACTGATCCATCTAGTAACGTGAGACAAACATTCCGTTTAACATATGGTATTTCACTGCTTCCAGTGGACATTTGTAGACGTGGAAACGTCAGCTGTCTAATTTCAACTATACTACAGGCAATGCGATAACATTTATATTAGTACTAATTTCATTAAGTGTTTAAAATCAACTTTAAATATGCGGGTAGAACCTAATAATGGAGTCGATGTTTCATGTTGGAGTATAAATGCGAATTGCATAAAACTCAAGAATAATGCTTTCGCTATTCATTTGTCTCTCGCAAAAATATCATGTAAAGAGAGTTGAATTTCAAGACCAGATGTGATATATCACTTTTGAACATCTGATTTTCCATTTGATTTGCAATATCCTTGCAACTAAATATGTAATAGTTCAACTAATTCTGTGTAGGCTCATATCAGAGGCTCATACACACCTAAGTTACATAAGAATTTTGTATAAAAGTTATATAAAGGTAATAGTTTGTGCAAATCTTAAGACATCACACTCTTTTTTTTTTTTTCTTTACTATTAGGAATACTTTTGTTTTCTTGTACAAAATGAGTCGATTATACTGCATTTGTTATATTGTTGAACGCTGTATCTCCATAGTTAAAGCTACACTTATCGCAATAACATGACAAACAAATCCTTAATGCAATAAAACTATTAAATCTAAGGCATAAAATAATAAATTATATAAGAATGTTAGTCTCATCACAGGGAATACACAGCAAACTTAGCGTTTCCATAAAAAGAGGATCTACAAGGCTTATAATTTGAAGTATTTTTGTTATGTTATGTAATGGATACATATGCTAATTGTATTGTTTTCTGTAGCAGGCCTGTATAAGGAGCCGCCCCTGCCTCCACTGCCGCCACTGATATTAGTGTACCGAGGAATGAAGAAACCCAAAGGTTATTTGCAGAGTTGCACAGTATTGGCTTTACCTCGCATAGAATATGCTAGCAGGAGGGTATATCAATCATAGCCATACAAACTAGCTTTGTAAAGTGATTACAATTCCTCAGGCACTTTGTTTCACAAATAGGAATCTTTAACCTTTGCACATAACAGTATTTGAGTAACCAACATTGCAGTATGAGACACTGAACTCTCTTTCTACATATCAGTAAATGTTTAAACCTAAAATAGAACTCATATATTGAAGCAAGTAAATCTCTATGCAGTCCTTTGAAAAGAATGTGTACACTCTGTATCGATGGCTAACGTTTTTCCGAAGGAATTTTGTGTCAATAAAGAATGAAAATAAAGAAAAGAAATTTTAAAATATTAAAATATTTTACATACACAGATAAATGTCAACCACAATATTTAGAGAAATAATTTACGTAGAGGTGATACATGTGCTTTTTCTCCTGATATTCCATTAAGGACATTTTTGTTCTAAAGATCAGACCTCGGGTTTTACCGTTTGCTTTAAAAATGAAAATAAGTTAAGAAACTCGGATAATTTCTTTCAAAACGAACAGCCATTAAATATGTTTGAATGAGATAAAATATATCTGGAACGCACCTCCAGAACTTATCTATAGTGCCTTATCGGTGTGACGGTGTGGTTCCAGCATGATGGAGCACCACGTCACTTCCGAATTGATTTGTGCGCACATTGAATAGACTTTTCCCCGAAACTTCAGATATGAACAGAACCTTTCTGAGCATCCTTCAGTTTTCTTAAGAAGTTGTTAAAATTATTGCTTACTTTAGCCCATTTATAGGGAGGGAAATCTAAATTACGTGCTTGGCTTCAAAAAATCAGACCCTCTTGTCTTACTTCAAGGCGACACACCATAATTGCTTCAAAAGCGACAAATATCCGCCCATGATTTCGAATATTATCTAGAAAATATTAGGTTATTTCCTTCTCATTTTAAAATTATGAAATGAGTAACCAGAAATCCAGCTGCTATGTGGCATGTACTAGCATCATATCTCGTTAAGCACGCATAATATATTGCAATATATAGTCAAAATTACAATGTTGCTTTTAAGTCTATTTATGTTGTAATGTATCCTTGTAAATATTTCTTCTGTAAGAGCGTATGTGACCGATTAATAATGTCTTGTCAGAGTGCAGAGGCGCATTTAAGGAATTTTCTGATATTTCTCTCTTTTTTTCAAAAGTTTATAGAAACTATGTTGCAAAATTTTCTGCGCATATAGGTATCAATTTCTAAATATACATTATATACATTCACTACAAATATCTGAGCTGTAATACTATGTTTTATGCATTTAAAATTTTCTTTCAGTGACCTAAAATGTCAAAATTTAGGTAACTCATATTTAACACATATTTAACTAAACTCTCTTAATAACTGCACATTTTGGGAAGGCCTGAAACACAAGGATGAGAAAAATTATTTTTACGTGTAATTGATTTAAAAGTACATGCCTACCAAACTTATATTTCAGTCAAACAAGAAACATACGTATATATTAAACGCTCTTTAAAATTATAGAAAGGGCATAGCTGTTTTGTAATATATAATCAAAGAATTAACATAAAACACGAGATATTCGAGTAAACGTTTGGCCTCAGTTTATTCATTTGAGATATACTGAAGAAAGTTTAAAATCTCAGTAGAATACTTTGGGTTTTAGGAAATGCACAAATCGGTCAGCGTGAAGAGCACACCATTTTTAGCAAACGTTTACTCCGTTGAAGTTCACAATCGTCCCCAAAATTCTCATTGCATTTACAGCTTTTGTACTTTTTAATTAATATAAACATTTGAACCCGTTGTAAATGAGAAAAATCTGTATAATACATAAATATTACATTTTATATATAATAAAAGTCTATAATACACTTTTAATATACTTATTAAATGTAACAGTTGAATACAACATTGATTTTCAACTGTCAAAACAATAAACATTCTATACTCAGGAAACTGAAAATATACGTTTAATATTTACCACTTAAATAAGCAAACCATGATTGATACGCCCAGGCAGCTTTTCTGCCTTATAAATTAAGGTTGTAAATGTTAAATAAATCAAATCTGTATATTAATTTGTTAATGCATTAGTAGTACTTCCAAAAGTGCAAAAGTTTTTAAATAAACTTTAATTAGGTACAGCAGGGCGTACATATTTGCACATGTAGGTATCTCTAATATTATATTTAAGGTATTATAATATTTAATAGGAAATGTGCTTATAACTGTTTAAAATTGCCTAATAGTAGTTGCGCTGTAATTAGATTGTCGAGCTTACCTTGTGTTTACTTTTTTATGTTTGTATTTTTATTGTAAATAATGTAGTAATATTCTATGATCTTCATTTAATGTTATTTGAGTTCCCTTAACAAGGAAGTGCAAAGAACAACTTAAATATTTCTACACTGCTATCCATGTAAACCTGAACCAATAATAGGACACACGTGCAACTTTGGAAGAAAATAATAAACAATTGGGAGATTACATTGCACTATTTACATCTCAGGAAAAATTTTGGAGGTGTCCTCCACAAGCATCTATACGACGGTTTTTAAATAAAGAATGATCACAATTTTTTTGACAATGCACCTTTACTCATCCTGATTGTTTGATCATCCTTCTCAAAACAGTCTCCCCTGAATGCAATGCATTTGTCCCAGCGTTTCTGTCAGTCTTCAAAGACATGCTGGAAACCATTTTTTGAGAGATCCTTCAAAATCGCCTCCGCAGCCTTCACCACTGCTTCTGATGATGGATAATACCTCCCACGAAGGCGTTTCTTCAAGCTAGGGAATAAAAAAAGTCACATGGGGCAAAAGCCGGACAATGAGGAGGGTGAGGTATGCATCTCACGTTCACTTTTGCAATATATTCAGCAACAACATTGGCAATATGCGGCCGTGCACTATCGTGTGCAGCATCTAGCCTTCTTTACGGAAATGTGGTCTTTTGCGCCTGACATCCCTGTAGCATAGTGCAGTTACTGATGTTTGTGCAGGTACAACATGCTGATAAACCATTCCATGAATATCAAAGAATGAGATGACCATAACTCTCCCAGCAGAAGCAACCATTTTCACCTTTTGGGGGGTTGGTGATGAAGGAGATTTCCACACTGAGGTTTGCTGTTTGCTCTCAGGATTAAAATGATGTAGCCAAGTTTCATCAGCAGTGATTATGTTTGAAAGAAACTCCGGATCTTCTTCTAGCATCAACTTTAACTGCATGTTACCTCTATAGAGGTTCTCAGAGTTGCCTTGTTCTTAGAGGCGGAAACCAGGAGTACCAACAATGAAACTACTACGGCGTGTTTGTTTCACATTGAGCTAACAGAATGTAATAAGATTGAAATTTAGTGCGAAAAATTATGACCGTAAAAAATTGTTCGTTCTTCATTAAATAGCTCACGTACATGTTTGAAGTCGTCTCGTCATATTTTGTGAAGTTTTACGGAGCGTATCCTCGCCGATGTTATTTATTTCGGTTTGAATGAATTCCTTGATAACATCAATTGTCTATAGCCTATTTTTGTACACTCTATTTTTAGATATCCCCACAAGAAAAAATCCGGCGAGGTTAGATCAGAGGATCTGGGGGAAACAGACCTTTTGAGATTATTCGATTATCAAAGAAACTGGTTACAAGTTCCAGGAGATTATAATAAACGAATGAGTTACTGTCGATGGTTCCAGGGTACTCTTATTCCAAGTCCAGACATTCTCTCCATAACGTGGTTTACAGATGAGGCATGGTTTCATCTGTCAGGTTACATAAACACACAAAACACCAGATATGGGGCTGCTATAAATCCCCAAGTGATCCACGAAGCCCCACTGCATAGTGAAAAGGTTGTAGTATGGGGGCGGTGTCAGCTTCGAGGAACGTTCGTCACATTTTCCTGGATACTAAAGTTTATATGGGTATCTTCAAGACATTTGTGGAGCAGCTGGATGCTATAAAATTGAGAGAAGGTTATTTCCAACAATATGGAGCAACTTGCCAATACATCTAATGACATCATGGAACTTTTAACCAGTTTCTTTGATAATAAAATACGCAAAATATCTCTGGCCTCCCAGATCCCCTGATCTAACTTCACCGGATTTTTTCTTGTGGAGTATCTAAACATTAGAGTGTACAAGAATAGGCCACGGACAATAATGTTCTCAATTCGAACCGAAATAAGTAACATTGGCGAGGATACTCACCGTAAAACTTCAGGGAATATGGTGAGACGAGTACAGACATATATAGACGTTGGTGGAGGACACGTCCAACATTTTCTCTGAGATGTAAAGAGTGTAATTTAATCCCCAGATTGTGTACTATAGTCTCCCTAAGTTGCACGTGTGTCCTATTATTGCTTCAAAGTTATGGCCTATTGAAATGGTTCAGGTTTATGTGGATTGCACTGTTCTTTAGAATCACACTAATTTTGGACCATAACAGTATAATCTAGCTTTCAGTTTGATACAAAATACCTTGAATTTTATCACCAGTAAAACGACAGGAGCAGCTATTCGGTTAAACATTCTTGAGGCCTCAGTGCAACATAGAAGTAGATTAGATAAGTAAAGCCACTAACCCCTCTATACCACAAATGGGTTCTTGGTGTTCACGCCCCTTGGAGGAACAGATGAGGTGAAGGAACTGTCGGGGACATAAGCAGCAGAGACGCCTAGCATTTCCTAACATTTGCTGACTTAACTACCGAGCTTGGAGGAGCTGGCGGCGAACTGCCCAAGCCGCCGGAAGGTAACTCAGAGGTTTCTTGGGTAAATAAAAATGTAAAATACTGATAAGTTATTGCTACGAATAACCGTGCGTGATGACTGATATGCTATAATAAAACTAAGAGCAATGTTTTGCCAATATTTCATGAAAAATAGGTTCTAATATTTATCCCCAAATGGAATAGTTTTAATCCTTTCCTGCTTCAAATTTAAAATAATTTAAATACTTAAAATTTAAGTGAATTGCAGAATCTGCAATACCAGTTGTAAATATTTCATAATGTTTGCGTATTTACCTCTTAAGTTGAATAATGTTAGGTTATGGTAATCATCACAATTAAATTAAATTGAATGATCTATTGCGTCATTACCTTTGCGTAACTTCTAAATAAAAACTGAAGCTACCGTTTTGCTGGTTGAAGAGACACGTAAGCAAATATATCAGAAGCTGCTACTTTTTGTTCTTGATCCGCTTCCTTAGAAAGAGTACTCGGTTTTTCCCTTCTGTGCTGCGTGTTTGAGAAACCAAACAAATGGCTCTTTCCCTCTCCGGATTACAAGATCACTTCCTCTTGTAGCAAGTTTCATAAAGTTGTAAGGGAACGTACAGAAGGAAACAGATCAGCCAAACTCAGATATGGAAGAATAACAGCTATTTATGGACCAACTGTGCAGTACATTAGATTCTATGACTTACATAATAATTGTTATTGGTTACAATCCTTGGATATATAAAATTGGAACACTTTGAAACATGAAATTTATTTTCTGTAACAGCCACTTCGATGTTGGTCGGTGCTGCTTAATATTTAATTATATTTAAGTGCTATCATCATTCAGTTGTTACCTCTCGCTATGCGATGGTCGGGTGTGGAATTGACTTATTTATTAAAGATTTAGATATTACTTGCAGTTCCTACACGTCCTTTGAAACTGTAACGAACTGTGGAATTAATTTATTTCTGTACACATTTAATTCGATTAGTTTGAAGTAGTTAAAAATAATATTATCCAAACTTATGTATCTATATAAAAGTGAATGATAATGACTGAAGAAGGTCCTGTGAATAAAAATCAGATATTTTTCATTGGCACATTATACTCGAGACTGTTTGATTTCGTTTAGTTTGACTTATTTTTTAAATGTTACGAATTTTTCAAAAGAGTTCCTCTGTGTTTAACTGTTTTCCCTATAGGTGTATTTGGAGAAAAAGTAATAAAGATTACTAGAATAATTTAGTGCATATATCCTGTTGTTCCGCAAAGCAAGAAACGGAGAACAATTTGTTTTAAGCGGATAGAAGTTAATTCATTTTTAAGATGCAGACTACTTTGAATGTAGCTGAAGAACAGACTATGTTGCTGGGAAGAACCAACACCTGCATTGGGGGGGTGAATAAATGAATTGCCATGAATGCCCTATCAACGCCGCTAATATAATTTTAACATCTTGATAAAAACAAGTGAGTTACGAGAGTAAACTACAAGTTTATTAATCACCGTGGCACCTAATTTCTTATATAATTATACTTACTATATCATTTATAGAATAAAAGAAACTTATATAACAAAAAATGCGCAAAATTTCTTATCAAAATTACACTAAATAAAAAATACAATAACTTTTCATTCATATCAACAGCAGTCATGCAAAACTAATACTGCCAACTATGGCAACAAACATATAAAATGAAACTAATATTATCATTTTTAACATTTTGCTATTAATACCTTTATTGTTAAATTAATCATAACTTTATTATTATTACATTTATTAAATATACAAAAGACTAAATGTTTATATCTTAACTATTTTAATTTAAATTTTCATATGTATTGCAATACAGTAAAGAAACCTAAAATTTACTGGTGTCTAGTAAACGTAAACATCAACAGTCATTAAAAGAAAACAAAACACTACCAATTACAAAACTAACAAGGAAACCGGCGGCATAATGTATGTGCGGGTAATGTAATTTTCATTACATTACGCAGTAGAGTTTAATGTGTAATGCAGAATTAAAGTTATGCTAAACCAAACATTTTCAAAATCCAAACACACCAAAAACAATTTACTTAAATTAATAAACAGATTTATTGTCCTTCAAGTTAATGACTATCATTGTCTACTGTGATATAGAGTAACAAATATAAGTTTTATCAATTGGGGATTTAAAACTCTTCTTATACTTGAGAATGAAATGAGACTAGTACTCAAAGAAACCACAGGTTATTAATAATAACTAAACACTAGTAACACAACTTCACTTATCTTATTTAAATCCGGGGACCGGTTTCAAAGCAAACGTCTGCTTTATCCTCAGCTATTCAGCTTGACTCTCACCCACTTACTGACTGACTGACCTTGACCTTTTTTTTTGACACAGATTAGTAATTTTCATAAAATCCTCTATTGACTCCTTATCCAAATCATTAGAACTCAACCATTTTCTTTAAAACGTTAGAAGTTTTTCTTTGGGAATACTGGGAAATAGGGCAGTTACATCAAAGGAAACCAGCCTATCATTTTTTGACAATACTATATTGCTGATCTTGTTTACTAACTCAATTGAGTTTTTTATACTTAAGCTGTTAAATCTGTCAAAAGTATTATACCTTTTGTTCAGCCATTTTGCCAAATTATACGTGGGTGAACCTATAAAATTTACAATCGGTCTCATTTTATTGCCAGGTTTATGTATCTTAGGCAAGGCATACATCCTCGGTAACACTTGGTTACTGACTTTAACCATATGCTGTTCTTTTTTAGGTATGACTTTAACCTCATTAAGTGTTTTATTCACATTTATAATGCACGATTTTAAAGGGTCATTCTTAATGCTTATGTAATCTTCTCCTTGCAGTAAAAGTTACACTCTGTTGTTGTACTCGTGTTTGTCTAATATTACAACTTTGTTCCCTTTATCAGCTTTAGTAAATATAACATCTTTTTCTTTTAATTATTTAATGATATGTTTATTGTAATTTTCTTTAGGGTGGTTTTTATTTAAAGTTTGCAAGATTTTGCTACATTTCATTTTAACCAATGCTTTATCATTTTATTTTAAATCCTGACTTGCGATTTCAATGTCAACGACGTAATCTTCAATATTTTTTGAAAAACCTACACACGTTTTATGCCTTTGTTTAGAAAGTTGGTTTCTTTTTCATTAAGATTACAAGTTGAAAGATTAATCACATTATCCTTTTTATTATTATTTTATGTCGTTGCTTTTATTTCTTTTTGCTTTTCGCGCAATCTTTTTAATTTATCCTTTAATCTTTTTGTTTTATTTTTCATACTGAAATTAAGATTTGCCAATAATTTATATTCAAAATTAAGCCCCGTATTTAAATAAGATAAGTGAAGTTGTGTTACTAGTGTTTAGTTATTATTAATAACCTAGTTTACTTCACTGTCAGCAGCTTCAGTTTTTTACATAAACCACAGGTTGCCTTTCCTTACTAATTTCTTTTGACGGGCCTAATTCGCAAGGATTCTCCTATCGTGTGATAATATTTAAAAAAGAGAGTCCACAACAAGGTTTGTTTTTATTTAAAAATACTGCTACGAAATCTAGAAAATGTGTCTGGCTGTGATGCATATAAATAACTGTATGTTAAAACTCTTAAGTGATTCATGAAAACCGCTGTTGAGATATATTTGTTCTATCTGCTCCACATTTTATCTACTTACCTAAGGTAACTGGAATATACAGCCTAATATGGATTTAAAACATAATGTAAAGAAAATATAAAGAAAATGTCTCCTTTGAAAGCATCGCGAAAGGTGGAAGCATGTCATATTCTGACCAAAGGAGGTGTATTTTAACTATAAGATGTTTAATTTAAACTAATCCAAATAAGTCAAAATGCATGCTTGCAACGAATGGTATGATTTATGCTGCAACCTGGTCTAGTACACTTTCATTCATTTGAGTAGTAGATCTTTTTTGACATTTTAATCCTTGACTAGAAAGAGCCCCTTTGGTTTGCTAAATTTTTAAGGAAATGGAATGGTCTTCTTGGATCCATACTTATCCACACTGATTATGAAGGCGTTTAGTTTAACATCTAGTGCAGTGTTCGTGATGACGCAGCTGGTTCATATTGCAACTTCTGCCACAATCTCTAACCTTACCTACATCAGAAACTGCAACTCATACCAAGTTTCGGAACAATGGAACACTTCGAGCTCTTATAGCCGGTCCTGAGTGCCATATGACATTATCAGGACGCCTGAGGACACAAAAGGTCCCAGCTGTGGGAAGTTGCACAGCTCTCCTCAAACATCCTACCACGACTACTATGTTAATTAACTTCCGTAAAGTTATCTATGCATTGCCCAAATGGGAAGATGCTCAGGAGTGACACGGGCCTATAACCTTGTTACTTTTGAGGGACTTTCCACAATTCGGAGCATAACCTTCTGGCCTTATCTCTAATCGTGTTGAATCAACCAACCTTTACGTCTTATCGCTTAACCGACTTATTTCAACTTTGAAGTTTATCACGAAATTGCAGAATCTCCCCTTCTTCTTTCCCCTTGAAAGTATTACAATACATTTTGTTTTCTTTGTAGAGAGCGAATCTGATTCACCATTTACACACAGAGCAAGTCTAAGATAAAGGAGTCGCTTAGGGACGCCTTATGATGCAATCAGGGAATACGGTGCTGTAACTTATCTTGTTCAGACTAGAGCGCTGCGATGGGAAAAATTTGTTCCCCGAGATAAAAAGAGAAATAAAAGAAAGTAGAAAAAGCGGCAGCTCAATTATATATTTGCTCATCTACTTCATAATGTGCCGTTCTGTTGTGCAATTATACAAAAGTGTAGGATGGATTAGGCAGTGTCAGGAACAATGACACGTGTCTCACGCTGTCGGAGTTCCGTTATAGCAGTCCATGATGCCAAATAAGTTGGTGGACATATGTAACTTATACGTTTTAGAGGGAAGTTAATGTTAGTGAGATTGGGGATGGAAGCATTAAATGATAAACAGAACAGAAAACAGCATCAAAGAATTGCAGATAAATTAACCAAAACTAACTGCCTTATACAATGAAACGAGCATTTTATTTCACGTGCTTGACCATACTAAATAAAGCATTTGTAACTAATAAAGAAGCTGTTGGTATTTACAGTAAGTGGTTGAAAGTACTGTACAACTAAGTTATACAAATAAATATTATCGTTGATGTAACTATTTTAACAATTCATATTTTTAATGAAACTGAATTAATTGTGCGTTCATTTAACTCCCTTGAGCTCTTCCATACATCAAAACCATATCGGTCATTTCGGCGTTCGTATAACGCTCTATATTGCTTGGATTTGCTATCTAAGGACGCGCAAAGTCCTCCCTATTAGGACGGAATATGTAGTTTTACACTGAAGAGCAACCTTGCAACTGTCCGAGTTATTGGTCGACTTTTTCACAAGTAACTGCCCCTTGCCCCATTACCTGAAAGGTAATGAAACACGTTATGGCGAGAAAACAAGATAACTGTTGAAAAAGGGATATTCATGATGAAACAGGTATTCCAACCATTTATGATTATTACATATTTAATGGTATTTAGCACCCACACTTCCTGTACAGGGATGGACATGGATGGTACTCGAACTGAAACAATTTGGAACATAAATTTGGGGAGCAAAGCTTCCAAGCCTAAATTTATGGCATCTCTCCAGTATTTGACGGTTAGGAAGACTGAAGAAAACACTTTTATAAGGGAGGACAGTCCTGGTGAATTATGAAAAGCTGATTTCCTATAAAAATAGGATTACATATTAAGAGGTGCTTCCAGAAACTGTAATGCAATACCATAGTAGGCTACGGGCTATTTTTGCTTCTGACAGTCAAACATTCTTATAATTACCTGCTAAATATTTTTGTTTTAGCTCAAGTAACTAAGCGTATAATATACGCAATATAAGAATATAAGCATGTAGAGCCAATTTCAGATATTTTACTTTAAAAACTTCAATTATAAACATGATTCAAACAGCTGAAGGGTTGTATATCAACGGTTGCATATTTCTAACTTACATATTCTGGAGCGTAAAACAGAAATGTTAGAACATGTGTACGTAGAACTTAATCCATCTTAAAATGACTTTAATGTCTTTGATGTGAAGAAAGTTGCATGCCACTTGACCGAGCTGTACTTGTGAAATGAGTTTGAGTTGAAAGTTAGAATTACAGCAACTGGCAGTTGAGACTGTTAAATGTTGCAGATAGTTTTGTGTGAGGAGTCTGCAAAGCTCTGAATATTTCATCAGCACCTCCAGGGATTAGCTACAGTTAACTGCAGCCCTCCACTTTCCCTTGTGCTGACGCAAAAAGATGCACTTGGTGAAATTTACCTAAACACAGGTATCTACCCTCGGACAACATGCTATATTTAATCTATACCAGCTTTACTTTGTTGAGGAACTGCCTTTACTGTTACAAAATCCAACACATGGGGCTAAATAAATTTACTGAATTTCAGCTGACCTTTGAAACAGAGTGCTCTCTTGATATTAGTTTTATATAGAATGATTTAGATAGAAATATTTCTGTCATTACGTATTCACTAGAAATGCATTTAATAAGCAGTTTTAATGGCAAATTGGGGAATATTTAAAGGAGCTTGGAGTTGGAAAGATAGTCAAACTGAAAAATCCAATGCCATAGCCGGCATTTTAATCACGGGTATTCTGGTTGCCGTCCAGCTGCTCTAACCATTGAGCTACTATGGCCAACGTGCCGACATAACATTAAATTCTCCATCTGACTCGTGTTTTTCCCGGTAAATCACTTAGGAGCTCTCATAAACACATGAGACAAGTACCTTAATGGCGACTTACGACATGTAGCCGTGTGTAGGCTAAAGTATGGAAAGATAGAGTCAGACTGAAAAATTCAGTGCATAGTCGGGATTTGAACCACGGATCTTCTGATTGCCGTCCAGCTGCTCTAACCATTGGGCTACTATAGCCAACGTGCCGACGTGACAATACATTCTCCATCTGACCCACACACGGCCATTGTGAAAGAACAATTAATTTCCATTAATTGACCTAATAGTGGTTAACTATAAACCCCGGGCCTTAAAGTACTTACAACATAGTAAGTCGCCATTAAGATAGTTGTCTCATGTGTTTATGAGAACTCCTATGTGGTTTACCGGGAAAAACACGAGTCAGATGGAGAATTTAATGTCATGTGAGCACGTTGACCATAGTAGCTCAATGGTTAGAGCAGCTGGACGGCAACCAGAAGATCCGTGGTTCAAAGCCCGGCTATGACATTGAATTTTTCAGTCTGACTCTATCTTTCCATACTTTAGCCTGCACACGGCCATTGCGAAGGAACAATTAATTTCCGAGCTTGGAATTGTTTAGATAATAAATGCATTCAGTGTTAGGTGTTAAATCTGAGATAGGGCATGTGTAATAGAAAATCCGTGGTTCAAATCCTGGCAGTGACATTGAATTTTTTCAGTTTGATTATCCATCCTAAACCTTAGCCTGTACACGGCTAGTGTAAACAAATGATTAATTTCTACCAATTAACTTAAATAATAAATAATAAGAGTTAAATGTTGAAGCCTGGGACTCAAGTACTTATAATAGTAAATCACCGCAAACTGTGTATCTTAAATACGAGAGCCCCTAGCGGTTTCCGGGGAAAATATGTTAGTCAATTGGAGAACTTAATGTCATGACGGCACGTTGGCCATAGTAGCTCAATGGGTAAGAGCGACTGGACGGAAACTAGGAGATCCGTGTTTCAAATCGAGGCCGTGGCATAGAATTTTTCAGTTTGACTCTTATCTACCCTCTCCATTTACTTACTGCACAAATGTTTAAGTGTGTGTCCGATGTACTACTTGAAGTCTAAGTTAACATAACATATGTTTGAAAATAAAGGGTGAGAAACTATATAAAAGTAGGAAGAGTAAAAAATTTCTTGAATATGGAATATAATGACACACAATCCAGTGATGATTAAGTTCAATCTCCTCCAGAACCACATCAAATCGTGTTTTAAGATTACAGAAAGCTAGTAAAATTCAGTACTAATCCAAAGGTAAGATTTAGCTCTATTTTAGTTAAATCCAGTGCATTCAGCACATCTTGAATTGGTGACTGATTCCTCAAATATTATTTCGAACTGGGTCAAAGAGAAATAGGTATTTGTGTTCGCAGGAAAACGTCCAACCATTAGGTTCCTTACCCATCATGTTTAGAGCTATAAATTATCCATTTAATTAAAAACCATTTCATCAGTTATTATATATATAATGTTTGTGAGTCTAAGGTACTCGTATAAGTCCTGTTCCGGGATCTATGCTTTTAGCAAATGTTTAACGTGACCCAGATGGTATATCAACGTTGATCCCAAAGTGATATCTAAAACATAGAATTATGGAACTTATTTAAGCCCATTCAGGAATAAGTAAACAATTCTCTTATAAAAATAATATATGAAATGGATATTATAAGAGTAGCTGTAAAAGCTTACAACGTAACATGTACAAAGCCTCAATGCATTTTGTTTTCGCTGTTTGTTTTTATGGCCGACTAATGGGCAGCGTTGATTAAACAATACCAGATACGGTGGAAAAATCAAACAAACTTCGTTTCTTTACTCATACATTGTATGGTTTTCAAATTGTAGAACTGTGTTCCTTTGATGTGTATCAATATATTGTTGCACATTTAATCAATGTACTTCTACATTGTGTACAATGTACAATGTACTTTGAAGCAGTAGTAACTGATGATGATGAAGATGATGATGATGATGATGATGATTATGATGATAAACCCTCAGGGACAGTCAGGCTATAAGTAAGAATCATATTTATATACACCAATGTTTGTCTTACACAAATGTATTTCTGAATCCATTGATCCTGAACATTCCTGGATACTCAGGTTCCCACACCTTGACCCGATCGGAAACTTTACCCACTGTCTGACTTCGCCTGAAACAGCTTTAAGACACCGTTCCGTCGGGACCGCGTTCTTACATAGAATTTGCGAACGAGATTCAAACAACAGACTGCTGAATTATACCGGGACCTTTGGAAACCTGGGTGGGCATAATCTAGCTTAACCATTGGAAAAGAGAAAGCGAAGTGAAACTATGTCCAAAACTGGAAAATTTGAAGATTTATTGGAAGTGGGGATAAGAACTAGCCAATATAAAATCAATATTTGTTCACGTGATTTTTGAAATTCCAAAATATAGCTAGAATGGGGGGAATTTGAAGCAATGGCTGAATGTAGGTTTTTCTTGCAAGAACACTCCGGTCCTGTGATCTACAGCAGACGGACGCATATTCGATATCGCCTAACAAATCCGCTTCCGCGTCATGCACCAAGACAGTGCCAGTGAGAATTAGAGCAAAGGATAGAGTGGAGAAACTCTGTCCACTTCCTAGGAGTCAATTTGGACAGAGATCTAACTTTTCGCCGGCTCATCAGGAACCTATCGGCGAGGGTACAGGGAGCAATTGCTTCCCTGTATCTAATGCTGGGGTCAACCTCGATACCAGTTGGCCTGAAGTTACACCTCTTTCGAGCCTTGTAATCCCGGTGATGCTATATGCCTGCGAGATCTGGGGCATGGCCGCAGACCATGCATGGCATGGCATGGCTTCAACGTCCCACAGAATAGAGGTTTACGGTCTATATATTCTGTGGGACGTTATTTTTCTACCAGGTTGTTTCACGAAGCCTCGGGTCTTCCATACGTGGAGGATGAAATTAGGCGCCTGGCATCAAAATGATACGCCAGTTTACCAACACATAAAAGCGCCCTTGATTATGACCCCACTAGACGCCGTTCTAGACTGCATCGGGTACCCCGCATGGCTTGCGGGCATCCAAGATAACCCAGGAGCTAATCCTATCAGCAGCTAAATCTGAACTCTGCATAATTCTCTTAAGATGTTTGGCATAAAAATATTTCCAAACAAATAAACTAAAAATAAAAACACCAGGGTGCGTAGTAGTGCATCCTGCCCTTCAACCCGAAGGTACATAAATTTGTAACCTCAAAATTAACTCCAAACCTCAAAACCTACAACATATTATATATAAAGGAATGAGGTATATAGAGGTCAGGTACGCCGCACTATTTCTACACATCATATCACAATACTGACGCGGAACACAGTGATAAGAACACAGCGACTCAGCGGACAACTTCACGGTGGCGAGCAGGGGAGTCTAAAGACAACATTAAACCTTCATCTTGAAAATGCAAGGTGTCTTCGTCATTTAACCCACAACGAGTCAGAACGCACCCACTCACCTGAAATCCAGATGAGAGTACTAGAGCAGCATTAAATGTCACCTCGAACCTGTTACAATCTCCCCATAACCTCCGCACGCCACCAATCCTTAATTGTGAGGCGTTGAGCAAAAGGGACAGACGTGGTTCCCTACGGGCCGAACCGGCTCATTCTTCTTAGTCAAATTCTGAGATTTTAGTGAGATTTCACAGGGAAATTTAGGTGTTGGCTTCTCATAAATTGAAATAATCCTGTACCAAAATTATATTTAGTGGTTTATCAGTTTTGAGTATGTTTATATCTTCACCTTCATGTAAATACATACAGGCAAAGAAGTATTTCATACCACCCAATGGTTAATTCCATATATGATATTTAAAATCGGCAATTTTTCTTCAAAAATATACAGACAGGTTTTTAGAAAGAATGTCCCTTCCCCAACTAGCCTTTATATTAAACTTATTTTGTAAAGATTACTTCAGGTTTTTACTTAAATAACAATACGTATAATAAACTTTCTTGGCACTGAAATATATTTATCGTGAAGGGAAGTCCACTTCATTCCTCATAACTATCATAACTGTTAAGTCGTAGGTAGTAGAAACTCCCAACTATATATCTAACTTTTATTAAATAATATTTTTTGGTATTATGCCACAAAGGTGTCATGAAATGTTGTATGAAAGAAATATTTTTTTAAAGAAATCTACATCTTTGTCTAGCTCATAAAGCTATACAGCGCTGTACATAATTCCTTTCAAATGCACAATTTTCGCCGACTATGGCTGTAATAATTCAGAATGTACACTTTATTTGTGATTATATGGCATTAAAATGTGTTTTACTTAAAATGGTGCGAAGGTTTTATAAAATGAAACTTTCAGAAAATTTTCCATATAAAGAAGTAGTTTTGGGATTGATAAAATTTTGGGTATTGTCTTTAAATTACGATATTGTATGTGAATACAAGTTTAGTATTTCTAGAATGTTTCCTTTGGGTTATATTATTGCCACTAATGCTTACCGAGATGTCCACCTTCGATTTTTATTAAGAAATTTCAGAACGTCCGTTTCATGTCGAAAACCTATACTGAACTTTTTTACGGAATGCAGTATCATCTTTAAACCTTTGCGATACTAAATAATTTCTAAAACATATAGAATTAAGAATTTACATTTTTAGATTTTTATTGTGCATATTCCAAAATGTTACAATTTACAACTTTGGCTACATCTGTTTGTCTTTACTTTGTAGCTACCTTGGCTTACATGAGACCCTGGTCTTCTGCTCTGCCAGATAGCTCTTAACCTTCATGCCTCATTTTTACTTAATTAGTCCCATTATTCCCCCTCATCTTCATTTCTTATATTCTTAACATTTCTGGCCCATTTTTCTTTTACTCTCTGCAAGAACTCACCAATACTCATTTTTCCTCCCAAACCTTTTTTCTCCACATTGCAACCTCCTTGCATTCTGTTACATAGTCTCCTATGCTTCCTTTCCCCCCACACAATTCACACATTCCCTTTACCCTACCTCTTATCCCTCTTAGAAATATTGTTCCTGTTCTCATCCAAGCTAACCCTTCTCTCTCTTGCCTATTGCAGTAATCTACGTATGCTTCTCGTACCGCATTTCTGTTTATTTGTTTGTAAGGTTGTAATGACTTCATATTTTCTAGACTTGCCTATATTTTCTGCCTTTCTATATCTGCATTTTACCAATTTACCCACATCGCTTGTATTCCTTTCTTCTAATCCCTATATATCTCCCATTCCTATATTTTTTCCACAATTCCTACTATCTCTGCCCACCAGCTATTTCAGTTCGCTAATCTTTTTTGCTGTCTCATGCATAATTTCATAATTTCCCCTTCTTCTTTGGCCAAACACCTATACCAAAATTTTATTATTCTTTCCATTACTATTTCATTTCTTCTTGTATTTCCTAATTCTACTAAAGCTGCTTCCCTAGTTGAGCCTAGTAGCTCTTTACAAAAGCTGCTGTAGTTTTGGTCCACCGTTTTGTTTACCTCTGTGCCCCCTCAGATCTCCACTGTATACAACATTTTGGATTTAACGGTGCTTCACACATTCTTTTTAATCACTTGGTTGTCATTTCTAGCTTATATTTGCATTTTCCTATCCCGTCCATTGCTACCCTTCCTTTTGCTTCAATTTTTGTCCTGTGTGCTCCCCACTTTCCATTGTTATTCAACCTTACTCCTAAGTATACAAATTCATTGATCACTTGAGGCGGTCCTTGCCCGTTAAGCACCTTGTTGAGCCCTCACGGCACTCAACACCTCGTGAGATAGAATATCTGATAGGTGAGGACTACGGATGGGAGGTTTCCAAAAGGTCGGGGTTTTCCTCAGGGTATGTCTGCACGAATACTCGCTTTTGAGTTCCAGGGAGTGGGTGCGTCCTGACAGTGTGTGGGTATTATCTCATAGAAGACACCACGACCTATGAATGTCAAGTTTATTGTTATAATTAGTCCTCTCCACTCGCCACTGTTGACTTGATGTTATTCGCAGATTAGGCGCGAGATTTGAGATTTTCCCGTTGCTACGCGCATGACACGACTTATATGTATCTGTGTACACGTTGTTCCTGAACGTCGTTAGTGAATTACTTCGCACCACATAGTATTTCCGGAGGATTATTAAACAAAAAACGGAGTGTGGTGAAATCTTAATGACCTTGTAATGTGTGCAGTTTCGCTCATTCGCTAACACAGGGTGTTCGATAACCACCTATTGTGAGTTACTCCGTCCATCCACGGACGCGGACTCTGATGAAATTTCTGTACTTGTTGCCTCCCTCACAGGCCGAAACAGAGTGTTTTTCATAGCAAACATCGAACGTCGCCATTGCTCAAATTTCCCCTTCCTTTCGCCGAATTTTGGACACTTTAGAGGTCATGTGACCTGTTGCTTGTCCCTTATAGGTTGTGTTTCATCCCTACTCTTGAATTTAATAGCAATTTCTAGTGTATGAGGTATGTATTCCACGCGATTTTCTCTTTCCCACGGTCAAGCTAATTAATGCATAAGCATGTTTGGAACTGTGTACCTTAGATTCCAGAGTCTATTCTCTCGTCACGTATCATATGCAGGCCAAGACTTAGGATGGTGCCGAGGGTCTATCCTTGGACAACGCCACCTTTGTCGGCTAGGAACACACAAAGAACCTGTCTGTGCTGGAAAATGTTCATTTTGCCCTCTCCCTTAACACGTTGGGTTCATGCTTTTAATAATATATATCGGGATTGCCTGTTTAGTATCTGCACTTGTATATTTAATCATTATCCTTTATATTTATTATAACTTTAATTCATATTGTGGTATCTATCCACCCTTAATTATGAATGTAATGAGACTTTCGGGGTTATTATGATGATGTTGTGCCTAACAGGGACGGTATCACACTTCTACCCTTTGGCAATTTAGTACCCACTTTTCGTTTTTTTTTTTTTTAGTTTAACTCGCTTCTTGAAGTCCATAACTTTCGACTTATTTATGTTTATTTTTATTCCCCAATCTTCACAGAATTCCTGGATTTCATTTATTTGCTTCTGCAATCCTACTACCCCTATAGATCCTACCATTAAGTCATCCGCATATATCCAGGAATATCTTTGCTTCCTATTGCCGGACAGTGCTGATTTCCTTCTTTAACCTTGTCTGTTATCTCATCTATAAATAAGTTAAATAAATTTGGAGTCATTTTGTATCCTTGTCTTAGACCTATTTTTGTTCTGTCATCTCCGTAATTACATTTTTCCCACCTTATGTAAAACTTCACCCCTTAGAACTCATGTGTTGGATAGGGAAGAACTTTTAATTATGGACATCAGCGTTTTTAAAAATTGTTGTTCTTAATATATCTTCAGAGACCTTAAGCTATCCTAGAACGGTATGAACGCAAATAAATCTCATTTACAGTCCGGAATCTTGTATCGTGAGGTATTATCGTTTACATAATAAAGACTGGGTCACGTTCTTAAGGACTGGTCACATCCCGAGACCCTAATCGCCCTCCTCCACTCACAACCATCCTGAGATCCCCTTTATCAGGGGAGGAGGCATATCCGCATGTTGTTAGAAAAACGAACTCGTCGGAAGTTCAGTTATAGCTTGAGCGAAAGTGGTTAGTTTGCGTGGGCGGACACTAGCCCTGCACGATATTCTCCCCGTACCAGGCACTTAGAAACTTTCTCTTTTGGACCGCACCATTTTCTCCCACAGCGCTGATATAATTTTGTTTTTGGAATAGTTTAACATCGCTGCACCCTCGTGCGACTAAGGGACAAACACAATTTACGTTGAAGCTAGTATCATGTGGGAAAAAGTGAATTTGTGGTATATGAGGCTTACTTCAGAAATGTTTTTGGGCTTATTTATTTTAAGCCCACCACAGTTACAGTTATGACTTTTTTAAAATGAACGTACACAAATTTTTATTTCTCTCCCATGCTTTTAATTCGTATACAAGGTAATTGCATTGAGTCCAAGGATCGAATACCGAGATATCCTACAAATAAATATTCTGGGACTTCTTGAATCCAAAAAATAACATTTTCTAGAGGAAGGCCCATGTATGCACGAGTGTATTTGAACCTATGTGTGGCATAATTAAAAAAAAGTGTCAGTTAAATAATCAAACTTGGTTCAGGAAAGCAAATTGAAGATTTCAAGGAAATCCTTCCATTAAACTGCCCTGAACTTCACCGAGCGGAATGGCTCAGGTGGTTTCGCCTGTGACCCGCATCTGGGTTCGATCCCGTGGTCTTCCCGGCGAGCCAGGCGAATGCTGGATAGGTTAAATACATCTCCCGAATTTCTTGTCCCTCCATTTCATCTCATTATCACATCTTCTCCCATCTGACAGTGTCGGGGTGCCTCGGCGTTGCATGGCAGTATGGCAGACACCTGGTAAACGCTTCCTTCTCCGGTCTTCCAACCGCCCTGGTGGGCCAGGACCATGATGGACGGTATTAATGTAGGCATCTACGTATGGCAGCTGTCACTGACCTCCCTCTCAGAACAGGGAGTTACCGAGCGGTTCCCGAATGGCTCCTGGCGCATCCAAGGCTCTTTCCATATGACAAGACCTAGAAGCTAACAACCCCCCTCATCTTGTCCGAAAACACAAGACGGATGGAAGTAGATACGCCACTTACGCGCGACATTTCCGAAAGGAAAGGCTACCGAACAACCTCGGTAGGGGCGCTTGGTGATACAGCACATATACTAGCTATGCAGGCTAGTCCGTGGGAATATATGGCTTCCCTCAACCACGTCCAGAGACGTAACCAATCTCCCACGGGCATCGGGAACCACTGCCCCCTCGAGTCCAACCCAGTTCGAACAACTACCTACCGGAGGGGCTCGGCGTTCGGCACGAGGTTACCACGAGTGCTAAGGGTCCGCAGCGCTCGCACCACGACAGCTGAAGTGGATGGATCCCCTCCCCGACGGGGCTGGACGGGATGTTCTCACGAGGTCTACCCGAAACTCCGAAGACTACTGCCTCTGTCAACCTGGGAGCGACGGAAAGCTCCGGAGTTCTATCCTTGGGGAATTCCTTGACTCTAAAAGCCCCCCCCCCCAATATAGACAACAACGTCAAGACGGGTGGAAGTTCATACGCCACTTACGGGCGTCAACCCCACAGGGAAGACTATCGAATAACCTCGGTGAAGCCCCCTAGTGATCTAGCACACCTGGTACTAGATCTGCAGGCTAGTACCCTGGACATTTTAGGCAACCCTCTGCCCCCTCCAGGCGGCCGAAGACTGGCCGGAGGTACCCGATCTCCCACGGGTAACGGGAACACTCTGCCCCTATGAGTCCAACCCAATCCGAACAACTCCCATTCAGGGAGGAGCTCGAATGTTCGGCCCGAGGTTCCTCTAATAACGTCAGAGGTACCTCGAGTGCTAAGGGTCCGCAGCGCCCGCACCACGGCAGCTGAAGTAGACGGATCCCGTCCCCTACGGAGGGTGGACGGGATGTCGCTTGTACAACCCTAACGGGGATTTTCCAAGTGCTTAATTAAATGGACCCCGCCCTCTGCACTCTTTTGGTTTCTTGGCATGGCCACCCTGTCTCCTTTCTCCTCATCCATCCTCCCGGTACAGCCCCACCTGAGAGCATAGGTATAACCCTGCTTCTCAAAAAGTTCCATGGATTTGTTTTTGGTAATGGATACATCTATTTGGTGTGAAGATCTATCTGTCATTGTGATTTCTGCGAATTTCATTGGTTGAAGTGATGCGTTCATTGTTCCTTAGTACAGATCCGAGAACTGCGGCAGTTACCTTCTCATTCTTTCAGCGTGTTATCAGAGGTATCTATTTACTAAGATAAAGACAGCGTAACGCTGTGAGAAGCAGGATTATATAAAGCAGGCTGTTCAATAAAGAATGATCACAAATTTTTTGACGACGTACCTTTAGTCATCCTCATAATTTTGATGGTCCTTCTCAAAATAGTCTCCCCTGAATGCGATTCATTTGTTCCAGCGTTTCTGCCGGTCTTCAAAGACATGCTGGAAACCATTTTGAGAGATCCTTCAAAATCACCTCTGCAGCCTTCACCACTACTTCTGATGATGGGTAATGCCTCCCACGAAGGCGTTTCTTCAACTTAGGGAACAAAAAATAGTCACATGGGACTAAATCCGGACTATAGGAAGGGTTAGGGATGTACTTCACGTTGATTTTTGCAAGTAATTCACATATTGGCAATATGTGGCCGCGCATACAGGCCTGCTGCATGGAAGTGTGGTCTTTTGCGCCTGATAATATGGACTTGCAATGTTTTCAAGATATCTCTGTAGTACCGTCCAGTTACTGATGTGTGTGCAGGTACAACATGCTGATAAAGCATTCCATGAATATCAAAGAATGAGATGACCATAACTTTCCCAGCAGAAGAAACCACTTTTGCTTTTTTGGGGTTTGGTGATGAAGGAGATTTCCACACTGTGCTTTGCTGTTTGCTCTTAGGATCAAAAGTGATGTAGCCAAGTTTCATCAGCAGTGATTACGTTTGAAAGAAACTCCGGATCTTCCTTTAACATCAACTTTAACTGCATGTTATCTCCATTGCAGTGGTAGGCAATACTGAACATGTCTGAACTTGCCTGGTTCTCACAGGCAGGAACCAGGGGTACAAACAATGAAACTACTACGACGTGTTTGCTTCAGATTAAGCTAACAGAATGTAATAAGTTTAAATTTTAGTGCTAAAATTATGACTGTAAAAAAATTATGATCATTCTTTATTGAACAGCCCTGGTACAATTGACCAAGTTTGGGCCTCCGTGCCGAATCCTCTCCTCTCCAGTTCCTAAACTTCCTGTTTGCTATTTATTTTATCGTAAAATGTGATACTGGGAATACTCTATGAAGTCTGTTTCATTTTGTTTGTTAATAGGTAAAAGTAAGAGATATTTAGATATTGTTAAAGCACACAACTTATGTAAGATACTCATAATATTTTTGTGATGTTAACTACATAAATTGGACATATTCTTTGACATTATCATATTTATATACCTTCCTCGATTAATTGATTTATTTTTCTTTTGGTCATGTAGAAGAACGTAGCTTCTAAGTCATCACAAGTTTAAAGCCTATGCATCTAGTTCCCTTGTACCTACAAAAAATATGCAAATAATTATCAGCTAACATGAAGCAGACAGGAAAATAATCTTTTATAATAGTAGTTAGCTTAGAATATGTTCCTGTGAATATCAGTCTAGTTATATTCATCTCTGGACGTCACAACTCAAAAGCCAAAAGGTTAATTAAATACAAAACTTGTTATTTTGGGTCAGTATTAACGTATGCTACATTAAGATTTCCAAGAACGTACCATATACGTTTTACATGGATAACGTTTTATTAGTTGTCTTTTTTTTTTTTTTGGAACAGGAAACTCTGGAGCTTTATTAGAATACGGAATATTGTAGGTATTCACCGGAGAATTCAAATGCCTAACTTGAATTTTCTATACATAGTCTCATGTCCCCTTCACCGTAATTTGACTTTGATATAAATTAAGGAACATCAAGTCTTATTATACAAAATGTGTACCTGCTTAAGGCGCATGTCTATTAAATGAAATGTTTGTGCTGTTTATAATTTCTGTGGTGTTGCGCTTTATTGGTTGAATTTTGGAAATGCTTCATATACTTTAAATGAAAAGTCCCCATTTGTTTCATTTTCTGGTGATCATCTAAAGAAAATGGAAGTTCAAAGCTATCACACAGTGAAGTGGTGTTTGAAACCTTTATCATCGTTTTATCTTACTGTATTCGTTTTTATTCACAACAAATATGTAAGTAAGCATGATATCCGTATTAACAAGGAGGTAGAAAAATAAATTTATATAAGTACTAGTTTGTGGAAGAGCGAGTAGATAAATCCATATAAATCCGTATTGATTTCCGGTTACCAGGTACAGCTATTGCTACTGTCAAGAAATGCATATGAAGTATTTTCCTGTGTTTAATGGTTTTTATAACTTCAGCAGGCTCCGGCATCTCTTGTCACTAAAGTTGTAACAGTTTATTATCGAATTACAGCCTACGCTAACGGTGAAACTTTTTAATATATAGCCATGACGTATGACGCATTAATGTTGAAGAAACTGATTTTGAACATACTACTTTTGTGTTATGCCTAAATAAAATACTGTTGAAAAAACTGTATATGGGGCTAAAGTAATTACATTCAACGCCTCAGGTTTTCCGGGTTCAGTTACCGGATTGACATATACCCAATATTAAACAAGTGAACATCATCGCCGATGAGTAATTTTCCAAAGGCAAAGTCACATTAGATGTTAAAGGTGACATATCAGAGAAAGAAAAAGCAAGGTAAAAATATAAGATAAACAGCTTCATTTCACAGATTAATTTTCATCGTGCCTTTGCTCTTTTCCAGGAGAAGAATATATCAAATATTTTGTAATTCAATGTGTTGTATGATAAACAAATTTTGTTTAGTTATTTTAAAACATATCAAAAACATGTCGATAAAACAAAATACCATTTAAGGGGGACTGAAGTGCTAAAAGTGATTACCTAAACTACTAAGCTAGAGCCTCAATTTTTTGTACAGATGTTACTAGTAACTAAAGAAGTGTGTCCACCAGTTTTCATTCCAATATAGAACTGCATTATTGACATATGAATTAATTTATACAATTTTACTACCTAAAATCAAAATCTATCTTCTTTGACAAATATTGCACAATAAATCTCATTTTGATATAATTAAATTCCTTAATACCTTGATAACACTTTAAAGGATCGGATTTCTGAAATTCTGCATAATTATTATTTGAAAAATTGTTTTATGTGTCTAGGCGAAAAAAGCTCCAAAATTCAGTGCTTGGTTTTAAAAACTAACCTATGACCAATATCAATATTCCCATACATCAGTTCGTTGCACAGCTTCTGAAGTGCATTGTGTATAATTTTCAGAGCGCTAGCTGTAATATTGTGAGAGAAGATAGATTTTGAATATGAAAAAATAACAAAAGAACTGCACTTGAGGAAAATGGCTTTAAAGTTTTGCACGCAGTTTACATGAAAAGTATATAATATCTTTACATTAGAAAGCTCCAGCACTGTAACCGACATTTTTTCCCTCCTAGTAGCCTCTTGAGCCTTAGGTTTTAGATGTATTTATTGAAATAGTAGTCTATTTTCACATTCTACTTCTAATTGAGAAGAAAAACCAGAGCTTTAATACATCTCCAGGTACAGAGTTTGTGAAAACAATGCGGGCATGCTAAATCTTTTATCAGTTCTTTCAACAAACCAAAAAGTAAAGTAATATATTTGCACTCACCTACATCCTCCTCTAGTATATAGGTACTGCATTACACCTCCAATTTAGAAAGGCTTATGCCTTTCTTTTACAGTGCTAGAGGCTCAGTTACCTCCTGATTTACTTCAACTGAAGTATCTGTCTTTACTCTTCTGATCTTATTCATTAATTAACACAAAACGGCTCTATCTTTGGCATTCTAAAACTGTAAAATAATGCAGTACCATATAAATGAATATAGGTATCTTAACCTCTTTAATTTCACAATTCATACTTGTTCTGGATAGGTTTACTAAAATAAACTTGTATCACAACTTACGGTGTAATTTTAGGCACAAATTGACACTTGAGTATAATAAATATAACACAAAGAGGAGAAAACCTAAAAATGATAACTTTAAACGTCTAGTGTCACTTCTAAAACACTTGAACAACAAAATAGAACAAACATTTGGCGCCATTACACAAGAAGTATATCAAGGACGACTAAAAACATCCGGAAAAATCGCTGCCATCTAAGGTATTCATATGAAAGCTTGTTAAAATAGGCTACGGTGGCTTACTGCTATTTTAATGCCTATTTTGAAATAAAATCGTTCATAAGTTCTCTGCATTCAAACATGTGGGCGTGCCATTTAAAGCATGGAGGGGTATTTAACCAGCTTAAACTTTTAAAAAATGGCGTCCAAAACAGGTGATGCACAAGACATACGGGCATGAAACTTTGTAAACAAGTAAATTAAATTATGGTGCATATTTTGCAACAAGAAACCAAAATTCCATTTTTTTCTCGAAAATGACTAAAACAGCACTTCTGTCCCCCCTTAACGTTAGTTGGAGCATGCCAGTGAACTTTGGTGTAACCCACAATATTGGTTCATGAAGCCTAACAGGTTTTGCCATACTAGTCCATATTTTGGTAAATCGATATAATTGCTGTAATTTTGATATGACTAACAGAAGAGCCCTCCCTTTTCACCACTTATGTTTATTATTACATTTTATTGTATACATAGACTCGCATGACTCAGTAGAGATTTACAACTAAATTCACTATTTTTAGAGTAATTAACTTAATCTATTAAGTTCCTCAGAAGAAGTTTTATAATGTTCTACACATAATGTTGATAAAACTGGGCCTAGTGTAATATGAAAAGCAGCAAAGGAAATAATAAAGCTATTAGTATAACCTGAAAAACAACCTCTTCCAAAAGATAATACCCTGGATTAAAATAAAGAATACATTAATTTTTATGTCGGGTACACAGTACGGTTTACATTTAAGGATATGAATGACTGAAACTTCATGAAAAATTTCAAAAAATCACTTTTTCCTCTTTTTAGTCTATGAAGTAGTGTAAGCCTTCCTGAATGCAGGGAATGCTTGAATAGCATCCGAAAGCCGTTTTTAAATGCTCTAATCTAGTTTAAAAGTTACGTGAATGCTACAGCTAGATATGAATGCTGGCTCCTTATTTTCTCACTATTAAAAATTTCAGCAGTTTTAATTATTTAAGAGGCTCCTTTCGTTGCAGTTTTGGCATTAGATTAATGAAACTTGCTACACAAGTTCCTAGAGACACAGTGAATATAAATTTCCCTGTATTTTATTGCGAGATGTATTTTAAGCACAATTTCTTTACTTCAAATTAAAAAAGTTTAAAATTTTGGGTAAACAACCCACATTCATAGCTTTAACAATTTCTGGAGTCTAAAATTATTGAGACACAGAGAGACTTAGGGAAAATTAAAAAATGTATGCGTTGGGAAACTGTTATTAAAATATTAGATCACAATTTAATATGTTTTGTCCCAAGGGACCTTTTAGGTGACGTAACCAAAAATAAATAAATTTGCCTATATTTTCCAAACTACCAACATGAAATTGACAACATTTTTGCTGTATCATATTTGTATCAAGTTACATCTGTGGTATAAATGTTAAAGAGCTGGCGTTATTAGTTCAGGATTTCAAATTTTCAGTCATAGTATCCTTAAGGGAATATATCACACAAAATTTCAAAATACACTAAAATAATATCAATAGTTACTTTTACGAAGCTTTACTTATTTCAAAGATATACGAGAATTCACTTATTCCCCTTCTGTGGTGTGCAGTAGTGTGTGAAGTTTATATTCAAGGGGTACTGAGTTCAAATCCAGGTTACTAGTGAAATTACAAGTGTTTTCCAAAGTTTTCCCTAATAGTGAAAATACAGATGTCGAGTAATTCTTAAGATGCAGGAATTTCGGGCTTACTAGAGTACGCTTTCACCAATTTATTTATTCATTTACTTATATTATTATCTGGGGTAAAGACATTAGGTTTAAAGCCAAAACAGTCCTTGACAATATCTGAACCGTATTACAGCAGTGAGCCTTTGAGATATGAGCATTAAGAAATAAAGATGAAATTAGAGTAAATACTAATGAAATAAAACTCATATCACAGATTAATATCGTAAACGTAACAAGAAAATTATAATTACTTCCATAGTTTGGCGGTTACCACGTTGGCTTCCAAATCCAGAGGTCCTGGGTTCAATCTCCAACTGCAGACTGCGATTATTCCCCATTCTCGTTACAATCTGGAAGTAGAGACAGAGTGAAAGAGTAAATGTATGGGGAAACCTACAATAAAGAAACCATAGAGTAAACGAGCCAAAAGACCAACAAACTAGTAAACAATTGAACATCATCGTCGAATACTAACGGTTCCAAAGGCTTTAGAGTTCAGGTAGCAAAACAGAATTACCAGAACCGGCTGATAAAAATCTGTGGTTCAAGTGACAACAGATCAAATTATCTGTCTAGTAAACGTTTGACACTTGAAATGAAGAAATTAGTAAATCACTCTAATCTAGCAACGATCTAAATACGCTCTTATTTATAAATAAGAATTTACTACAATCTTTGCTGTATATCTCATCTAAAATCCCTGCATATTAAAATATCACAATTTTGACCACGGAGGTTGAGCGAAAAAGCAAGTTCCTTAGGTCTGTTTAGAAATGCGCATAAATTGAGATAATTTTGAGGCTTAGGTAGCTGGATGAATTCTTGGGCAAAATGATGGCAAGGCAAGTTTGCTTATGAATACCCTAATTGGAATATATTTTCATAATATTTGAAAGTTTGTGCAGAGAAAGCATTTCTTTATGGCCTGAGAATTTCCCAGCTCGGTGTGCAGTAGGTAGTTCCGCTCGATTAACCCTGTTGCCTGGTGACGTTAACTTTAATAGCACTTGTCGTTACGAGATGGCGTTTCTTGCGGTCTCTCTACGTTTAATTGAAGGACGTTGAGGGCACTGTTTATGGGTTTTCATCACCTTTGCTATATTTTACATTTTGTGTGACAGCATATATGTGGACTCAGTTGGTCTGAAACATTAAACTGACGCGACTTTCTCTAAAATATTACACATTCCGCTTTTTACTTCATATTACTCTTATCCATATGTGAAATTCACAAATATTGCAATTTCACTTTAAATATTTTCAACTTTTTTTCTGATATTCCTATACGCACCTCTATGCAGACGTCTGTAATAAGTTTTGAGAAAACATCTAATTTTACTTTCATTACATTAATTAATCAGATATTGCACACGAAACAGAAATTGCAATCTTGAAAAGATATACTCCCAAATTATCTTTACTAAATATATAAAGCTGGCAAATAGAATTTTATTAAACTTTTTCGGCACCTTAGCAGGTATTTTTAATGTTTAAATATGCTTTCTGTAACAATTTACAATGTTTGCTTGCTGTAGTGATATTTTGTAATTTTAAGATAAGATAAAAATTGCAGAATTACTACCGTTGTATCGAAAAAGTACCCAGCAAGTTTTCTAAGGTATCGTTTGATGTCGATACCATGCAAATAACATTGGTATCGAGTTATCGCAAATATCGAGGGCCCATTCCTAGTTGGGATATATCTTGAATTTTAAAGTGTAGTAAGCAAAACTAGTTCTATTCTTACTTGCCATTATTTTGAAAATTTAAGAAAATTATCCCCCAAAGTTATCACGTAGAGAATTTATAATGCTCAAAATTGTGAGAAAGATCAAATTTGTATAAGTGGCATTGGAATGCAAAAAGTGTTTAGGCCTTGTGCTCGTGGCTTTATACTTGACACGTGGTGGGTTTAGGACACTCTGATTAATTTGAACATAAAACTTAAATTATTATTATTTTTGTTGAAAATTTACACCAAGTTTTAACAATTCCACGTCTCAGTGGATATAAACATTTCATCACACTTTTGTTTGGAGGTATAAATCGAATTCGCAGGCTGGATGATAGCAAAAACATTTAGAAAGTTGGTTGGGCATATCTGGATTTGATATTCTACCATTTTTGCGTGGCATCATAAACAGACGAATAACGATTTAGCGCCTTAATAAAGTGTAAGCATCTGAAAATAAAAGCCAATAACAAAGAATAACCTGAACATTAAATGTTTTATTCGAAATTGTTTAACATAAGCTCTGCTGTAACTTGCAGTGCTGTTATTTGAAATCAGCTTCTGCACTTGTTACTTCCTACGTAGTGGCAATAACCAAAATGATATTCCTTTATGGTGTGCTTTTACACATAAAAACAAGTTTTCTTTTATAGGAACGAGGCTTTGGGAGGGAATAAGTGGAGAAATGTGTTAGGGTCCCGCGGAAGCACCCCCGTTAGTATCGGTATTGGGATGCAGGCGCATGATGGGCACTTGCTTTTGGCGGTTATGTCAAGGGATCCAACCATGACCAGAGGCCCTGGGTGGATCGCCTGGTCTAGAAGGAGGGATTGGTTGATTGGAAGCATTTATATCTTTTTGGGTCACTGTGCACCGTTGGTGCTTAATTTAAGCGGCGGCTGTGAAGCTTCGGTATCTCTGTGGTGTCAGTAAAGCGGCATACTGTGGTCGTCAGATGATCAATACTTGCGAATACTTCAGAAAAGTATTCGCGCAGGGTGTCGGGGTGTGTAGGAGCAGCTGCAATCTGGATCTCAAGTAGCTTGTGATTGAGTCGGTCTATATGTGTCCTAGTCTGTGAGTGAGAGCAGCTGATGTGGTCCTGAAAGTCGTTAATCTTTTGGCTGATGTTGTCCTGAATACTCTTTTGCAGTTGCTGGACTAGAAAAGAGGTAGTATTTGAAAGCGTTCGGAAGGAGGAGGTAGCTCGCTCCTGGTGAGAGGTGAGGCTGTCAGTCGTTTGTAGGTGTGAAGCCACGAGTTTGTCTTTGATTTCGGTCACTCCGGCGTAAGTGACGTCATGTCTTGCGTTGGTGGCAGCGAGTGAATCCTCCAGGTTTCCCAGGCGAGGACCAATGTTCAGGACTTCAGAATGAAGGTCCTGAGTGTCAGCGCTAGTAGTCCCATGGTAGGCTGTGGCGCGTCCGCTTGCCAGGTGCTCCTCTATGGAGTGAAGCCGGTTGTTGACTCTCTGGATTTCTTCCTTAAGATAGTCCAGTGCTGAGTTCCAGTCGACAACATCGCTGGAGTGAGCTGGTGGTGGAGTGATGTGGTCGGAGTCCTGGCGAGGGCGGGCAAGGCACTGCGCCTGTCCTGTAAGGTGGCCGTAGCCATTGCAGGTGGCGCAGTACCGGCGGCGGTGGATATCATGCTGCTGGCATTCCCCGGTGAGTGTCGGGCCACCGTAATAGTGGTACCGTGGTGTTACAGTGCAAGCGGCAGCGTCGTGTCCATATCTGCAGCATCGGCGACAGGGTACTGGGCGCTCTGAGCGGCTGGTCTCGATTTTTAGACACTGCCCTAATAAGGGCAGGCCCATCCTCATGGCCGCGTTAGAGTCGGATTCGCTGGTTGGCTGCAGTTGGACCATGGGAGTCGCGTGGCCTCGGATGGTGATGCGGCTAACCCGCAGGGTAGGGGGCCACTGCTGTTGGGTTGCGGTGAGTATAAACCTGCAGGGCAGGTCATGAGGCACGCCTGTGACGACTACGGTCCTAGTCCTTGGAGGCTGAAGATGTGGTCCATGGAGCTGTGGCTTTAACTGCGGCGTAGCTTGGAGCTGGGGGAACTCCTGCGGCGTATGTTTGTGTGGGGCATGAGTTGACTACTGGGTAAATCGGCGACGGTTGGTGCTACGCGACTGCGTTCGGTGTTGTGGGAGACCTCCTTGGAGAGGGGCAGGCCCAGAATCGACCAGTCGAACCATCGTGCGACTCCTCGTCTGCCGATACGGGCAGCGAGGTGGGGGTCGGCGCTCGAGAGCTGGCCGGAGAGGACGGCGGCGTCGGCGGCTTTACTGTCTGGCTCTTCGGTGCTACGTTGCGCTGCTTCTTCTTCCCCATGATGCGGCGAGATTTCCAGTCGAGTCGAGAGTGGGGTCGTAAAAAAACAAGTAGGAGAAGAGATAGCTGACATAATTCAATAAACATTCATCGTGTCCAGATTAGTGTATATTACTCTTGATTAGTGTATGTACTCTTCTAGGTTAACACTTACATAAACCAATAATAGTTATATTTAGTACGGGGTTATCCAAAATTAGAGAGCAATTACTGTGTCATTAAAGGGCATTCTTTAAGGGTTCATAGCGTATGATGCATACATTTCATGGCAAAGCTTTCAAACAATCTTGACTGATAAGTCAACCTACATATATTCATAAACAAGTGATCTTCCAAAGTTAAAAAGTGCAGTTTTAGCGTGGATGTGCTAATTTTTACAATTGCGTTTCATTTTATAAGTACGTGTAACAATTCTTGTCTTTAAAATTTTCTGTAATAGTATTTGCTTTTATGAGGGCCATTAGAATACCAGTTGCTATTTTTATAACGCTGTTACACTATACTATACACTATGCAGTTACTTTCAAAGTGAGCCAAACACTATTTGCTCAAAAACTGCTTCCTAATTTGTAGAACGAGCGTTAAAGGAGTTGATTCAATTTTACAGCCTCTGTGGTATAAGCCCCTCAATTTCTTTTGGAGTAGAGGAGAATGAATATTCGATTTCCATATCAAAGCGTTAACGCGCTTTCTCAAAGAGAGCCAGAGCTGGGTGAATTACTGGTCCTCGACGTCTACGCTGAGAAACATCAAGAGCACGTGGATCACATAGCTACAAACACGGAGTGTCTTAATTATTTGCTACGCTTTTTACTACATAGAGCAAATAAAAGTATTCAATTTGACCCAGATGTATTATACCGAGATTTCCTAGAGGTGAAGATGGGATGAAAAACAACGGAATAATCGGCTCGTCCGCGTGTTATTGTGAGGAAAGAACAAAAAGTGGTTAACTATATAACTTGATGTTTAAGGTAAGTGTCCTTCAAAAGAGATACGAGAATATCCTCCAACCTAGAACTGGAAAATTTTTGTTGTTGAACATTTTTATTCCCTCAAAATATTCTCTAACGACTTTCATTTTTTCTTGTGGTTCCATTTATTTACAGTCTTTAACTACAATGTTCATATTGGCGGCGGTTCTCCTTTTGGAACATATCGCCTATTGGCGAAGGTGTTAACTCGTAATCGTTGGGTGGTATCATTAGATCACGCACACATTCACAATCTCATTCATACTTCCAGACTCTGGGGTAGATGGGGAATTATCTTGGTTGGAAAAGAATCCCCACCCCCAGCCTGTGAAAGGCACCGCTTGAATATTTTTGTGATGTCCTCTCACTTGTAAATGAGTTCTGCATAACGCGTTAACCGTAAGAAATAGACAGCAGTTTACTACAAAAATTGTAGACTTCCTTAAAATATGCAATTTATGTCAATGTACCTTTTATGGAGTTTTCCATTTATGGAGTTTTAGCTGTCCATTTCCGAGAGATTCTTGTAATTTGTTTGAAATTTCCAGTTTCTTCAAATAGGAAGTCGTTAAGTCTTTTTATTTTGGCCTGAACATGTAGAAAAAATAGAATGTTAAAAGTAACCAGGTGTTAAAGGATGTACTAAAATTGTGCGCTGTATTTTATTCTGCTCCATGTTGTTGCACAATTTGAAACATAAATTCTTCGTTGGGAAGTCATTGTAGAGAATTTTTTCAATTTTCTTGCTAAAAATGTTAATTCCTCAAAAATGGTGTAATCAATTTTTTAATTTTATATTTATTTTATTAATTTTATATTGTTTGCATATGGGGATAACCAATATTAGATTTACATTTGCTTGTTTCTTTTTGAACTCAGTTATTGCAACAAATTCTTTTATCAGGACCATAGTCTTGGAATTAAGGGATATTTAATGTTTGATTTGTCAAAATAATAATTAATAAGATTCATTATTCATCATATTTTACTTTGTGATCTCTTCACAGAGCAGGAAATAACACAATTTACATAAAAACTGTTCCAACGCATTTCCTCTAAGGTAAATCAGAACTTCTTTTCTTACGCGTGCCTTGTCGAAGAAAGATTATTAATTTTACGTCGTCCTGGATACCGTTCGTTTCTTCACACTTTTAAACATCCATGTAATTATCGTTTACTCACTGATTTTTATACCTTCTCATATTCATAATATAAACATCTTAACACTTTTTAACATTTTCGAAAGTTTAACGTAACTCTAAAATAATACAAATTACATCACAAAATATACAAACAATACTTATACTCGAGGCCAAACTGAACAACTATTTCACAGATTTGACAATCACTTAAGTCTCTGTATTGTCATACATCAATCGCATTGCACTAATAAGAAAATTAGCAATGAAATAAAGAAATAGAAGGAGGAAAAAAGGTTTATTCACATTTATTACAAGTCATGTAACAGCCAAAGAACATGTTTCTCTAGCCTGCGATCACTTACCATCAGCTTTGCAGGGTCGAAGATCATAGATAAGTATTTCCGTGATGCTTGATGCTCTAGGCACACAAAAATTGGAATATTGTAACAGATATGATACACATGCTGATAAAATGTGAGCCAATTTTTCCAAATCCTTCTTGTCATTCTTAGATAACTGGTAAGAAGTGAATTACACATTGTAGCTAGCACTTTACTGGAGGCACGGATGAAGTAAACATACCACAGGGGACTGGAGGTCAAAGGTGACTGTCTTCAGCAGTTCCTGGCTTGAAGATGTACCTATTGGAGCCGTACAGATGTGTGGAACGATTTGTTCATCCAAGAAGACGGAATGAAAGGGATATAATGAAAAGGAAATCGTGTTGGTTGAGAAATCACACCTGCTTCAACGGACCTGCGAGAATTAGAAAAACTCGGTGATAGAGTGGACAGTATATCGGAGCGTCCTACTAGGTGGAAATTACTGCAACTTCGTAGGCAATATATACACACATACACCGCATTATATATACATAAATATAAAACAAATGTGGTATTCAACTGTTTCTAAGCGACAGTGCGGATACAACCTAATGTATATATAGGACATAGCAAACGATATAGCATTATGTTTTATTGTCAACAAAATTCCATTGTAATAAGTTTCAAATTCATGTTCATATTCCGAAGATACTCTGGTAATGCTCACAATAAAATTAAAATAATTAATGTAAATGTTATAACCAATCTGGGCTTATGCCTCTTGAAAGAAGGTGTTGGTGTGTGTAAGATACTTCAACCATTTTTAGCATAAGACTAATAATTTGATTATGAAACACGTAGCGAACATATTGAATTTGAATTATATTCTCATCCTTATGAAAATTATAGAGAATGCATTTGTACAGAAGAAAGATGGGAAATGTGTGGTATATTCGGTGACAAAACACAAAGCGCTATTGTCGACATCCATGTTGGTATTTCTTATGTTGAAGAAACAAGCTAATATCGTGAAGTATACAGCAAAGTCGGATGTGTCGACTATAGCCTCAGTTCTGGCATCAACTAATGCCAGAAATGGGAGTAAGTGTTTACGTGTATGTATGCCTCTTTCCATTCCTCTACATTATGTAAGTGGTGTGTAAACATTGCACGTAGCTTACTACTTGGCAACCTAAACAAATTGGTGCAGTTAATCTCTTTCATATAACCTTACCCCGCTGGTATGTATCACTCGGCGTGCAACTACCTTCTTTTTTTTTTTTTTTTTTTTTTTTTGTAATTTACGTCCTCCAACGTTAAGTCATATCGGACGATGAATGGAATGGGTGAAATGATGCTCAAATGAGCCTAGGGTCCACAGAGCTTAGAGTTACCCGACATTCGTCTTTCAGGATAAGGGAAAACCCCGGAAAAAACCTTATCCAGGTAACTCACCCTGACCGAGATTCGAACTCGGGACCTCTTGAACGTGAGGCAGACATTCTACCACTACGCTACCGAGGTGGGCGCAACTACCTTCGCCCTCAACCTAACTGGCTAATGCTTTGGCGCCATAGGCCATAGGCGGTGCCTTTCCGTCACATTTAAGCCTGCAGTAAACGTCATAATAAGTTCCAGGAAGATAGATAAAATCATACAAATAAGAATATGAAGGCATGCAAAAATACAAGTTTATAACGAAACTTAGCAAGTTGAAACTGAATGAATGAGCAATGAAACTGAAACAAGTTTATAATGAAAGGCCTTCGGTGTTTTCCACTGGGATTTTTTTAAAATCAGCACACATACCTCGCAGAAATGCTTCTCTTTCAGTCTTAAAACTCGTGTTACGCCATACTTGACGTGTGTTCTTCATTCACCCAAGTCCTCTCAAGGTAGTAAATATATTTTGCAACTTGTATCCCGGTACAGTTAAGTGCAAAACATTCTTAAATAACATCTTCGCCACACAGCAATATCCCCCTGGAGTGGTTAGTTTTCTTGTTGTCTCAATTTCATGTCGCGATGTTCCTACGCATCTAACACACCTTTAAGTTCAGGGCACAGCTGTTCGACTTCTCTCACTGACAAAGACGGACTCTTCTCTGTAAGTGCATTAAGGGTACGTATGACTGAAATTTTCAAATTCTGAACTAATAATGCTAGCTTTTTCAAATTTACACCATAGGTGGAGTATAATGTAAACATGTTACAACCTAAATATAAACCATTTTTTTCCAGCAGTTTAGAAATTATGATAAATTTGGTATGTTTTTTGTTACGTCACTAAAAAAGTCCCTTGCGACAAAATATTTTGAATTTTGGTCTAATATTTTAACCCTATGTTCATAATACACATACGTTTTGAAATTGCTCTGGGTTTTTCTGTGTCTCCTTTAGTTTAGGTCACAAAAATTTTTTAATTTACAAATATTCTTTTCTGTCTAAAAAAACTGTAAGTTTTGTGTTTGAAAATTAAAAATATATGCTTATATACATTTCACAACAAAACCTAGGGCAATTTCCGTTCCTCATGATATTCTGAACCTGTGTAGGAAATTTCATGAATGTAGTACAAAAACTGCATCGCAAGGAGCATTTTACAGGAAGAAAAATGCTGAAAATATGAACATTGAGAAAACAGCGATTAAAGATTTGATTGCATAACTCACATTAAAATCCACCAGGCTGATAGGTTGGACCCTCAGATTTCTTTTTCTTCTCCTTTGTTGCTGCTTTTTCCACCTTTTTCTTCTTTAAATGTTGCTTTTCTTCTGCACAACTTCGCTTCTTGCTTTGCAGGATACGAGTCTGATCTTGCTGCACTGAAGTTTTCCTTGCTGAGTCTACTACACTTTCACCTCTGATATTTCGTTGCAGCTCCAATGACTTAAGACTACCCATGTTAAACTCACTGATGCTTTTAATAACAGCAAGATCCAATTTTTGTTTTGATATGAAAACTTCCTTTGGGCACTTATTCCATATGACATGATGCAAAGATTCATTGGCATTCTGTGTTTTTCCTGTTTTGCACCTCTCTAGTAATGTTGTAGAAGCAAGCCTCTGATATACTGGCAACATTTTAGGAACCATTTTGTCTGAAAGCCTTATTTTTCTTTTCTTGAATTGAAAATTTAAGAACGAAAAACAGACAAAGAATGTGGATGTAGGCAAAAGACGGCGTGACTCTGACAGAGTTTAAAGGCCACCGACATTGAAATAAGCATTTAAAAATGGCGTCCGGAGGCAAATTATGCATTTTTCACATTCGGGAATGTCTAAATTATTTTATAGAATTAAAATAAAGAAAGTCGTTATTTTCACGATTTTCATGAAATTTCAGTCATACATACCCTTAAACACATGCAACACAATTCTTTTTTCGCCGCATTGTAAAGGTTTTTCCTTGTGATCTTTCAGCGAAAAACTGGTGGTATATTCTGCCATTATACATATAATAAGTACACGCGCAATAAAGGATCAATAAAATAATTTAGCTCTCACACTAGGCACAATACACCTTCGAATGGCGATATATGACTAATCCAGTTCAAAACAAGGTCAGTGATAAAAGTCATATAAACAAATATGTTATCACTACCACTAAGTCACGTGCTATCGTGCCATATTCTTGAGAGCAAAGGAACCTCCTCTTTACTTCGTGTAAGAATTAACATGCATTTCAGATAAATCAACTCTGTTGCGAATTTATTTAATTCAAACAGTTGCGAAAATATAAATTTGACAATTCTCTTCCAACCTATAAAGATATATCGCCATGTTAAATAACGAACTAATTTTTACCGCACAAAGGTCTATACTACAATAGTAGCCAATGAGATGTGATAAGGTCACGTGACCGTTAAGATATAGAGGGTAATCTTATGTGAAACAAGGATTAGGTTAAAACTTAATGACATCACGTGATTCAATTTCTCTCTGCACGGCTACTTGTCAGTGCTGCATGACGTACTTTATGAAGGTTTGGCGCGCACTCTATATCATCCTAAAACAGGGATGTGAACTAAGGCGAGCTTTAGTACGGGTTGAGTCGAAACTACAGATGTAAATAAAACAAATAACGCATGTTGCGTGTTATGAGCTCTGCAAAGGAGTAGAGTACGCTTAAAGACTGGATGATGATGATGATGATGATGATGATGATGATGATGATGATGATCCTGAAAGTTGGTTTCTGAAGTGCTCCAGTTTTTGCATTAAAACAATTTCTGGAAACTAAAAGAATTTGAGGCAGCGTAACTCCACAGGAAACGGAAACTTGTGTATGCTTTTGACAGCGGCGTTGTCTTTCGTTTGTTTTATTTGTATGACGTCCTTCGAACAAAAAAAAAAAAAAAAAAAAAAAAAAAAAAAAAAAAAAAAAAAAAAACGGAATTAAAACTGTACTGCAATTTCAACTTCTTATGAAACCTATTATGTGCATTTATTATTGTGACAGATGTTTCGGGTTTCCGAATATTACATACTCTTTGCTTTTTAAGAATGTGATGTTTACATACATTTCCTGCCGTGTCTTCCACATTTTTGGATTCCATTTATTTCCATAGAGAAAGTAATTTTATTAATGCATTTGTTATAATTTAAATAAAGTGTCATTATTTCACTTTTAATTTTATCATTTCATTAAAGTAAACTATACTTTACGCCAATCTCTCTTAAATAAGATTATCATCCTAGTCCGGAAATGTACGCTGTCTTCAGAAATTTATATACAGAAGAGTGGATGTGAACAGGATGTGAACTAAGGCGAGCTTTCGTACGGGTTGAGTCGAAACTACAGATGTAAATAAAACAAATAACGCATGTTGCGTGATATGAGCTCTGCAAAGGAGTAGAGTACGCTTAAAGACTGGATGATGATGATGATGATGATGATGATGATGATGATGATGATGATGATGATGATGATGATCCTGAAAGTTGATTTCTGAAGGGCTCCAGTTTTTGCATTAAAACAATTTCTGGAAACTAAAAGAGAGATTTATATACAGAAGGGTGGAAAGTTCTCTTAGTGGTTACCAGCAGGAAAGAGGAAGGAAGAAAGGTCAAAGATCACGTGAAGTTATGCATGAAATATGGCTATAGGAAGCGTGGATACCAATAGAGCGGAAAATTTTCGTTGTGCATAGCAGATATTGCTGTCTTTTGTTAAGCTGTGATACGGTAATTACGTAACTGCTGGTTTCTAATTGACGATTAGAAACTCATATTTTTAGATTAAATGCTTGATATTGTAGACAGCTATAGATTGCAATCTTTACAAGAACGTGCTCGTAGCTTTTTGCTTCATTTTACCGCACCAAGTCAGCTTAACAAGCTGTCACTGACAAGAGTCGAGTTTGTTTCTGATATTAATTCATTTAAATAATGCATTTGCTTCCATTAAAGTGAATGGAGGTTCACAGTGCTGTTAAAACAATGGAAAAGTTTCAAGGAAAAGTTCAGAACTCAAACTTGATACACTTCAACAACTCTCTTCATATTACCATTTTAGCTGCAACAGAAACAAGACGTATAGCACATTATAAGTTTGTTTTGGAGTAATACAGCAGAAGAATCAAAAGGTTCATTTTGAAATATCTAGCAGCCCAATTCAATTTGTATCCATATTTATTTTTTAAAACATAACTTCCATACAATGATTACAGTAGATTGGTAGATAAAGATTATCCGGGCTTGTAGGACGTGGTCTAGTGGAAAATCTTCTTTCAGACGTTTCGTTCGAAGCTGTGTCAAACATCCTCAGTGTCATGGCCGTACACTCTCGTTGTACTCTAGGCTACGACAAGCCTACAAGCCCGGATAATCATTATCTACCAAATGACTCCGGCCGTTGAAGCCTACGCACTACAATTACAGTACATTGCTGAATGTTCCCGAAAAGATGTTTAGAAAAACATCTTTTCCTGGCGGGAAACATCTTTTTCATATTTTCTCTCAATTAAATGATCTATCAATTAACCAGTCAGGAATGTCCATTCACTAAAAATACAGCTTCGTCAATTTTTGCTTAACTGAAACCATGTTTACGTACTCTACTATTTAGCTATAAAATGCGGAACACACAATTCCACCCAAAACATTTACAGCATTATTTCACTGTTCAATAAAGAATGATCACAATTTTTTGGACAACGTACCTTTGCTCATCTTCATAATTTTGAAGGTCCTTCTCAAAATATAGTCTCCCCTGTATGTGATGCACTTGTTCCAGCGTTTCTGCCAGTATTCAAAGACATGCTGGATAACATTTTTGAGAGATCCTTCAAAATCGCCTCCGTAGCCTTCACCACTGCTTCTGATGATGGATAATGCCTCCCATGAAGGCGTTTCTTCAAGTTAGGGAATAGAAAAGTTACATGGGGCTAAATCCGGTCTATAGGGAGGGTGAGGGATACAGTTCACGTTGATGTTTGCAAGATATTGAGCAACAACTTTGGCAGTATGCGGCCGCGCATTATCGTAGTGCAGCATTCAGCCTGCCTCAGGAAATTGGGTCTTTTGCGCCTGATACGGTTCGCAATGTTTTTAGGACATCCCTGTAGTATTGTCCAGTTACTGATGTGTGTGCAGGTGCATCATGCTGACAAACCATTCAATGAATATCAAAGAATGAGATGACCACAAATTTCCCAGCAGAAGCAACCACTTTTGCTATTTTCGGGGTTGGTGATGAAGGAGATTTCCACACTGAGCTCTGCTGTTTGCTCTCAGAATCAAAATGATGTAGCCAAGTTTCATCAGCAGTGATTACGTTTGAAAGAAACTCCGGATCTTCCTCTAACATCAACTTTAACTGCATGCAGACCTACATGCGAATGTTCTTTTGTTCGGGAATCAACCGTCTTGGAACCCATCGCGTACAATCACGTCTCATGCATTTTAAACCATCTTCGAGCTGTGCTCTAGGGAAGAACAGACTCTCCATAGATCTCCTGTAACATTGTATAGGCCTCAACTGAAGATTTGTGGAGACGAAAGCAGAATTTCAAAGCCGCATATTGTTCTTCGCGTGTTACCTTCATTGCAGTGGTAGGCGATGCTGAACATGTCTTAACTTGCCTGGTTCTCACAGGTTGGAACCAGGAGCACCAACAATAAAAGTACTACGCATGTTTGTTTCACATTAAGCTAACAGAATATAATAAGTTTCAATTTTAGTGAGAAAAATTACGACCGTTAAAAGGTAATGATCATTCTTTATTAAACAGCCCTCGTAAATGTATGTTTTAATGCAAAAAGAATACTTTTTAAAAAGGTACCACATGTATGGGCGTGCCTGAGCATCTCAGGATACTGAAAACTGAAAGTTTATTTATATATCAAAATTGACATTTAAGTTTAACATTTTCCATGGAAGTTGCATAAGGACTTCCAAGAAAATCCCCCTCTCAGCACTACGCTTTCATGGAACATTTCATAAAAATTGATTTACTCAAGGGTATCTGTAATGTTCATTGAAATCATAAGCGTTTAAGATATTATGACAAATGGTAAACGTGTATTCATCTGAATTTGCGTAATAAACTTTTGTTTTTCTTGTTAAAGCGCACCTTTTCTTTTAGTGTAACTATTTTGAAGTTCATTCATGTTGTTGGATTTTAAAATTCAGTTTTCTTAGCTGGGCAATCATTATTATCTTATACTATTTATTTTTTTCGACGTCCTGGCAAGAACGTAGACTTCTCAATTCCGGAATATAGAGACATGCCTTTTAAAAATCTGATGAGCTATCAATTCAACTGAAATATGTAAATGTGTAAATTAAAGTGATCTAAATTAACAAGAATTAGATATAACGATATGTTTTTGTAAGAAGCTGAACCGTGTTGGATGGATGGTGGATGGACCCTGTCCAAAGTGTTGTGGTAGGGTGAAATTAAATGGTATCAAATGCAGATTTACTGATTTTGAAATTTTCTTTCAAACAAAAATGTGTTTTTGTAAAAGGAGTAATTCCGTTAGTTTGATTTCAAAACATACCCTATTTTTCCACACATTTTCCATTAGAGTTAAGTAAATTTTCAACTCTTGTATCACGTATGTGCTGGTATAAACAAACTAGAGAAAATTTAGGCTTAATAGTCCCCAGAAACCTGTAGAATATAAGACAATTTTGAGTAGGCCAAAAAGGGTTGAATGTACCGGAATGGCGCCCCATACCACTTCTGTCACCTTTCAAAGTCGATCCCCTCTTCTCGGGGTCTCTCTCTCTCTCTCTCTCTCTCTCTCTCTCTCTCTCTCTCTCTCTCTCTCTCTCTCTCTCTCTCTCTCTCTCTCTCTCTCTCTCTCTCTCTCTCTCTCTCTCTCTCTCACTCACTGTTACTGTGGCTCATGGCATCGGGTACAGTGTCTAATACGTGTTCCCACTGACGCCGCCAGGAGCCCTCGTCCTGTACCAGGAACCTACTATCCAATCAGGAGCGAAATCTAATGCTAGGGCTATCATACTTCCAACACATCATGCCCATACCGATGTTAGATGATATTCCAATGAATATCATGTGGAAGGAAGATGTTGATTTGGGAAGGAGTAAGGGAATTAAGTGTAACACATATGACGTTTCTTCTCCTTTCCATATGTGCATTTTTAGCTTGGAGTGCTTTTGGACTCCCGACTGACATTGCGTGCTCACGTGGATCGTGTTATATCACTGGCCTCCGGGCGACTTTCAAAACTCTCACCTCTCTTACATGGCCGTTCCAGGCTCGGCCTACAGTCTTCATTGTTACTCTACAAGTCACTCGTTCGTCTACTTATTACCTATGCCTGCCAAGTGCGGGGGAGGGCTGTACACATATGTCATCTGCGTCGTCTTCAAGTTATACAGAATCGCTTCGTGCACATCGCTACCAACGCACCATGGTTCATCCGTAATCAGCAGCTCCATTACGAACTAGGACTGTTAGCTCTTCACGACTACATTCGCAGGATCGCCCGTCGTTTCTTTTCCAGGTTGCAAGAAGTTCCAGGAGCTGTGTATTATAACATCGGCGTCCGCACGCGCCAACCTTCACGCTTGAAGAGGAGACTACTACAGGACCTGCTTCTGAGTGATACCTCTGATTCCAGTGGTTCTAGTGCTTGATGCGTGTCTTACATCTCCAATATTGACTTAATTCCTCCGAGTGTATTATTGGTGTTCTAATTTAATGTAGTTAGGGGGCGGTCTGTTAGCCTACCCCTGAGTGTTATTGTTCTTTAATGTATTGTTCTCTAACCTTCTATTTACTCTGATCTGTAAAGCATTGTACTGCTGATCGATCAGTATTAACAATAAAAATATGTTCATTTAGTAAGTACTGTAAACAAAAGTCGAGATCTTTTCGGAATTTGTAGTAGTGACTACAAGCATATAATCATAGAGTAATCGATTCACCAGAAGATATTTTGTATTCACAGGGATGGCAACCAATACTGCAAGCTAATCTTCTAAAGTAGTTTTGATAATTTCAACGAGAGCATATACTCTCGTCAAAGATGTTCCACGCTTACGTCTGGAGGTCCCGGGTGATCTCTGATGCACAGTTGCTTTAAACATTGTAATTTTATTTAATGTTTTGTAGTGTTTAACACCCGCTTTTACAACATACGGCACCGCAGGCGGTGACACTGATAATAAATGAAATGAGAATGGAGTACCGGTGGAATAAGATGGCGGGCGAAACCGGAAAACACTGGGGAAGCCTGCCCTTAAACGTTTTTTTTCACCACAAATCTCGCATGTGGTCGCCTGGGATCGAACCTGGACCGTTCTGGCGAGAGTCGAGTGGTCTAAGCACGGCGCTGTCAGCTTTATTTTATTTTTCTATAGCTGTAGACATAGGTAGCTGTAGCTATATTGTCACAATAGCTATATTTTGGGTTATCATTTGACTAGTTATGTGTGACGTCATGGCACGTGACCTTATTATTATTATTATTATTATTATTATTATTATTATTATTATTATTATTATTATTATTATTATTATTATTATTATTATTATTATTATTATTATTATTATTATTATTATTATTATTATTATATTTATGATGATGATTATTATTATTATATTTATGATGATGATTATTATTATTATATTTATGATGATGATTATTATTATTATATTTATGATGATGATTATTATTATTATATTTATGATGATGATTATTATTATTATATTTATGATGATGATTATTATTATTATATTTATGATGATGATTATTATTATTATATTTATGATGATGATTATTATTATTATATTTATGATGATGATTATTATTATTATATTTATGATGATGATTATTATTATTATATTTATGATGATGATTATTATTATTATATTTATGATGATTATTATTATTATATTTATGATGATGATTATTATTATATTTATGATGATGATTATTATTATATTTATGATGATTATTATTATTATATTTATGATGATTATTATTATAATATTTATGATGATTATTATTATATTTATGATGATTATTATTATATTTATGATGATTATTATTATATTTATGATGATTATTATTATATTTATGATGATTACTATTATATTTATGATGATTACTATTATATTTATGATGATTACTATTATATTTATGATGATTAATATTATATTTATGATTATGATTATGATTAATATTATATTTATGATTATGATTATGATTAATATTATTATTATTATGATTATGATTAATATTATTATTATTATTATGATTAATATTAATATTATTATTATTATTATTATTATTATTATTATTATTATTATTATTATTATTATTATTATTATTATTATTATTATTATTATTATTATTAATATATTATTATTATTATATTTATGATGATTATTATTATTATTATTATATTTATGATTATTATTATTATTATTATTATTATATTTATGATTATTATTATTATTATTATATTTATGATTATTATTATTATTATTATTATTATTATTATTATTATTATTATTATTATATTTATGATTATTATTATTATTATTATTATTATTATTATTATATTTATGATTATTATTATTATTATTATTATTATTATTATTATTATTATATTTATGATTATTATTATTATTATTATTATTATTATTATTATTATATTTATGATTATTATTATTATTATTATTATTATTATTATTATTATTATTATTATTATTATTATTATTATTATTATTATTATTATTATTATTATTATTATTATTATTATTATTATTATTATTATTATTATCATTATTATTATCATTATTATTATTATTATTATCATTATTATTATCATTATTATTATCATTATTATTATTATCATTATTATCATTATTATTATTATCATTATTATCATTATTATTATTATCATTATTATTATTATTATTATTATCATTATTATTATTATTATTATTATCATTATTATTATTATTATTATCATTATTATTATTATCATTATTATTATTATCGTCCTCCAAAGTTAAATCATATCGGACGATGTATGAAATGAGTGAAATGATGCTCAAATGATTCCGGGGTCCATGGAGCTTAGAGCTACCCGACATTCGTCTATCAGGATTAGGAAAAAACCCCGAATAAAACTTCATCCAGGTAACTCACTCTAACCAAGTTTAGAACTCGAGACCTCTTGAACCTCAGGCAGACACCCTACCATCTATGCTACCGAGGCGGGCTTTCTATTATTGTACTAAACCTTTCATCTCTAAATTGTAGTTGCAGTATTTAGTAATGTAATGTTATACAGAACATCCCAACCTCTTCGCAAAGCATGTGCGTCCTACTTTAAGAGTTATCCCCTCGTCAAGATACGGCCATGTGGAATCCTTATCCTTCACCATCTATGGTTAGATCCTCACAATAGTTCGTCACAAGTGGTGTGTCTTCTACCACACCAGTCCTCTCTCTTACTTCTTCTCATGTACCACCCTCTTTCCCTCCAGGATGTCCTGGGTAGACGGCGGGTGGATGGTGCAAGGGCTTGCGCCTTGGAGCTTGTCCTACAGAGAATGGCCGAACTAGCCTCCACTAGGTCGAGCTTCCCCCATTTTCGGATTGGGTATTTCACCTTGAGCGCCACCCAACCAGGTCGTAAACCCAATATTATGGAGCTGTGCGCGTCTCTACCACTTGCGTTATCCGTTATATACGTTCCCTCTAGGGGTGTATACACAAAAGTACAATGATCCGCAGAAACGCAAAAGTAAAGGAAGACAATTTGTGAAACAATCTGCTCATGTGCATTCGCCTTCTACTGCTAGTATTAATTAAAAGATATGTCTAGTAACAGAGTAATGGTTATCTGACAGAAAGCGAACGCATCGCAAATTCTCATCAGAAGTTCTGTGTTTGTGTTTATATGAAATTATTCTGCTGTTCTGCATGTTTCTCGTAGCTTGGGGAATAATGAATACAACTGCAGTAGGAAGACCAACTTGTTTGACACCCTCAGGGGAAAAAGTTTATTCTCTCATTCTTCCAAGAATTCAAAGGATCCCAAGCAACAAAATACAAAGTTTACTACTGAAGGATTTCTCCGTGTAGAGAAGGAAGTTAAAATGACGAACATTTGTGAAACTGTGGCGTATTTAATTATATTTAAAGAGAAATCCTCAGTGAGGGCTTTTGAAAACCTTACTGTTTTAAGAGACATAAGATATCCTTTAATTTCAATCATAAATGAATAAAATACTAAAACAGATCTTCAAAACACCAGAATACCAATACTTATATAAAGACACTGGAGCTGATATAAAACTAACTTACTTTGTTTTTTGTCATCGTACATGTATGTACTTCCTAGAATATACTTGTAATAAAGTAAAACACTATTCATTTTTTCATTTAGATATATACTGCCTTAAGCATTTTGCGTTATGGTGGCCTTTTCTTTTGCTTATCGGCAACATGTTCGCGCACACTCCTATTTACAGAATCTGAGAAATATTGGAAATAATTTTGGTTAAGAGAAACCTGCCGTCTTTAGCGTACCTCTGTATTTGAAGAGTATTTCAAGTCAAAAACTTAGATGGCCACGATATAACATCCAGGCCATGGAGCGAAACAAAATGCAATCTATGCTGTCTGTTATTGTACGGTTTATAATCTCCATGGCCTCCATTAACATACGTTTTATAAAAAATCTATAAGTTTGTGGAATAAATTAATATCACAATCTCTTGAATAAAATTTATTGTAATTGTATATGTGTACGCGATAAAGTTGCTTTATGCCAAAATCTTTCAGCAAACTTTCTGCTTGCAGGTTTAGCCGTATTATTTGTTTATGCTGTAATAAAATTACTTAATATCTGAAGGTTTTAATTGGGCAGAACGTTGGAAAAAAGGTGCATGTTCCCATTATAATTATTTTGATTTAGGAATACAGCCGATAACATTCAGCGTCATGACTACTAATGCTTAGCAAAATACCACATCCTCATTCTTTGAAAGAACATGGTACATATCTGCTTCTTTGCATGACCGAAATATTTCCAATAGAAACGAAAAGGATACCAATCGTTCCTTTAGGTTTTATTCGTCGAGTTTCTCATTGATTACTTGGTTTCAGACAAAGAAATCAGAAAGATTTTCTCAGACTTGGTTTATATAGTAAATGTCGTGGAGATATACTAGCTCATGGACTATCAATTAATTACTATGTATTTAAATAGATTTCAAATTCAACATTTTGAAAGTTTACTAACAGCTGTGTCTTAAATAAATTCACATTTGACACTGAGAATGAAGATTCAATAGGAATGAAAACATTGATGAAATATGCGTTGTCTATGTAAGTGTAGAGTAATGCGATCTATTTATAATGCAATTATCGATTAAACTGTTAATTTTAAAAATTATTAACATTTTATTTGGCATGATATTATTCCAAAACCTTACCCACACATAATTATAAAAATATGAGAACATTCTAAGGTTATTATTCTAAATTGTTATAAAATTACATATACTTAAAGTATTATTACCTGGTGTTTAAAAGTATTTGCAAACTTCATCTAGTTTATGGAAGTGTTGGTGCAACAAGTGTCAAAATGTCCATAATTCTTTTTCCTGAAAAGGAAAGGATCTGGTGGTACGTGTCAACTTCTCAGTTTACTCTCAATTAAAAACGCAGAATAACCCGGTGCAACTACAATATATGGCGTTTATGCTTGAAGGAATGGTTACGCCACTTGGGAATGCAGAACAGTAGTAGGTCAGTCATATTAATCAGAAGTCAGCTTCAGAAGCAATTAATGTATTATAAGAATAATGAAAAATACACAATTATTCCAAGCAAGCTTGTATTAAAAAAATTATAAGCATGGTCATTCCCTTGCTTCAAACCCAGTGTGTCCAGCCAATATGGTGTTCAACAGGGTTGATTATGGACGTTACCCTTCTCCAAGCTTTGGGCAGACTATGCCTCAGCACATACACATCGCCACCTCTCAGTAATCTCTCAATTCTGAAATTACATAACTTTCTACATGAGCCATCATCGGGAAATTACTTTAAAAAATCTCATGAGATAATGTAAATATTTATTCATTTGAAGCAATATTACAGTTTCTAAATAACTTAACTAGACTATTTGTTTGATACGCTACAATATGCTGACTTGCATGAAAGGACTATAAAATATTAACATTCGGTAGCTTCATCCATTTATTGTTGAACTTCATATAAGAATATGGCGTACTTCCCTAATCTTAAAACAGAGCAACTGTAGTAAAAAAGACAAGATGTAGGTAAAAATTTAAGTGAGTCAATATGTATATGTAAAGAGCATTCGACAAAGAAGATCATGGATGTTCATGGCTCGTTTTGATGAGTAAGAAAAATATATTTTCGGACTGGGAGACGTCGCCGAAGATTAAAAATAATGGGATTCTGAAGATCAGTCCATCGAACGAGTATTGGCTATTGATATGCACCGCTTCTGTTTTTGTGTTTGTAATCTACGTCCTCCAACATTAAGTCATATCGGACGATGAATAGGATGGGTGAAATAATACTCAAATGAGCCCAGGGTCCATAGAGCTTAGTCCTACCGGACATTCGTCTTTCAGGATAAGGGAAAACCCCGGAAAACAGCTTATCCAGGTAACTCACCCTGACCGAGTTTCGAACTCTGGACCCCTTGAACGTGAGGCAGACACGCTACCACCACGCTACCGAGGCGGGCATGCACTGCTTCGAAAACACATGCGAATGAATTGTATATACTAAAGCTGCAGCATAGATCCGCTCTCATTCCATTCTTTTTCGTATACTATTAATAGTAATAATAATGGTAATAATAATTAATAATAGTTGTAATAATAGTTACAATAATAATAGTTATAATCACAATAACATCAAAATATATAGCTTAATCTATATATTCTTATTAATAGTAAGTACACTGCGATCCAAATAAACCTGAACCATTTCAATAGGCCATAACATATGAACCAATAATAGGACACACGTGCAACTTTGGGAGAATATAATACATAATTGAGAGATTACATTACAATATTTGAATCTCAGAGAAAATGTTGGAAGTATCCTCCAGCATGTTGGCACTCGTCTCAGCTTATTCTCTGAAATTTTACGGAGAGTATCCTTGCCAATGTTACTTATTTCGGTTCGAATGGATTTCTTGAGAACATCAATTGTCCGTGACCTATTCTTGTACACTCTATTTTTTAGATACCACACAAGAAAAAATTCGGTGAGGTTAGGTCAGGGGATCTGGAGGACCACAGGAGATTATTCGATTATCAGAAAAATGGTTACAAGTTCATTATATAAATGGCGTATTCCTCCATCTTTCTAACCTTCTCTCAGTTAGATATCATCCAGCTGCTCCACAAATGTCTTGAAGATATCCATAAAAGCTTCAGTGTCTGCAATCGTATCAAAGAAAATTGTCAACAAGTGCCAGTGTTGTCAATTCTCCCAGCGCCACTGGGATAACTAAATCAAATTTCTACATTCTATGAGCTTTCAAAGAGAAATTATGGCCTATTGAGATGGTTCAGGTGTATATGGATCGCACTGTAGAAGTATTTGAAAATTCTAATCCATGACACGATATGTCTTGAAAATAATTAAATTCAATATAAATCTATAATTGTATGTACTAATGAGATTTAGATTATGTGTAGTAAAATTGTATCTATTTCTTAAAGTTTAACAGTTGTGGAAACGTCATTTAGAGTTTAGGATACTTCAAGACAATCTCCTGAAAAATCAGAATATAAATTTTATTTGTCTTAAAGTATCTGGACACTGTCGTTTTTTAATTAACATAATTTTTGAGAAATAATTTTCCACATAAGCAGGAGGTTTTATTGCGGAATTCTGTATTTTAGAGAGGTGACCTATCCTCTTTAAGTTGGATTGTAATTCGCTGTCACCATTAACAATGCATTAAATCAAGTTCCAAATAAAAACTCCTTATAAACACTGATTACATTTATCAGTCCCTAAATTAATATTAAAATCCTGGCTTAATTAGCTGAAAGCTTTAGCGCACGTTACAGCTCGTAGGCTTTCTTTTCAACATGTTTTTACACGTGACCTTTTGAACTTTGTAGGAAATAATTTTGTTATGGTAAAAGCAAAAGAAAGTTTTGCTTGCACAACATCTACTGTGTTTGTGTTGTGTTGCTAACCTTTTAAAAGAAGCATCTTGTTGGAGCTTCATTTACTGTAAAAGCAAAGAAAATATCATACAAGTTGGATAAATATGCTTTAATAATAATTATTAAAGACATGGGAAACAACTGGTAAAAAATTCTCGACAAATCTCTCTTTAGTGAATGAGTATATTGTTGCAACCAGGGTTGTAAGGGGGCTGAAGAACTTACATTCCTAAGCTACAACTAGGGACGTACTTACTGGAAGGATGGGGAAATCAGATCGTAGGCTAATTGGTAGGGGCTGAGGACATAAGAAGGGCTAGAAATAATACTTGGTGTCAAAGCACTTTAACAAATATATTCTATAATTTGGTAGAGCAGAAAAAGGCGCTCCCTCATCTTGAAGAGATCACAGGTGCAATTGAAATATTATATAAATTATAACATAATGAACTATACCTTTGGTTCAGGGTTGCGTTGGTGTCTGAACGCACTACTCCGAGATGTGTCCGTAAAATAAGGTGTCCAAGGCGTTGGAGCCGTGAGGAACGCTATTACGCGAGATCCGGCAGCACTGCCGTATAGCTTGGTTTCACCTCTTCAAATCGCCACCACAAAGAACCCGTTGCAACCATGTCTTAGCTGGGCAGCCGTTTGCGATGGAACTTCCTATCACTTCCACCGTCAAGTGCAAGCTGCGTGCAGTGATCCGTTTTTTTGAGTATCACTAGGAATTCGTCCCTTTCAGCTGCCAAGGTGCGGACGCTGCGGGCCCCTAGCACTCGTGGTACCTCTGAGGTTACTAGAGGAATCTCGGGCCGAACATGCCGAGCCCCTCCCGTAGGGGAGTCGTTTGGATTGGGTTGGACTCGAGGGGGCAGTGTGTTCCCGCCACCCCCGGGCAATTGGGTACCTCCGGCCAGGCTACTGGCCGCCCGGAGGGGGTAGAGGGTTGCCTCATAAGTCCCGGGAACTAGCCTGCAGAGCTAGTAGCAGGTGAGCTAGATACTGGCGGCCCTATCAAGGTTTTTGGTAGCTGGTTCATTAAGGACCGGCGCGTAAGTGGCGTATCCACTTCCGTCCTGTCTGCCATGTGCTGGCGGTGGGGCAGTTTATAAAATAGGTACTGTCCTACGGTAAATAGACCCGAGAGGCCCTGGTTCAGTTCCAACGGGAGTAGGTCCTCACATTTACTTTACTACCCCCACTGAAATTCATCGTCAGTTATGCGAACTCTATGGCCCTCAGTGTATGACGTCAAAAACGTGCGAAAGTGGGTCAGAGAGTTTAAGGAACGTACGTGCAAACGTCTATGACAAACAGTGTTCTGGTCGGCCTTCGGTTTCAGCCGAAACAATTGCAAAAGTGCAGCAAGAATTGCATAAAGATCGGCGTGTGACAGTTCGCGAGCTGTGCGAACTTATCCCTGAAGTCAGTGAGACTCCGATTGCCAACATTTTGGGCAAAAATTTGCATTATCACAAGGTGTGTGCCAGGTGGGTCTCCAAAATACTCACCGAAGAACATAAACAGCAAGGTGTTGAAGTAACCCACTAATTCCCCCTACAGTTCAGACTTAGTACCTAGTGATTATCATCTGTTTCCTGAGTTGAAGTCACACCTGGGTGGAAATTTCCAGATCCACGATGATTTGAAAAACGAGGTTGAGCGCTACCTGCGCAACTTGGCGGGAGAGTGCTATGACAAGGGTATACAAAAACTGCCACAGCGCATGCAAAAGTGCATCGATCGCAATGATGATTACGTTGAAAAATAGCTGTCTTTCCATCAATTTAACATTCATTCACAATAAACATGTTTTATATATTATATAAAATTGTAGACCTTATTTTACGGTCACGCCTCGTATATGAAGGATGCAGTCTAATGTTGATTGTCTTACTTCCTGTTTCGGCTTGAGCTTACAACAACAGACTTCCGTGATCAGACCTGACTTCGTCCATAGACTTTACGATGAGGCTGACAGACTTAATAAGCTCCACGTACTGACTTCTGTCATTTAAATAGGAATCCCGCCAAAATGGCTGTCAATTGATAAGTCAGCGTTTCTCATGATCGTGGGATCATTTTGGCAGTTTTCAAGCGAAATTCATACTTCCCGCTTGTCCTTGGTACTTACTAGTTACCTAATATTGCACAATCTTGTGCAATCATTGTTTACACGAGTTGCCTATATCTTCCTTTGTTTAGTTGACAAAGCAGGAAGTATCCAATAGTTCAATGACAGACAGAATGTAAACGTATTCAAACTTGCAATACAGGAAGTGAAATGTTAAATTTCAATAATTAGAATCCTTTCCAAAAATTGTTCAGACCATATACTCAACAATGTAGAAGGCGTAATAAAAATAAGCAACGAAAAGTTTTGAATTTCGGGGGGTATAAACATCAAATCCTCAAAACGTCTTTATCTTGTGATAGATATCTTTCCTTACGTATGCATGTTTGCGCTCTAAGCTTATTTAGCTTATTGTTTACAGTCAAAAGGTTTATACAGGTTTTCGAGAGCTTGGCGAAACTTTACTTAATGGCACAGGGAGGTTCCTTTACCCAGACAAGGCTAATTTTTACCAATATTAAAATTTGAATATATAGGAAACTAAACAATATCAGAAATTGAAATTCTGTGTTATTACTGTATAAGGATGTGTACATTTAACTACTGTATAATGTTTAAATAACGTTGGCACAGGTGCGTGCAAAAGGGGCATAAATCACACCCTGTGTCCTGAAAAAAATATTGCACCCTATACTTCAGGTGCACTTTACTTATAGGAATTTAAAGATACATGCACCAAGTTTTATCCTAAATAACCTAAGATACAGTTTTATAATACCAGATATTTGTTTTAATCCATTTTATAAATCACATGAATATAATTGTTAGCCGAATGTGTTCAAGGAACACTGACAAATAATCACTACAAATTTTGTGTCAATATCGTTTATAGCTTTTGAGAAACATGCACCTAAAGTATGAAAATGCAAGGTTTTGGGAAATCACAATCAAAGATTAAGCACCATTCTCAGGAAGTGCACATATCATTACGCCGCCATGTTTATACTGACGAATTAAAGGACTTTAATACCAGCTGACAAACTATGTTATATATATCATTTTAAAGCTGAAGAATTATATAATTTTAGCATTGAAACAAAAAAGCGGATTTTCTGACATTTATCGACCTCCCAGTGCCCTTAACTTGCAATAAAATTTTCTTGTAAAGCGCAATAAAGAGTAGCACCAATTTTAAATTTTGACTGTCTTTTAGCAGAACTACTAGGAGGAAGAAAAATGTTTACATGTGGTACAAACGTTTCAAAGAAGGCCGTTGATGACGATATCGTCCTGGAGGACCTCTTGCGTTAATTACTTATGACAATGTGGAGGAAGTAAAGAAAGTATTTCTGGAAAATAGTTGAATCACCATTATAGGGGTTTGACTAGAATTTTGGCAAAACCAGTTGTAGAAATTGCATCATGATAAAGCTTTCGCTCACCCATTAATACTTGTTCGTGATTTTATTTCTCGAAAATAAACTCCTTATGTTGCTTCAGCCACCATATTCGCCGGACAAGTGTCCTGGCATATTCTTTTTACTCCTAGTACTGGAGAAATCCAAAAAAGGAATTCATTTTGCCACGAGAGATACGATAAAACATACGCTGAGGAAACTAGGCACAGTAAAAAAGTCAAATGCAGAAGTGCTTCTATGATTAAAAAAAAAACAGTGGCATAAGTGCATTATATTGTCACCCGAAAGTCGGAACTCCCTATAGAACCGGCCGGCAGTAGCAGCAGCAGCAGGAGACGGTAGGCGTTCGCCACGCCCACTCATTTGTCTTAGAGCGATAACGAGGGGTGGCTGGAAAAACATCACAGTGCCGTCTCTTTCCGCTCCACCTGAGTTCTCGAACATACGGGATATTTCATCTAATCCGGAACCTTCTAGATTGACCAGTTGGTCCTATATAAGCAACGCGTCGGGCTGGAGGAATGTCAGTTCTTGTCGAGCAGTCGTGAGGATCGCCCAGTGAAGGAACGAACTGCGTACGTGCATAGGAGGAGCCTACGTAATTGCGAGTGCCAAGTGGAACTGTAACGGACGAACTGGTGAATCGTAATTGTGTGCATTACGTAATTCTGTGTAATCGGCAAGTGTTCCGATTGTAACTCGGTGGAAATAAAGAACATTTTTGAGTGGTGCAATTGGACTTTCAATTTCCCGAACCCACAAAGTCACAATATCCTAGGACAGTTACTTTGAAGGAGACAAAATTGATGTTAACGAATAAATACAGAAAAAAGAAAACTTTTTTTTTATTTCATAATCACACGTCATATTTTTTCATTACATTTTGGTCTTGTTACATAGATGTTCAATTTAGGACTATGTAACTTATAGTAAACGCTTTTGTTACATATTAACTTTGGTTTTCATTAGATTTGATGTGCATTTTTAGGGTGACCAGAGATCCGAGTCAGTTTGAATAAATCAAAATGACAACTGATTTGTACAATGAGAAGAAACTTTAATTGTAACCTGGATGAGTATTATTAAGAAGAAATTCATATAACAGTTTAAAACTTGTTAGGACGTAGTAAACGATAGTTTTATTAACAGTTATCTCAATATAAAACTTGACTTCAGTTCGTCTGTGAAAAGCTATTTTTGTAAAATAAGATGCCACTTTTATAATAATACGCTATTATAGAACCCAAGCAAGATATATAAATGACTGAAACCAAGTCATCCGATAGAGATAGCTCCGTAACGTACAATACTGTTGGAATAGTCTAAAACTTAGAAAAATAGTGTTAAATTGATTGAATAAACTTTCGAATGTAATAAAATAGTGTATTGCAGGTCGACAATGTATTCCAAACACTCGACATCTGATAAGTAACTATGTTCTGGTTAGCCAATTACCTTTTGCAAAACTACGCCAAAAGCAATAATAAAAATTTCTAATATTCTTGTGGATACTAAGCCATTCCTATTGTTGCCTTCAGAATTGAAAGCTAGATCCACAAGTATTAATAATCTTTAACCCTTGCTGTCATGACAATTGACAGATGTACTGTAAATTTGACTTACACGAATACGTGTTCAATATGATTAACTTAAAACTCAAGTAATGAAAACAAATATATCAATATTAATGTATGTGTATGTATGTATTTATTCACTGCAATTGGGTACTACCCGGTGGCAGAGTTAAGAATACAGATCAAATTACAAATGATTTACAACCATAGCACAATAGATTTACAACAATAACACAATAAACAATACAAACACGATATTATTTTAACTTTAGTCACTTAAAACATATCTAATTACTTCTCTATTTACATATTATATACCATTATCATTTAAAAGTTAAACTATAAACCATCTAGATTTTTTCTAAATCTATTCAGCGACAGGGGACAGCCCTGAAAGACTGCTACAGGCAATTCATTCCATTCTTCAATGGTTCTATTAACAAAAGAAAATTTTCCTACGTCGGTTCTGTATCTTCTACCCTTAATTTTATACCTATGATCGTTTCGTTCATAATAATCCGGATTATCTAACCTTACACTAACGTCCACCCATGCCTTTACACCAGCATTAGCTTTGAATAATGCTACCAACCTATGTTTTTTACGCCTAATTCTTAATTCCTCCCATTTAGTCTCATCTCCTTTTATAGGCCCAAAATGCTTGCCCGAAACTTTAGCGATAGATGGTGTTGGTTACAAAAATGGGTTTTCCAGAACCTGAAGCCGAATTTGTCCTACTAGGCAGGTAAAAAAAGAGAGAGGAGGTAGCTCGAAAGTTGTGGATGGTAAAATAAGAAAATATGATTTACATTGCGAGCAGGGCATGAAGAAATTGTAACAAATTGGTTGAAGTAGGAGCCCCAGTGATTTCCTGTCTCTGACTTTCATTTGGTTTTATCCTTCTGCCTGTCTCGTATAAAAGACAGAACAAAAGTCTATTCAGAACTTGAGAGCCCTTTCTCTTTCCGCAGTCAGTAACTTGGTAGAAGCATTTTTACTGAAAGTAGCGTGTCTTGAATTTATTGAACTTCAGTTATAGAAATTGCAAAAACTGGTTTATAATTAAATTAATCAATGGTACATGCTATCGTGTGCTTCCAGTTAAATATACAAGCTTTCCAAGTTGATTTAGTGTTAAGTTGCTTATTCCTGTTCATATGAGCGTGTTCCTTGGGGAGATAAATTTAAAATAATTACAGAACAAGTTGTTGAGACATCGGAAGTACATAAACAATTCCGTGTTGCTGGTCAGTTGAGGTCTTCAAATGTGATGCTCTCTTCATTGTGTGACTGTACATTCTCACAAATGTCTTATCATTCCCTTCTGATGCCTATTCTTGACCGTGTTGCTCATTGGCAGCAAAACAGAGGCTTTCTCCTCTAAAAAACCCAGCACATTGTCGACTAGTACCTGTTGTGCATTTTGAAATATTCATCAGTCGTTTACAAGGGTAAAGTGAAGGGTAAGCAAAGAAGGGGGTATCTCTGTGTGCTCTATACTGTCCACTGTGACATATACACAGATCTCTTGCAGCTACCAACTCCAGCAGGAAACGATGAAATGAGGGAAACGTGGGAGGACACAGGTTTGCTGACGGAATAGCAGAAAAGCCACAGAGACCACGGAAGTCACAAGTATTCCGTTGTCAGGATCCGTTGCCATCCCCTACCATAGAACACCGCTCAGCGACGAGAACAACATTCACAATGTGCAGTCATCCGCGTCATCTATCCGCCACCGTCTTACATCACGAGCGTTATCATAAGTGCAATCGAATGAAAAGAAACAAAAGAAAGGAAATGTAGGTAAGAAAGTGGTCACTTCAGCATTGGACTAAGTGACAAAGGGAACCGCCAACTACCTCGGTTATCAGTTCTCTAAGGCAACGAGTGGTTTTCTAATTGTTGCTGCAGTCTCACTTCAAAGCAAGTTTATTTCTTCTGCTAGAACTTTGCAAAACTGAGTAAATCTATACACCTGTTCTTGAATTATTGATATTAATGCATAGGGAAGTCAAATTTATAAATCTTGCAATTGTATCTGACTTTTAAGACTGACGTGCTGCTTTGCCGCAATAATAAGTATGTTTTAATTTTAATATAGATATCTTCAATAGCTTCATCCCTTTATTATTCTGCCCGATTCGGTAGCGTAGATGGCAGCATGGCTGCCTCACGTTCAAGAGGTCCCGAGTTCGAATCTCGGTCAGGGGGTTTTACCTGGACAAGGTTTTTCCGGGGTTTTCCCTTATCCTGAAAGACGAATGTTGGGTAACTCTAAGCTCCATGGACCCCGGACGCATTGAGCATCATTTCACCCATTTCATTAATCGTCCGATATGCTTAAATGTTGGAGGACGTAAATTATAAAGAATAAAAAAAAAACGTGTACATAAAGAGGCATCGTGATTTTAAAAAGCAGGGGCACTGACAGTCTTTAAAAATTAATTTATAAACCAGTCGTATATGTCTCTTTTTGCTCTTTTTCTTATTCCAGAACAAATGTAATGTGAAAGGTATAGTAATTCCACAAGCCACATTTTTATGTTCCCTCTGAGTTTCTGCTGAAAATATTATAAACATGTTTGTATATTGTGTCGTTTGGAACCCTTCTAATGAGAAAAAGCTGCATAAAAGCTAGAGAGGGGTCCTCGATAGTTTCGATATCTCGATGCTCACGATTCTTGCATAGAATCGACATCAAACGTTACTTCAGAAATCTCGCTGAAAAGTTTGTCGATACATCGATTGTGCTTCCGCATTATTTTTTACTTTAAAAACACAAAATAGTATTTTCGCAAGTAAAGTAACACAAATTTCGAAAAATTGACAGGAATGTGGTACTTGTAATTTTAATGGGCCAATTTACGTCCTCCAAAATTTAGTCATATCGAACAAATGATGAAATGGGTGCAATTTCCGGAGTCCATGGAGCTTAGAGTTACCCAATATTCGTCTTTTAGGAAAAGGGAAAACCCTGGAAAAAACCTTATCCAGGTAACTCACCCTGACCGATATTCGAACTCAGGACCTCTTGAACGTGAGCCAGCCATGCTACCATCTACACTACAGAGGCCTGCTGGTACTTGTAAAGTAACATTCTACAAGAAAATAGTCGTGTGTCAAATTCAGTTTTAGTTACAGTTACCAAGAAGAAATCACTGCTTATCTCAACGATAATTTGTCACCTCCTCTTTATAGCGTACGGGATTACTGGAAAACAAATTAAAAATTTCCATAACTAAAAGAAAAAGAAATAGCCGCTAAATATTTGTGAATTCCACCTGCAACAGCTCTCTCTGTAAGATTATCTACCACTGCAGGACTAATACGTGTAGAATACGAAGTAGATATGACTTCGAAAGACAGAAAATGCTACTATTTTGGACAAAAACCTATTAAAATGGAGTGTGTTTCTGTTAAATGTCTAATGGAAAGTTTAAAAATTAGAACACTGATGGTTTTATACGTTGTCCCATTAAATATGTGCACCTATTTAATTTTATTGGCATTTCACAGTGCTCCCAATATTCTATTTTGATCTGACATTAGAAGTAGCAATGACGTTATCGAAGTTTCAGGTATCGTGAACAATATCCTGCATCCCTATCAAGAATAAGAGTGTAGAGAAAAACTGGTGTTGAATGATCCATAGTTAAAGTCATTTAAAGTAAATACATAGGACCCAAATGACCTTGTTGTCGACGGGCCCTTAAACACCACACACTCACTTTAAAGTAAATACATGGCAATAGGCTGTGTTCTAATGAGAATTTATATAGTCACGTGCTGGAACCTTAAACGATTTAAACAAAATTGTATTTTGTATCTGAAACTAAGCTTTGTCGGCACACAAAAACTACGTTTTTTATTTTTGTTGACAAATGCGGTGAAAGTTTCAGCTAATGATATCAGTAAGCTAGAAAATAGCACCATTTGTTTTTGATCTCTCTTTCCGTATTCGGCGACACTACATCCTGTTTTTCGCTTCATATTTTTCTTTACTTCCTCCAGAACTCAACTCACGGCTATGATAAAAATTCTGCTCTTTTCTATTCTTTTCACGTATTCAAATAACATCAATCTTATTCCTTCCCAGACGGGAATGTTCCTTTTATCTTCCATCATATTCCTAATAGCACTATTTGTCACTGTTCACTATTCCTTTAAAGAAATTCTTGTCAGCAATTTATTTACGTGATTTTAATGTCCTTTGTGTAGAATGTTTCAAATACTTGGTTTAAAATAGTTGTGTTAGAAGCATTGCATTCATCCAAAAGTTCGATATTCAGATCCCAAAAATAAATATTAAAAAGACATTTCATGTAAAACAATCACATAGACAGAGAAGAGGTGACTTTCGTATTCTTGAAATATAACATATGAAAGTTGCATTACCGGGAAATGTTCTATTTTGTTATTCTTTTTTCCCTCATCTGTTTACTTTATTGAGTATTAAAAATATAAGCCGGATGCATGTACACTATTTCGATAGCTATACTGCACATGGACTGCACCGTAATCCTTCGCACATTTAAACAGCTGTAAGTAGGTACAACCTGACTATGACAGGTACAGCGCGAACAAACAAAACGCTCGCGTCTGCATACAGTTGCAAAGCAATGCTTCACTAATTCGCAGAGTACTACGTTAGTTTGTTTTCGGCGTTTGCTTCTAATCCTTGTTTCTCTTAACGGTCACGTGACCTTATCACCTCTCACTGGCTGCTATTGCAGTATAGACTGCTGCGCGGTAAAAATTAGTTCGTTATTTAACATGATTATATATCTTTATATGTTGAAAGAGAATTGTCAAATTTATATTTTCGTAACAGTTTTAATTAAATATATTACGGAACAGAGTTGATTTATCTGAAATACATGTTAATTCTTAAACGAAGTAAAGAGGAGGTTCCTTTGCTCTCAAGCACATGGCACGATAGCACGTGATTTAGTGGTAGTGATGACATATTTGTTTATATTACTTTTATCAATGACCTTATTTTGAGCTGGATTAGTCATATATCGCCATTCGACGGTGTGCTATGCCGAGTGCGAGAGCTCAATTATTTTATTGATCATTTATTGCACGTGTACTTATTATATGTATAATGGCAGCGGCGAAAAAAGAATTGTGGTGTATGTCTTTAATTCACTCACAAAGAAGAATCCGTCTTTGTCAGTGAAAGAAGTCGAACAGCTGTGCTCTGAACTTACAGGTGTGAGTGTTAGATGCGTAGGAACATCGCGACATGAAATTGAGACAACAGGAAAACTTACCACTCCAGGAGCGATATTGCTGTGTGGCGAAGACGTTATTTAAGGACAATCAGATGTACCGAGATACAAATCGCAAAATATACTACCTTGACGAGACTTGTGTGAATGAAGGACATACGACAAGCATGGCGTGATACGACTTTTAAGACTGAAAGACAAGTTTTTTGCAAGGTATGTGTGCTGCTTTAAAAATCCCAGTGGAAATGACAGAAGGCCTTTCATTATAAGCTTGTTTCAGTTTCATTGCGCATTCATTCAGTTTCAACTTGCTCAGTTCCATTATAAACTTCATTATTTTTGCATTCCTTCATATTCTTATTTGTAAGATTTTATCTATCTTCCTGGCAATTATTATAACGTTTACTGCAGGTGAGGGGAAGGCACCACCTATGGCCTATGGCGCGAAAGCATTAGCCAGTTAGGATGAGGGGGAAGGTAGTTGCACGCGGAGTGATACATGTCAGCGGGGCAAGGTTATATGAAACTGAGATTAGTGGCAGTTGTGTGTATATTTGATGGTCGTGCTCTACATCTGACGTCATTCATGCTCTGCGTCCAGCATAACTTGTATCTTATGCGAGCGCAGAGAGTGGTGTAGGCGTTGGCGGATGTCCCTAAATCTGGACAAAAGCCACGCCATTCTTCTTACAAAGCGCCACACCCCCGCTGACTGCCCAACTTCCACTTTAGAGGCCGAAGTTTAGAGTGGACTAATTCCATCAAGTACCTGGGCGTACAACTTGATAGAGGCCTAACTTACCTCGGACACATCAGGGAACTATCGGCACGGGTACAGGGAGCTATTGCCTCTGTGTACCCAATGCTGGGTTCGCGCTCGATGCCAGTCCGCTTAAAGCTACACCTCTTTCGAGCGTTGATAATCCCACTCATGTTGTACGCCTGTGAAATCTGGGGCATGGCTGCCGATAGCTGGATAGCATACCTTCAGCGTGCACAGAATAGAGGACTCCAATCTATCTATTCTGTGGGTCGTTCTTTCCCCGTGAAGTTGCTTCACGAAGCTTCTCTTCTCCCATACGTGGAGGACGAAATTAGGCGCCGGGCGACAAAATTTTACGATAAAATTCCTGCTCATAGAAGCACCCTGGTTCGCTCTCTAGGAGACTACGACGCTACGAGAGACGCCGCTTCAGGCTTTACCGGGTACCCCGTAAGGCATGCGGGCACCCGAGGTAACAAAGGAGTTAATCCATACAGCAGCATAAGCTGAGTCTCAAAAATCTCCAAATGAGCTGTTTGGCTACAAAATTTAACCCACTTTGAAAAAAAAAAACTCCAGGGTTTAAAGAAAAAAGCGGTTTGGCATGCTGTACAAAATTAAAGAGGAGGAAAAGGCCACCTCAAAAATTTCTTCAATAAAATAATCCCACTTCATCCTGTAACCATCAAAATTATCAACCTGAGGTCCGACCCAAAACCCGGGTGGGTATGCAGCAAAAACCTTCTGGTTGTTAACAGCCCGTCAGTATTCCACTTGGACTTGGCACATCCCTCCGGCCCTCCCTTATAAATAAGTGTATTGGTGCCACTCATTGCCACACGTGACTTATGCTGTGGACCTCAAATAAATGTGTTTGATTTGATGTAAAATAGAACCAAAAGGTTTAACAAGTAAATATAATTATAATATAATCATTATGCAATTATTATAATTAATATAGTTAAATAATTATTTCAGGGCTATCCCATTACTCTTTTTGCGTGTACCAGCGTAATGAATAAAGCGCGAAACAGCTTTTTCATTGAAGTATCGAATACAGGATCTCTCCTTTCACGCACTCTGTAGCAGCATTCAGTGCACCTTGTCATTCTAATCTCAACCTCATTCTTAAAACATAGTGAGCAAGCAGCGCTTTATATAACATTTGCAGGAAGAAGTAACTAACTCAATAAGTACATCAAGCAGCAAAGACGTGGTGTCATGTCAGCCTTCAGCGGACATAGTATGAATATGGAAAGTAAACACCCTCCCGCAGTAAAAGAAATTAAATAAATCAATGTCATATCGTGAATAGCTCATTCAGGGTAAGATTATTCTAATTATTTCTTCTTTAATCGAGATGGATATTTGTAGTGATTTACACTGGTCGCCAAACTAGAATGTGATTGACAGTTAGTAACCACATGGAAGAAATATCTAAGTAAATGGGAGGGGATGAGGACGTCATAACGGTTGTCATGGTAACAATTAGTGGGATCAATTAGAGTCGAGACGTTTCCATGACAATGTTAGACGCTAAACCTTGGTTGCCGATATTCTAACACGTGCTTAGCATGACTTGCGGGCAAGCTAGTTATGCAAACGCGGCAGTAAATACAATACCTAGCTGTTTATTTCTCTTCTGATAACGCTGTATAAACAGAATGGCCTCAAAGTCACAGATCCTGTGCTGGCAAGTTACTTTGCATTTTTTGTGGCAATTTGCCTTGGTTTACGTGTGCCTGAGTCCGTGTATCTGTGCGCGTGTCGTGATCATTTGCAATTGTGTTTAATGAATGTTTAATTATGTCTAAATATAGTCACAAGCGAAAATCTGAACGTGCTCGGAAACCAAATAAAACTATATTTGGCAAAGGTATTCCAATTAAATGACATACACGGGAAATAATATGCTCTGTGAGAGAATACTTCGAAGAGGAGAAATAGAAAGGGGAGTCTAGTATTCCATTCTCTAAGTGCTTGATAGATCTTCACGTGCTGTAGGTATCAGTAAGAACATTAAGGTTAAGTTTGGGAAAGAAAAGTATTTTAAAGAAGAAAGACATTTGGGTATAAATTAGAAACTCCTGGAAAAAATTATGTAGGCAGCACTTTCCCACTTCAATAAGCATCAAAATGTCACAGGTATGCTTCTTTTGTTACGATGATCTTTACATTGATGTGTTCTTGCATGTTCTAGCATTTGCATGTAGATCCACGACTGTACTATTGTCTTTGTGTACAGCATTATAAATAATTAGTAATAATAAAATACCAATTGCAGTCGCAACGCGTCTTCGCACGCGTAATCCTATCGCGATCTTCACGTGGCAGCAATAAGCGGCAACGTCGCCTCTCTCTACGTACAGAATGTCAATCACTTTCTAGATTGGCGACCAGTATAACTACACATTTCCTTGTGTGTACAATAGAAATGTCATAATTTAATAGCCTTGTGACGGTCAAATCTTTTAAAAGTTGCTGACTTGGTGATGACTTAAAATTTTTCATTAAATAAACAGGATGAATATCAACAAATCGACAAGAAATTCAATTTTGAGAAGTGTGAAATAAAACTGAATTAAATTAAAACATAAAACTAAATCATAAATGATTCAGTCAAACAAAGTTTAGATTGTGTACCTTAACAATATCTAAAGCTTTTGTAGCTTCAACTTTTATGGTTTACCAGTTTATGCAAAAGTCATTAAAAATTACAAGGACCTCAGAGGTAATTTCAAAAGAATTCAAGAAAAAAATTCGTTGTCTTGAAAATATCTTTAACGTTAGATAGGAATTTAATCAAAATAGTTACATATACCTTTGATACAATATAATAATTTGAAAGCATTTTCTATGTAAAGTATAATGCTTTTAGTATATTTTTTAAGATATTGGGTCGTATGTTTATAGCTTGCTGAACTTCAATACCAAGTTTGATATTTGAGCAACTTTTGGCTGTTGAAAGGCAGACACTCGCACAAGTGCAAAAATCCTTTTTTAAAAACAGAAATATCCTTTTTTGCGATTCAGAAAGTCTCCAGACATCTGTTTCCTATGAGTATCGCAATAAAAATTTCAGTTCCTCTGCTGTATGTAAATAGAAGGTAATGTCGTTCTCCTCTTTCAGTATTCATTAATTCCTTAACATCTAATTTTACTTTCTAATATAAATAATTATTTTGATTGCTTTCAAAATTTAATGTGTTCTTTCGACACTTTGCTGAGTTGAGATGTGTATTTCCCTTCAGAGGACAAAGAAGGCCACTTCCTGTTTGTTTTTCTGGTGTGGAGGAAGTTTCTACAAAATGGACTTACAAATGAGAAAACTTCGACGTTTTCTTTGCCAAGCTCAACTTCTTCCTACAGTGTTGTATGTGGTGGGCCAAGTAATAAAGAACTGAAAGAAAACTTCTGCTCTTTCCCACCCTGTTTCTCTAAGTGTAAAGTAAATTCCTCAGCGAACAAATAATGTCTTGAAGAATACTTTACTTCATCTCATAAATATTTTCTCAAGCAACTTATATTCATTTTTAATTCACTTCAATGTCTGCTTAGTTTTTTTTTAATTAGTATCGTTTGCTTTTAAATTCCAGTTTCCAACATTGTAATAATTACTAGAAAATGAAGTTAGCTACAGTGAAGCAATGAATATTAAACAAATATAGCTATTTGTAACAAAAACTTCAGTTATCTTAAAAATGATGTTAATTCTTCTTTATAATTGAGATCGATTTCATAAAAAGTTACATTTTCAGTCCATCAACACAATTTTGTCGTCAAGGATTCCAGTTGCCATGCTATTATGTTTTTTTCAGTATTACCAAAATTTGAAAACAAATCTAAATACAGAATCAACTGCTGGTATTTAAAAATTCATTACGCGATATTTATTTTTTAAAATAAATACTGTCGCAAACCCGTATCTACGATCGCGCGGTTGCTTACATAAAGGAACTGATAGGCGGGCAGTATGAAAACCAAGAGCCAGCAGTTAAAGATAACATGCAGATAAAGGTCTGCCGAAACAAAACAAACTCAGATAAATGGAAATTTCTAATCCTTGTTTCATGTAAGCTTGCCCCGTATCTCTTAATGGTTATGTGACCTTATCACATCTCATTGGCTGCTGTTGTGATGCAGACTGTTGTGCGGTAGTTCGTTATTTAACATGGTGATATATCTTTATATGTTGGAAGAGAATTGTCAAATTTATATTTTCGTAACTGTTTCAATGAAATATATTGCGCAACAGAGTTCATTTATCTGAAATGCATGTTAATTCTTAAACGAAGTACACAGGAGGTTCCTTTGCTCTCAATCACATGACACGATAGCACGTGATTTAGCGGTAGTGATGATATATTTGTTTATATAACTTTTATCACTGACCTTGTTTTGAACTGGAATAGTCATATATCACCATTTGTCTGTGTGCAATGCCTAATGCCAGAGCTAAATTACTTTATTCATCATTTATTGCACGTGTACTTATTATATGTATAACGACAGAGTCTACCGCCACTTTTTCGCTGAAGTATCGCAAGGGAAAACCTTTACAAAGCGGCGAAAAAATAATTGTGGTGCATGTGTTTAATGCACTCACAGAGAAGAATCCGTCTTTGTCAGTGAGAGAAGTCGAATAGCTGTGCTCTGAGCTTACAGGTGTGTTAGATGCGTAAGAACATCGCGACATGAAACTGACACAACAGGAAAAATTACCACTCCAGGAGCGATATTGCTGTGTGGCGAAGACGATATTTAAGGACAATCGAATAGTCCAAATCGCAAAATATACTACCTTGACGAGACATGGGTGAATGAAGGACACACGACAAGTATGGCGTGACATGACTTTTAAGACTGAAAGACAATCATTTTTGCAAGGTATGTGTGCTGGTTTAAAACATCCCAGTGAAAAAGGCCGAATGCCTTTCATTAGAAACCTGTTCCAGTTTCATTGCTCATTCATTCAGTTTTAAATTTCTCAGTTTCATTATAAACTTCATTACTTTTTCATGCCTTCATATTCTTATTTCTATTTTCCTGGCAATTATTATGACGTTTACTGCAGGTTTAAATGTGAAAGGGAGGCACCGCCTATGACCTATGGCGTGAAAGCATTCGCCAATTAGGTTGAGCGGGAGGTAAGTTGCACGCGGAGTGATACATGTCAGCGGGGCAAGGTTATATGAAACAGAGATTAGTTACTTCTCGACTGATAGAAACAGTTCGGGTTCTGGTTTATTTTAGAATCTTCTAGAAATTCTCAGCGAGGTACTTAAGAGATTGTGACACGCCAGCAGGAGTTGCAAGTTGTGAAACAAGAATTGTTGTTGTAAGACATGTAACAACAATGAGTGAGTCGCGAGAGGTAAGCAGAGAACAGTTGAGAGTGTTGTAAACTGAACGCTGTTATTGTCATCGCCCTTGCAAGATTGTGTTGTGATATGTGATGTAAGTTTGCTGCTACGAAGTGTATTTCTACGCAAATAAAGAACATTTAGAATTTCGGCAAACTGGAATTTTAATTCTACGAACCCACAAAGTCACAATATCTTTTCACAAACCATTAAATCTATCAGACCATTTAATTGTTTTAATAATTTTACTTCTGGATTTATTTCATGGTTAAATGATAAAAAAGATCCATTACGGCCGATTTATTAGTCTGTTTATACTTAAATGTTACGAAGATATTTTTTTCGTTCTGGTTTTTTATGAATGGTATTATTATGAAATTTAGTAGTTTTTCTAACAAATATAGGAACTACACCATGTTTTAAACAAAAGGTTTAGAAAACGAATGTCTGCAAGAATAGACCTTTTCTTCTGAAGTTTTAAATAGTTTTAAACCAGAACGAAAGAACATTTTCGTAACATTAAGTGTAAACAAACTGATAATTTGGCCATAGGAGGTCATTTTTGGTCATTTAGCCATGAAATAAATCCGGAAGTTAAATTATTAAAACAATTAAATGGTCCAATATATTTAATGGTTTGGGAAAAGATATTCCTTTTAAAAAAATAAACATCGCGTAATGTTGATTCCGTTTTTGTTTTCAGATTTTGCTAATACTGAAAAAGTATAACATGGTAACCGGAATCCTTGACGACGAAATTGTGTTGATGAAATGAAGTTGCAAGCAATTTGTTTGTAAAATCTATATCAATTAGAAAGAAGAGTTAACATCATTTTACTAGTTGAAGTATATTCCGGGCTTGTAGGCCGTGGTCCACTGGGCTTCTTCTTCTTCTTCTTCTTCTTCTTCTTCTTCTTCTTCTTCTTCTTCTTCTTCTTCTTCTTCTTCTTCTTCTTCTTCTTCTTCTTCTTCTTCTTCTTCTTCTTCTTCTTCTTCTTCTTCTTCTTCTTCTTCTTCTTCTTCTTCTTCTTCTTCTTCTTCTTCTTCTTCTTCTTCTTCTTCTTCTTCTTCTTCTTCTTCTTCTTCTTCTTCTTCTTCTTCTTCTTCTTCTTCTTCTTCCCAGACGTTTCGTCTGCCGTAGTCGCAATTTACGTCCTCCAACGTTAAGTCATATCATATCGGACGATGAATGAAATGGGTGAAATGGTGCTCAAATGAGTCCGGGGTCCATGGATCTTAGAGTTGCCCGACATTCCTCTATCAGGATAAGGGAAAATCCCGGAAAAATCTTATCCAGGTAACTCGCCCTGACCGAGATTGGAACTCGGGACCTCTTGAACGTGAGGCAGACACGCTACCATCTACGCTACCAAGGCGGGACAAAACATTCACTTCATAGTGCACAAACATCTCATAAAATTACATTGTTCCAGCTTCCTTTAAAAAGAAAATAGCTTTCAACAATTATTTGACTAAAATAAATAACTCAAATATTTCATAACACAAATGTTAAGTGTAAATCTATTATTCGTTTAACTTTTCAGAATTTGCGTGTAAGGAGGCTCCATCGTGTGAAAAATTGTTAACTATCCAGATTTCTAAGAAACAAATTTAACAATACCCATGACATTTAAAAATTAAAACAGCTGTAATTCAAATTTGTTGTCTTTTGAAAACTATTTGGTACTGAGACTTTCACTAACTTTCAGCCATTCAACCCAAAAATGTCAGTCAAAGCAGCATTTTGATCTTTAGACATAATAGCTGAGTGAAGAACGTTTAACCAAGTTCATTGTGTATGCCAGACATGTTGAGAAGACGTACTGACAGTTACTGTCTGCTAGTTACCGGGTGGTATTTCGTTCCCCTTCCCACCCACATGACCTGTTAACGCCGATGCCACTCGGGAATACATCCTCAAGGGATTATTGCCACTACTGAATTGCGATATTGCCCATCGAAATTAAGATGAACTAATTGCATACCAATGTTAATACAATGAAATTCAGGTCTTGTTGCGTCACTTATGCTTTGCTATTCACCAATGATTTACTAATAATTTGAAAACGTCAGAGAAAGAAAACTTCGTACTGGTTAGTTTCTCTGATACGTAAAAAGAGCAAATATTGTCCTACGCCCTAAAATTTTATGTCAGAATTTCAACAAAAGGCTCTCTAAATCCGAAAAGAACTTTAATAGTACACTTTTGAGAACATGCCGTAGGGTATATGTATGTGTGTATGTACTTAAATTCATATGGTCTGTATATGCACCATAAGGTTTCATAAGCATTCTCTTACCTCAAGCTACTATTTCAAAACTAGCTATAACGATTTGACTTTAAATATAGTATATTTAATAAATTCATATAAAATGGAGAGTATAAATGCGATTTTCTGATCATTATAGCTTCTGAAGTGCTCTTCATTTGAAATGGCTTCTAGTAAACCATATGATATGAACAAATCTCTGATAAAAAAACTCTTAACCTCTCTAAATAAAAAAATTAGGCTAACTTACACTCTCCTGGCATTTATCACTGCAATTTATTCTTTATTATTAGGTTGAATTTTTAAATGTAATTACTTTTACCTCCTGTTTATTCAAAATTTTTTAGGTATCTTATAGTGACCAGTTCCTAAAGGGTTTATTTAAATAACTACTGCACATTCCCATAATTCCCAAGCAGGTGCAAGGAAAAGTGAGATATAAACATTTGTGTACACGTTTATCTCGTTATACATAAAGTAAATATAACAATACGTTTTGCTAACAGTTGTTTATTAAGGAAGAACGTGCAAATGTAAAAAATAGGCTTATTTTTGGTGCAAAGACCACGAAATGCCTTAAAAGTGTCACTGAGTTAACAAGAGCTACATATAATGAAACATTGTGTAGGCTTCAGACCACACGATAGAAGTGAAAACTTAAAAACTATTCATTATATGTTGCTCTTAAAAATTATTTAAAACAATTTAATGTTGAAACTCATTCTTGCGCAAAGAGGCCAGTTGCGAGCTACACATTTACTGCCTTACGCTAGTGTACTCGCAAATGAAAGTGCTCTGAAACAACTGAATGACTACGGAGTTGCGACCGTGCGAAGAGGGTTATAAAGGATGTATAAAGGAAGTAAAATCAAATCACATAATATACTGTTTTACATGTATTTTATTTTTATATTAAAAACATGCTATTTCACAATAATTTTTCATATTTTGTTTCTTGCTGATGCACATTCTTTTATAACATGGATGTTTCTGTCCGATGTTTTGTCTTTCAATTTTTATTTTCCAAATTAAATAATATATATCTAAATATTTTTTAAAATTAAATTTGTATATGTAAAATCGTTTGACCCTCGGTCGGTCTTTCAGTTTGTGGAAAAAACATAACCTATAAGTTGTAAATGAAAATTAACGCAAAACGTCATTGTAATACGTGAAAAATTTACTATTTACGTGTTATTCATTTAATTTATTGATTTTTTACGTTTTACAACTCACAATAAAAGAGAAACTGTCAATAAAAATAACCAGTTCTTAAATAAAACTTCTCTTTCACGAATTCCTAACACTTTTATTTCCATTTAGTACACTCGTTTTATTTTTCGTTATTATGGTTTTAATTATTCAAATATCAAACTCCGGTGGTATTATATGTTCATTTTGACTATTATTGTTTGAAGTGGAATTTGACATGTTGTCGACTTGTTAAATGACAAGAAGGTTATCTGGCCGGCTAGGTTAGCAGCACTTGACAGACGTTTGTAGAACGGACCTAAGAAAATTAGTTTTTTTAAATGCAACTCCTGTGGTGTTTCTGAAGTTTTATAGTATTTGAAATATGTTAAAACATATGGATGCGTGTTTTTGATACGCTGTTGAGTGCGACAGAAAATCTACGGTGTATAGCGGTATGGACAACATAAGGCTAAAATAACGAATGAAAGTGGGGGGGGGGGTCAGTTCGAATTGAGCTGACTCGAGCCAACTTCACCCGAATGAGCGTCACATATTTCAGGGTGACGGCTCAGTTTAATTCACTACGTACAAAAAAAGCTAAGCACGCCTAAAGAAGTTCTCACTTCAATCATAGCTTTTATGAAAATAGTTTTTAAAGAAGTACAAAAAACAATAAAAGTGCTAAATAAATCTTTGCGATTTATTTATGGTAGGAACTACCCCGAAAAAGTGCACAGGTGGTTGAACCGTAGAATACATTACAGGAATTGCAATACTAAATTGTGTGTGCTATTGGTTCCCTCCTGATGGATTTTATCGTAGCATTTAATTTAGTTCTTGTGCGGGATTGGATTCTGGATTGTTTCATTACATTACTTTTGATTAACATGTAAATGTAATAAAAGTGCATGTAATGGAGTATTGATTTGTGACTGGTAACTACGGTAGAGTTTAAACAGTATGACGTGATAGGTTGACCCCGTACACTGCGACCTGCATTCATCTGTTATGGCAACTCTTCTCCTAGAGGAAGGGGTGAAAGCGAAATATAATACAGATTCCAAACGTAGGGACACGGAAGCTCTTAAGGGTATTTCCATCTCATGAACCAGTCACTGCTGGTGAGACCGATGAAGGATTGCCCACCTCGGTAGCGTAGCTGGTAGCGTGTCTGCCTCACGTTCAAGGGTTACCGAGTTTCGCCGGCCCTCGTAGCCGTAGTTGCTAGAGCGTATGTCTCAAGCGTTCCGCCACGTAGACGATCGCGGGTTCCTGTCCCGCCTTGTGCTTGGATGTTCCTGTGTATAGGTTATGTGTTAAGAGAACAGAGAGCAAACAGTTATCAAACGGAAACAGTAAAAACGGTAAAATAAGGAAAATAATATATAAATATATAGTTGACCAAGCATATCCCTAGTATCCAAGTAAAGGGAAGTTTCTTTCCTTTGAGCAAACATTCGCACCGTTACTGGGAGTTACTGGGAGTTACTGGGGGCAGAGAATTAAGGAGGCTTTGGCGATTTCCTGTGAAAGGAGCACGCTTAATCGTGATGCTAGATTTCAGTTCCGCTCCTCTTGAAAACCGACCTTAAAAATGGAAATCCGTCGAATTAAGAAGCAAAGATCAATACAGCTTGATAATCAAGTTAAGTAGTTACGTTTCTTTGACACAATTTTCTATACTCACGCTATCTCCAGACCTGGCATTTAATTTACTGAAAACAGTCTTTTGTTCGGTAATGGGAATTTTGATAGTGTTTTGTCTTTGTTTATAGTTGTGTTATATCCAGTATTTCAATTTGTGGTTATAACATTTTATAAATATTCTGATGATGGGAGAGCTGCACTCTCCCGAAACGTTGATATCTAATCATCTTTTCACCTGGCTAGCTGCCCGAGAAGAAAGTGATTGTATTCGTCGCCAGAAAAGCTTCAGATTTTATTTTATTCTTTCATTTGTATTTCTATTTTGGTATTTATAATTACGTTTGAAAACTTTGAGCAGTTCTCCTGAACAATTTTGAAACTGTGACTTAGCAACTTCTGCTTCTGTCCGCTTCAATTGATAGATATTATCAGATCATAATAATCATTATGATTCTGTTAAGTGCCAATGTTGCTTAAGCTCTGAATATAATCAAACAGAATTTGTATAAAGTATGTAATTAAGGTATGTAATGAGTTGCACTGAAGCCAATAAACCTCAGTTTAGTAGGTGTATGAGTATGAATGATGAGGCAAAAACAACTGCGAGTATGAATATAGTTTATCTGTTATAACATACCATTGATTGTTAAATTCCAAATGAATAGTAACAGCCTTTTTTCTCTGTTTCTTATAAACAACTTCTCTAAAATATGAGAGTAGATAATCAATTTTATTGGAAATAAACATTTCTGGAAATTGAAATTAAGTGTTCCATATAACATTCCCAACTGGGCCATGAATCCAGCCCTGGACCTCTGAGTTTGATGGATCTGTATATATGGGCCCGCCTCTGCGCATGGATGACAGCGTGTCTACCTCACGTTCAACAGGTTCCGAATTCGAATCTCGGTCAGGGTAAATTATGTGGATAAGGTTATTCTCTTCGGGGTGTTCCCTTATCCTGAAAGATGAATGTCGGGTAACTCTTAGTTCTATGGATCCTGTATTCATTTGATTCATTCATCGTCTGATGTAACTTAACGTTGGAGGGCCTTAATTAGGGCAAAGATATCCTTATAACAGATTTGTGTACGCCCACAATAATTATAATTTGTGCATTATTACTCATTTTTACATTTATTAACTTTATTATAAGTTATTAATATATTATTTACCACGAGAGTCATATGCTTAAATTTCTTGCAAAGCTTTATTTAACTATACCAAATTAAAAAACAAATATTAACTCAAATTGTCAAATATTTACCCAAATTCACTGCTAGCAGAAACATATGACGGTGCTATCAAATGACTGTAGAACACTATCTTTCTATAACAATATCCAAATGTTTACTCCCGCTTAATACGCTTTTAGAGAGAATTGCGCTTAAATATATCTGTTAAAATTAACGGGTTATTGTAGCAGCCTTACTGCATTCAATCTACATAATGGAGGGTTATCCACAGTTTATGCATTTTAAACAAAAGTGTGTTTCCAACGCTAAAGCCTAAAACAATATAAATGCAAACCGCACAACAGTACTAACATCAACACCGAATAACAAAGCCAACATTAGTGACAGCTGTTTTGACGAGCAAAATGTTGATTATAGAATAACCTGGAAAATAAATTCGCTTCATTTTGTTCTATAAATAATTATATTCTTTCATGTATTTTCTGCACAGTATCGAGTTTCACCATGGCAAAATAACCAATATATTTCACTTGAGATCAGGGACTGTAGTGGTTTCACTTCCATTTTTACTTTCTCTAAGGTACAGGAAATGTTGCATACAGCATAACAATTCGATATTTATATTTTGGACATATGTTTAGGATATAAGTGTAGAAATTCACACTTATATGACTTTCTCTGCTGACTCTTTACAGATTAGTCATGTAAACTGCTGTTCTTGTATCTACTATATGTTAATTGAGATAAAAATTGTAGAAATGCTTTGGTTACGGATTTAATTTTAAGTAAAATATTAATATTGGAATTTAGCAGACTTAACCAATAGTCAAATCTTATAAGCACTCGTCACTATACGAGAGTGGTCTGAAAAATGTCTGACCTCAACATGAAGATGGCAGCACTCGTAAATAAAGCTAGGGAATTTCGTTGTTCATCTGTTGAAAGTTACTCACGAAAGTTTAAGCCATTTTGGACGCTCAGTTGTTATGTAACAGTCGTTTGAGTGAGTTGATGTGAGTGCTTTGATTAAAATGGAGAAAATCAAGTATCGAGCTGTCATTAAATATTTGTTTTTAAAAGACAATACGCCTACACAAGTCAAAGATGAGTTGGATTCTGCGTATAGGCTCTGAACCATTATTTACCACAGTAAAATTTTGGGTAACAGAATTAATACGTGGCCACAAGGGCTTGGGTGACGATAAACTTTCGGAACTGAAATTACCTACGAAAACATCGCCAAAATTCACCAAATGGTGCTGGACGACCACCGAATTAAAGTGAGGGAGGTAGCAAAAGCTACGAATATATCAAAAGAACACGCTTGTCAAACATTATAATCAACATTTGGACATGAGAAATTTCTCCGCGCTTTGGGTACCGCCTTTGCTCATGTCAGACCAACAACGTGTTCGAATGAACATTTCCAACGCACTTTTGGCGGAGTTTAGGCACAATAACTGCGAGTTTTGGTGCCATCTATTACTGCAGATGAAACTTGGATATACCATTATACGCCCGAAAGAAAAATACAGTCCAAACAGTGGACTGTAAAGAGGGAACTAGCTCCAAATAAAAGCAAAAACTCTTTCTTCGGCTGGGAAAGTGATGGTGACTGCTGTTTTGGGATAGTCATGGAGTTATTTTAATCGATTATCTTCAAAAAAGGAAAAAAGCATTAGAGAAGCATACTATGCAGCATTTAGTTGACAAGCTGGAGGCAGAACTTGCGGGAAAACGGTCACATTAGCAGAAAAAAATTGTGTTTCACCAAGACAACAGCTCAGAGGTTGCAATAGTGAAGGTCCACGAATTACGGTTTGAACTGCTTGACCACCCGCCTTATTTACCAGATCTAGCCCCAAGCGACTTCTTTTTGTCCCCCCATGTCAAAAATTGTGCCCGGAGGACAGTTATTTTCGTCAAATGAAGAGACAATCGCTTTCCTGAACGATGTTTTGCAGAGTACTATTTGGAAGGGTTACGGAGATGGGAGCATCGCTGGGAGTAGTGTGTAGAGTTACAAGGAGACTATGTTGAAAAAGAAAACTGAAAAAAAATCTTGTATCTTTATCAGGTCGGAAACTTATCAGACCACCTATGTGCCATTGCTTTGAAATTACATTCTATTTTAAATACCAAGAAGGAGAAATAAGTACCAATCCCCATTTTAGAAAGGTAAAAGTTTTGCAACTTCAAAAAGAACAACAATGAATTTTTCCGAAATGGTTAGTCACACAAAAATGAATTCCATGTAAACTGTACACCTTAACGAAACCAACATTTTAATTTAGTGAGATTTTTGCCTATATTTTCTGGTTTAATAGATGCCTTAAGGTCATTCAAAATGAAGAAGTCTTTGGAGGCATTAGTCAGAGCCATTTGGTTTGCAAATGAACATTTTGAAATTTTCTGAATTTTGGATTTTTCATCCGGAAGTTTTCTGCTAAGTTTTCGTGCCACGTCCTTGGAAGATCTAAGTAAGTGATAGAGAAACTGAAAACGTATTTGGAATGCGAGTATTATGGCCACTACAATATAAAGTAATGTTAAATTAAAGAGGAACTCTAATAAATGAGACTTTAGGGAGCACCAAAGGAATGTTATCTTTCTGAGCAGTTTTCACCTCTTAGACAGGGCTTAAATGGTGCAATGTTAATTCGATTCTTATCAGTACATAAGGTAACGTTTCCTACTTGCTATCTACTTTATAATCCTCTAATGCAGCGTTTCCTCAGGTTCTGGTAATTACTTCAGCTCATCCAGAGGAACAGCTAATGCATCCAATGAACAAAGTAAATCCCTTTGCTACTCTCCTCTTCAAAAGAGACCTCCTTTTCAAGGATTCGCAACGACTCCCTACATCCTTAAACCTGCTCTTTAAGGCCCGCTGTGATTCACTTCAAACCTGAACAGCGCTACCACTTGTATGCCTTAAAGCAGCGCATCCCTTTACTACCAAGATAACAATTGAATCTTTCATTTACAAAACGGGACTACACAACCAAGCCAAAAACATTAAGCTATTCAGCGTGCATTGATATAAGTAGTGCTAAAGAATAGTCAGGTTTTATTTCTACGTGTTTTATCAACAGTTGTCTTTGCAGATGTTTTTATTTATCTAGAGAAAATTGCAACTCTAATGGAATTTAATTCGATGTGTGACGATTGAATAAGTTCTGTAAAGATTACTTAAAATAGCTTATTAAAATAAATTGATCAAACTGTTTCCACATAATACTTCTGTTTCTCTTATTTATTTGTGTGCTATTGCTTTCAATATCCAAGCGGAAACCAAAACACTACCGAAAACAAATAAACAAATGATAGGGAGGTGATCAAAATAGGCAGACGTTACGGATGTGAGAAAAACAGATGATAAAATATGGAATAAGCAGCCATGACTATCTGAAACATCGCCATCGATATCGGTCTCTCCAAAAATGATCTGCCAACAATAAAGTTTTTCTAATAAAGTATAAACTGTGGCAAAAATAGTATACCAAAATTATAGAAAAAGTGGAATTTAAATTTCAATATGTGCAGGATACGGGACAAATTAAACAGCAACTTGCAGATTAACAATTGTTCATTAAAAATACTCTGTAGCAGGAAATTATATATGTGTTATAACTATAATAAAGATACAACAAAAAGTGATTGAAAGTTTTGAAAATTTTACAGATGCATTACCAAAATATAAATTACCAATTGGTACATAGTCACCGGATTCAGTATTTAAAGCTCTTAACAGAACTAACAGGAATTCTAAATGATTTAAGACTGAAGTTCTCTAGAGTTAAAACCTAACGACTCCAATGGGTGCAGAAATTAAAATTAGTTTGTTCTAAATCACATATGCTAAGACTTTCTTATGATAAAATATATGTATAACTTGAATTTTTTGAGAAGGTGTAGGAGGTTTTCTTCCTTATAAATAATTAAACTGCAAAAGATAGCCAAATCTTACTATATAAAAGCATCTAATCTTGACAAAGCAAATAATCTGTAAAATAATTTTTTCGGGGCTAACAATTTCTGAGATATTTCTTGCTAGTTTACAATTTTAAATACTTAATTTTTTCAAGTAGGAAATATTATTACATTTTACTTTGCCTACTATGTACTCACAGTGGATAGGTTAGACCAGAATCTCAAGGAGAGCACTGGGTACGTCGACCCGACCTCACCTATTGTACCTATGCCCCAATGGGGAATACCCGGACATTTATGCCAGATGAAATCCATTATTACCTTGAATTTTTTGGAAATGTCCTAGGCAGTCCTCTCCTTTGTGAATGACTTTTACATAACTGCAAAACTGTAAGAAATATCAAAATCGTATTACATAAAAAATGTGAATGATCTTAAATTTAAGGCAAATATTTTATGAGGCTATATCCGAAATATACTATGTTATTGGTTTGAATTTCCTATATTATGCATTTCTCCTACATGAAGTCACCAAATTCTGTTTTTGGCATATGGAAGTGAGGCTAGTAAACAAGAAGTGTGACTTGCAGGGACAGAGGAGAAACTTCCAGTTACCACCACGGCAAGTAAGCTGTACATCTAAATATGTTAAATACTTAAATAATTATAAATAAAATAAGTATATTAAATTATAAATAAATAAATAATTATTTTAAAAATATTCATATTTGGTTTCTTTAGTATAGAAAAACTGTGGAGAAATAGAAAGGTCATGCGTCAAATGAGAAAATAGTTTTATACTTAAATGTAATGCAGGCATTAATACTTTATGTGAAGTAAAGTTTACACTGATGGACATGACCATCATAATTATCTATCATCATCATCATCATCATCATCATCATCATCATCATCATCATCATCATGATCATCATCATCATCATCATCATCATCATCATCATCATCATCATCATCATCATCATCATCATCATCATCATCATCATCATCATCATCATCACCATCATCATCATCATCATCATTATTATTATTATTATTATTATTATTATTATTATTATTATTATTATTATTATTATTATTATTATTGGAAATTAATTGTTCTTTCACACGGCCGTGTGTAGGCTAAATTATGGAAACGTAGAGTCAGACTGAAAAATTCAATGCCATAGCCGGGATTTGAACCACGGATCTTCTGGAGTTACTTAGATTGTATTTATATTTGTAATACATTACTCTGCAATTTTGTGTTAATATTGATTTTCCTGACACAGGCTGAAGTAGTTATTGCCTAAATCAGGTTGGTCGTATTGTCAAGACCCTGAAATGGGTTTGGGGGGTATGTAGTGAGAAATGTAACAAATCCAGATGACCACTAGAAAGGCGGCGCCTGACAATTTAAAATGCATTCCAGATTGAAGCTTAGAATAGAGTGACTTAATTAACTAAGTATAATTGATGTATACCTCAAGAGTAAAGATAAGTAGCTGCTTGTTATCTTCGTTTGTAGATTTCCTCTTTCCCCTATAAGCTATAAGAAGGTAAACAATGCAGGTAACCTCATTAAAATAAAATCAAAATACTATAAAAGAAATAATAGATGTGTTTAGAGAGAAAAAGATGCAGTAAGTAACTAAGGGAACACCTAACACCTCAACTCAATTAGATATATTGTACATAATTGCTCGGGAGGAACCAGTGAGAGGACAGAAACTCAGGACAGATGTGGTATTGCAGGAAAGAACGAGGTGGCGTTCCAGCCACCCAAACCTCCGGGTGCCTTCTAGCAGTAGCCAAGGTAACATTGACTAATCTTTGCCCTGCTGACATGTATCTCTCCTCGTGTTACTGCGTTCCCCTTTACTCTAATTTAAGAAGTTCAAATCATAAGCCTCGAAAGTACTCGTCGACCGATACAGCCGCCTAGTTTTACTGTAACATGGAAAACGGGGATGAAATGAGGTGGAAGACACCACTCCAATATTCGCTTGCCCGATCTTGGGGTAAAACAAGAGCGGTCAGAGCCGACGACCACCGGAATCGAACCGCAAGCCTACCACATGCGTACCAGGCGGTCATTTAACGCGTTATAGGTACATCTAAGTACGGCTGAGTATTTCCATTTTGTACTCTGGTTTGCGATTCTACCTAATGTATCAGTTCAACGTCACCGTCTGCTCTAACCACAGCGCACTATGCTGATGGCAGAAAATAGAGGAAGCACATTATAAGGTAAAAGAATCCTGCATATTACCAGGTTAATTAATGCACATGAAACAATGGAGCTGACAGGATGAGAGAGTAAGGGAAAGAAAATAACAAAGGATTATAAACCACTGGCCCAGAGCGAAAGATGTCTAATCATATGGATACAACGTTCAACCATCTCCATTGTGGATCTGCGATTACGTTAATGGGATTGGTGTAGTGCTCTGGTTGGAATTAACCGGCCACAGCTTGGGTTGCCTTTCATTTACATGATTTAACGGAGTGGAAACCAAGCCAATATGGAGTAATCACTTAATGAGAGGCCTTCCGAAGTTTGTAGCCATTATAAATTACAGATTATTTTATTACATTCCCTATCACTTACATATTAACTCGAAAAAGTATTTGCATTCCACCCAAAACTTCAAGACATTGAGGTTTCCTTGAAAACGTTTTTTTTGAGAAATGTTCCTACGGTATTTTCTTAACAAAAAGCCTATCGATTTTAATTGAAATGCTGTAAGTATAAAATATTAACACAACTAATTTAAAACAGTTTGACTTGTTCACTCCGAATGAATTTTGTATAATATAAAACATAAATGAGACACTAAAAAGAACCATGTACGCATAGGGCTCTCAAATCAATCAACTTATTAAATAAATACAAAGCTGAGCAGAAACGATCCACTGCCTACACAACAATTAACTTGAGCTGGCAGCTGAGTAAAGATTCGCACTAAAAGAATAAGTCTGCTACCAATTCTGAAAGGAGGCTGAGGATGATTTTATACATGTGGAGGTATTGACGATACGTGTATGAACTACTCCATATGTATAAAGCACCTTCAGTCTTCTTTCAGCTTTTGTATCAGACTAATTACACCGGGCAACAATGAAAATGTTTCGGGCTTAAAAATAGTGAATTTACATGTATTCTCATCTGCTGAATTGAAAAATCACCATAAAAAGCTCTTGTTTTGAAGATAAAGTGACATTTCATTTGTTAGAGTAAAGATTTTAAATCTGTGGGAATTTTTTGGGAGTTGGCACACCTGTAAAGTAACATCAAAGAGAAATTTTGGAAGTTAAGTGATGCAAAGTTAAGGAAGGAATTTTTGTCGGACCACAAATAAGAGAAATTGTAAAAGATCCTGTATTTGACCAGATTTTGGAGAGGAAAGAAAAGGAAGCTTGGAAAGCCTTCAAGGGTGTTGTTCATGGATTTTTAGACAGCAAAAGAGATGACAACTACATGCATTTGGTGACATTGCACCTGCAAAACTACCGAAATCTTGGATGCAACATGTCCCTAAGATCCATTTTCTCCACTCCCACCTAGACCTTTTCCCTTCTAGTTGTGGAAATGTGTGTAGTGCTTAACGTCCACTTTTACTACATACGGCACCGCAGGCGATGACACTGATGATACATGAGATGAAGATGGATCACCGGTGGAATGAGATGGTGGGGGAAACCGGAGATCCCTACGGAGATCCCACATTTCCTACGCAATTACTACGTTCCACGGAAAAGTTATTTCCCAAAATAAATATAGAATTTCCATAGTGAACCTTTTTAGAATATTTTTACGGGGTGCCTACACCTAAATGTGAAGACTTGACCAGAATGTTGATGGATAAAGATAGCATATAGCCAGACCTTACACGGGGAATAGTTCAGACTGGAGTCATGCTTTGTGGAGAGGTTGAGATTTTCTATTGGTAAATTTCTATAAAAGATTGGGTAACACTAACAAAAGTGACAATTAACCTAAGTATAAAATGAATAATACTTATTGTATTTTTAATTGCCTTTCCCCGTAACTTGCATTTTCTGAAACTTCAACCCATTTTTTTCTCAATCTACTTCATCTACAGTGATGCAATTTAGCTCACAGCTTTCTTATGCCACAGTGAACATTTTATTGGTTCTAGAATGTAAGATTAATCTCTACATGGAATGTATTGATACAAAATATATGCAATTATTTTAATTTTTAAATGATGCATATGTTTAACATTTTCCTTAAATTCTATACAGCTTCCATAAGAAATCTAAATCCAACAAGTTCATTTTTAGTGTGTTTTAAAATAACATACCAAAATTTAGAAAGATGACATATGTGAATGTTGAAAAAAATGGGATTAAAGCTGTAAATATCTCTGCATAGAGAAACAAATATGTAGCATTAGCTATATATAATGGAAAATTATGAAAACAATTGTGCATGTTAACTGTATTATCTTAAATGAGTATACTATGTTTCACTTCTCTAACTGGAAAACCTTGGATGTTATGGCTATTTATGTAAGACCTTGAATATTTGCATACGTCACCCCTTAAGCGATTCAACCCAATGCATCTGAACGTGCTGTAACAAGCATATATAATGTTCCTTTGAAATCCATTACGATTCTTCATTCATTTCATTCCTGAATTTCGTGTCACCCTATACTCATGCTAGCTACAAGGAAATCTGTAATAAAGCTAGCTGTACAAATCTTTACCTATATTAGAATAAATTAAAGGAAAAAATAAGCCATTTTAGGAATAGTATTTTAAGAACGAGTAGAGGAAATCATGTGAATTTGGCACATTAGAATTTCGTTGACTTGCTATCTTCTATAAAAATGTCCTCCGCGATCTAGGGGTGGTATGACAGTGTGTGGTTCGTGAGAGCGGGGATTTAATTCCGGTGGATGGCAATTAATCTTTTCGAAAGCAGAAATCATTAGCATGACTTTCTTCGAAAGTGAAGTACGGTAGGTGATTCCAAGTTAAAAATAATGGCACTGAAACCCCTCAAACCTGTGAGGGCTCCAAGCAAATTTAAGTGGTCTTTTGCGCCCAATGTAGGAAATACGTTCAATGAAGTCCAGTTTATTTTCTATGCTATGAAAAAGAAAGGTTTTCTCTACTGCGCATTATGACAAGGCTCTTGTCCAAACTACTCAGTGTTATGATATCACTTTATAATATTAAATTTGCCATGTTATTTCGTGTTAAACCATGGTGAGTTTATTTATAATGGCAGTCATGAAGTGCCTGTTTCTATAATCAGGAGTTACGACCAGTAATAACATAATGGTTAACGCTGTGCATAATGGCAATTCATGCAGGAGGAAAGTAGCTCTAACCAAGCGAAGCTTTATACGCTTCTGGTGCTTAATAGCTCGTAAATAAACGAGGTTGTATCTCCGTCATACACGCTGGGTCTCAGCGGGACTTGAATCATGTATTCTGCAGCGTCAGTGACGTGTGAAGTCTTGCCCGTGTATCGAGCGAAACAGCGCTAGCACAACTTTGTCATAAACGGTTAAGGCAAACAAGCCAAGCATTTGTCATTTACAGCAAGGACGTTCCGCAAAGTTACGACGTAATGTAGTACAAGATCATGTTTGTCACCCTCACTTGGGTCACTCCTGGCGGGTCTAATGCAATAAAATCGCCTCTATTATACAGCTAATACTAACAGCTATCAATAGTGAAGTATATTTAATTGCACTAACCATATACTTCCTCTGCCACTTACCTACAGTAGTAAGATGTACCAAAAATGTTACCCTGGATTTGTAAGTCCTAAGTGGAATTTCAGGTGTAGTTTTGGATTAAATCACATTTTCTGTGTATGGTTGCAAACTATTTGTATTTTCTCCTATTTTCTTCATTTATATATATAAGAGGCATGTTTTTTAAGTCAGTACCGTTGTGGAATTTAAAAAAGACGTGCATAGATATCGCAATAATTTTATTTTTACATGACAGCCTGTACCTTAATCTACTTTTCTACATAATTTCCGTGAATATTGAGGCACTTGTCATAACGTGGCACCAGTTTTTGAATACCCTCCTCACAAAATTCTGCCACCTGAAGTGTTAACCACTGTATCACAACTGTTTTGACTTCGTTATCGTCTTGAAGACGCTGACCGCCCAGATGTTTCTTCAAGTGCAGGAACAAATGGTAGTCACTGGGCGCCAAATCAGGGCTGTATGGGGGATGATCTAGAGCTTACCCATTGAAAAGATTTGATGAGATCTTTGGTCCTATTAGCCACTTGTGGACGGGCATTGTCATGCAGCAAAACGATACCCTTACTCAACTTGCCATGTCTTTTGTTCTGGATTGCACGGCGCAGATTGTTCAGTGTCTCACAATAAGGCGCTGCATTGATTGTCTCATTACGAGGCAGAAACTCCACTAGCAATACTCCTTTTCTGTCCCAAAAAGCTGTGTACATTATTTTCCGGGCAGAAAGTTTTTGCTTAAACTTCACTTTTGTGGGTGATGATGAATGTCGCTATTCCATGGATTGTTGTTTAGATTCTGGTGTGACGTAGGCCACCCATGTTTCGTCATCAGTAACAATTTGGTCTAGGAAAATGTTCATCTTCATTGTGGTACCGCTCAAGGAAAGTCAATGCACTGCCTAAACGTTGGGTTTTGTGCAAATCCGTCAACATTTTCGGAACCCAACGTGAACGCAATTTCCGGTACTGCAAGTTCTATGTCACAATGCGATACAAAACACTACGAGAATATTGAGGAAAATAGTCGCACAATGATGAAATTGTAAAGCGTCTGTTTTATCTCACCTTTTCGTCCACTTTCTGCACCATATCTTCAGTAGCGACCGAAGGAAGCCCACTCCGTTCTTCATCATGCACTTTTGTGCGGCCATCTTTAAATGCTCTCACCCATTTCCTTACCATACCATCACTCATAACGTTTTGTCCGTAAACTTCACAGATCTCACGATGAATATCAAGCGGTTTTACAACTTTAGCACTAAGTAATCGTATAACAGCCCGTACTTCACAATCGGCGGGACTCACGATTGTCGGAGGCATCTTAAACACTCAGTAACCAACGTATACAATGAAGAATCAGACTGTAAAGGCGTCAGTGTGTAGACAAGAGATGTAGGTAACCAGCGCGCATGCGCGAAATGCCGACCGTAGCACTACGGCGGTGGAATTACAAAACGGTACTGACTTAAAAACCATGCCTCGTACATTTTAAAAATTGGTAAGTTTTGGACTTATTAATAATTTTTAAATTAACTATTGATCCTAAAATTTCGTTAGAAATATTAAACTTAATGTTTAAAATCTCAAAACTACATGTTCTGTGTAAATGGACTATATCTAAAAGCGATATTCTTGATATGTTATATTAAAATTATAACAATATCTTAATTTAATTTGGTTTTTATTTTAATGATGAACTTGAAATTTTTAATTAAAGTAGGGGAAAGTTGCCTAATATGGCGCACATTTTTTCTTCTTGTTTTATGACCAATAATAATACAGGTTAGTGTCTATAAATAATATATTTGTATACTCCAACTCTTTACCTCTATTACAGAATGCAATAATCAAACTTAAATACACTGTTGTACAAATAAAACGTAATTCTCTAAAATAAAAAATACATGTGATTCCTAATAATGGGGTGGTGCTTAATATGGGGTGGTAGAGGTTCCTAATAAGGGATACATTTTCTTATGTTATTTTAGAGCATTATAAATAAAAAAGTTCACACTACTTAATGTCTGCATTAAATATTATCTTTTGGTACCCGAAGTGAAAGTCCAAGGTTCATATCCCAACTTCTTATCCTATTTTGGTGCCTAATTACTAGACAGGCTTTTTTTATTTGCTTTTCTCACTGACTTTGCACAACAGAACCTATAGGAACTATCACCTGCACAAATGTATGTGCCCAGTTGAAACATTTGCAGCAGCTTATCCATGTTTCTCCCTCCTAGTGCTTCCAAAAAAAAAAAAAAAAAGAAAGAAAGAAAAGCATGCCCAATACAAGCACTCCGCATCATCATCATTATCATCATCGCCGCCGTCGTCACCCTCGTTTCCCCACTCCTCTTTCATTCCAAAGGCACAAAGTCGTCTTGGTCTTTGGAGGACGATAATTCAGCAGTGCACTTCTTTCCTTTTCTGGTTTTCTTTGTCGTTTTGTTTTGCAGTGTTAAGGTACATCTACCTGGCTTTTAGTGGAGTCTTGTTGGCCTTCTTTGACTTCTTTTCCGTGAGCTGAGCTCTGTATGGTGAGCTTGTAATTACACAAGACGTCCAAGCTCAAGATGGATTGGCTTGTTCTGATGAACTTGACTTCTGCTTCAGTGTTGGGATTGGGCTGATGTCTGTCGGCATGAACAGTCTCCTCTGGGAAGTAGGTGGATCTGTCACTTTGTGGTACATTTTAGATTCAGAATCTTCATGTTCAATGCAGCTTTCACTTTCATCGATTGTAAAATATTGTGGCTTGAAAATTTTGGGGTTGAATGGATATATTCCCGTTCTGCGAAATTCACTACCAGCTGTTTCTGCAGTGGCTACACATAGATAGTCTTATCTATTAACTCATCTGATTTTGAGATGGTGTCTTCTGCTGGAGTAAGTTTAGAAAGCTACGATTGCTAATCAGAAAACTAATCTAGATGATGGCTTATATTGGCGAGTATAGTTTGACAAGTCTGACTTGAGGTTAGCTCTCGGTCCAAGAGCGAAAGTCTTAGACCGGAAAATTTTACGAAACTTGGAACTTCCTGACCCATTGGATCCAGCATCAATATAGATGCTCTCTTTGTGCAATGAGAAGTAAGGGGAGATGATGCGACAGGAAATTGGATGGATGTCATTAATCTTAATGGGAGCTACATAAACTACCACTTGTACCACCTCATCGGTATACTGCGAGTTTACATTTTTCTAATATATTTTAATCAGCTGATTATAACATATAATTTAAAGGTAACAGTTCTTTTTGTGTGTTCTTCTGAATAGATAGTTAGGGATATCTAAACGTATCCATCCACGCCTCTGATGTAAAGGTTGGTAGTTGGTGTGTGTGTATTTATTGAATCGTTTAAAATTATTCCTAGGCAAACTGGGCAAATTTCTGGACTGTTGACTTATATCACGAATAGAAGTATCAATTTCCATAAGCGAATTTTTAATGGAACTTAAACATGTACACTCTTACTTCCCTATCGCTTTTAGATTTAGAATTTGCCTATATTGGCATATAGAAGGTTTGGAAAGCGTTATGTACACTTTTTTGCCTTAGTCACTTGTTTTGATAAAATAAGAGTTGAAGCTTTTCTGGCGAGGAATATGCACCGGTTGTTCTCGGGAAGCAGCAAGCGTTGTAATACGGCAAGAGTTAAATAAGCCTACCGCTACAGCCTGCATCCTGTTTACCGGCAGCCTATCCGGCAGAATCAGCAGAATTCTCGCCAAATACAGCACCAGGACCATCCACAAGTCACCTCCGAAGATTAAACATCTGTTGAGACCAGAGAAAGACAAACTGGACTTCCAAGTTCAGGGAGTGTACCGCATCCTCTGTGAACGAGGGACACCGTATATAGGACAAACCGGAAGGACAATCGCTACCAGAATAAACGAACATAAACGGAGCATTCGTTTAATGTAACCTGAGAAATCTGGGCTGGCTGAGCATTGTTTTGATTACGACCCTAGAGCCAACTTTCGCGAGACGACCATCTTGAAAAAAAAATGCTTAAGGAGGCTTTGGCCATTTCCTCCGACAGGAGCACGCTTAATCTTAATGCTAGATTTCAGTTCAGCTCCTCTTGGAAACCGGCCTTAGAATGGAAATCTGTCTACTTAAGAAGCACAGATCAATACAGCTTGATAATCAAGTTAAGTACGAGGCTGTTCAAAAAAGAATGGTCACAGTTTTTTTGACAGCGTACTTTTACGCATCTTCATAACTTTGATGCTCCTTCTCAAAATAGTCTCCCCTGAATGCGACGTACTTGTCCCAGCTTTTCTGTCAGTCTTCAAAAACATGCTGGAAACCAGTTTTTGAGAGATCCTTCAACATCGCCTCCGCAGCCTTCATTACTGCTTCTGATGATGGGTATTAGCTCCCACGAAGGTGTTTCTTCAAGTTAGGGAATAGAAAATGTTACATAGGGCTAAATATGGACTATAAGGAGGGTGAGGGATGTACTTCATGTTGATTTTTGCAAGATATTCAGCAACAACATTGGTAATATACAGCCCCACATTATGGTGGTGCAGCATCCAGCCTGCTTCGCGGAAATGTAGTCTTCTGCGCCTGATATGGACTTGCAATGTTTTCAGGAGATCCCTGCAGTATTTTCCAGTTGCTGATGTGTGTGCAGGTGCAACATGAATATCAAAGAATGAGATGACCCTAACTTTCCCAGCAGAAGCAACCACTTTTGCTTTTTTGGGGGTTGGTGATGAAGGAGATGTGCACACTGATCTTGCTGTTTGCTCTCAGGATCAAAATGATGTAGCCAAGTTTCATCAGTAGTGATTACGTTTGAAAGAAACTCCAGATCGTCTTCTAACATCCACGTTAACTACATTTTACCTCCATTGCAGCGGTAGTTGATACTGAATATGTCTGAACTTGACTGGTTCTCACAGGCGGGAACCATGAGTACCAACAATGAAACTACTATGGCCTGTTTGTTTCACATTAAGCTAAAAGAATATAATAAGATTGCATTTTAGAGCGAAAATTAAGACTGTAAAAGAATTATGATCTTTCTTTATTGAACAGCCCTCTGAGTTACCTTTTCTTGACAGTATAAATTTTGTATACTCACGCGATCTGACCTGGCATTTAAATTACTGAAAACTCTCTTTTGTTCAGTAATGCGAATTTTGATAGTGTTTTGTCTTTGGTTATATTTGTATTATATCCAGTGATTCATTTGTGGGTACAACATTTAATAAATATCCTAATGATGGGAAAGATGCACAATCCCGAAACGTCGATTTCTAATCGTCTTTTCACCTGGCTTGCTTCCCGAGAATAACCTCAGTCTCTTATCAAATATCTCCGAACACTCGCTGGTACTTCCAAAACCTAGAGAGGTTCAGAAGTAATTTAACACTCATTTGACATGTTCCCAAATCCTACATTTCTCAATCCAACCAGTTTTCCGTTGCTGGACTACCTAATGAAAGACTTTTGATAGTACAAAAAAGCAGACTTGATGCAATTTTTTAAAATAACGAGTTGGCAATGTTCTACAAAACACACTTTGATTATTTAGAGTTCCTTTCTTTGGTGATTTTATTATTGTTATTGTTACAAATTTCGTAGATATTTTATAGCAGTAGCTATGTTGTCATGTTCAAAAGGGTTGCAAATAAAGCATCTTTAAAGTTAAAATGCATGGAAATAGAATAAGGTCACAGATCAGGGTTATGGGATGAATGAAGAAGCACCCTTAAATTAATCAAACGTTGTGTTCTTTGCACTCAGAAGGTCAAAATTATTGCAGCCTTCTGAGCGTCACGTCTTGCCTTTTGTTAATGTCAATATTCGAGGCCATTTTTGGTATATGAGCAAACGTTGCAGACATTTTCTCCAATTATTTTCTCCATAGATAAGATGTTAATTGTTCCATATTTTTATTTGCTATCTCTGCTTTCTGATACATTCTCTGTAATCGGCGAGGTAGATTAGTTGACATTTGTTTTCTGCTACTTGAATGCAGTTTTCAAATCTTTTGACTCTAAATCCATGTTTCACCTGTAAATACAAATGTCGGCTCAGCAATGCAAACTTTTTCCTGATGTTCCACATACATGTGATTTTATGTGAAAATACTGATTATAACTGGCATTAACACTACATCTTTAAAACAAACTCGGTGTTGTATTATTGAACAAGATGTCTCAGATGTAACATGTGGGGCTCGCATTCAGAAGGCCTTGGATTCTGTTCTTATCGACCACTCACCCTGATAATAGAATTTTCATTATATCTCCGAGGCAATGTTGCATAGCGTACGAAGCACAAAGGATCACTAATTAAACTACCTGACGAAGGTGTATTTCTGGATACGTACTTTCACCTTTATCTTTTATATGTGTTATTTCTTGATGTTTATTGCAATTTTATTCCCAAGAGTACTATTTTCTATAGAAAGACTTACATTTTTCTTTTATATATTTAACTTTTATTACGACATACCTATATTCTTTGGTATATAAGATAAGCAAACTTCCCAATGAAAACGCATAATTTAAATTTTGAATTGTTCCTAAAAGTTGGGGGCATTTTGAACCAGGATATGGGAGAAGGAATTGGAAAGATTTTTTATTGCATGTTATATTTAATGTAGATAAGTAAGTAATGTATATTGTTTTCTCAATTTTGTTTTCGTTAGATGGCTATGCTGAATTTTTTTAGCAGAAAGAAATTGTAATAACGATATAACTATTGTATATAAACATTCAAAATACTCTCCATAAGCACTTATATAGTTTTTCATTCTTTGAAATCATTTAGTAAACGTCTCAATCGAACCTTCTTCAGGTATGTCACATAGGTCACTATTGTATGATACGATAGCCTTTTTCTGCGGATGAAAAGTGCTGCCCCTTCGTATTTAGAAGCATGAAGAGTCACATGGAGATAGGTCAGGTGAATAAAGTGAGCGTAGAAAGTCTCACACATTTCCTTGTCCAAGAACTCCATTGTTCTGGCAGCCGTGTGTGCTGAGGCATTGTAATGATGCAGAAGTTGCCACTCTACGACTAGGGATGTTGTGACCTCCATGTAGCGATTTCTTTCAGCAGACAGTCACCTACTACTCTGTGTTGACTGTGCGACGTGCATCAAATGTCATAGAGGTGAGATTACCCTACTTGATAAAGAAAGATAGCCATATCTTGTTTCCAAGACTAGTTTTCTTCATCTGGAAAGCGCCATATTGTAGACTGCCTCTTTGCTTCAGGTTCATAATGGACTAATAAGTATGCACTAGTTCACTTATAGCTTCAGTAAATTGGCTATTTATAAGTGCCAAATCAAACAAATGTCTTAAAGAAAATTAATTGTTCTTTCTCACTAGCCGTGTGTATGGTGCACTATGAAATGGTAGAGCCAGACTGAAAAATCCAATGCCATAGTCGGGATTTGAACCACGGATTTTCTGGTCTCCGTTCAACCGCTTTAAACCATTGAGCTACTATGTCCAACGGGCCAATATGACATTAAATTCTCCACACGAGTCAGTTGGAGAATTTAATTGTCATGTGGGCACGTTGGCCATATTAGCTCAATGGTTTAGAGTGGCTGGACAGAGACCAGAAGATCTATAGTTCAAATCCTGGCTATGGTATTGGATTTTTCAGTCTTGCTCTTCACCTTCAAATGTCTTTAAGTTTAAAATGGCTATTCTTTTATTACAACAAATTGAATTTATTAATTGTTTATAGATTAGGCCTACTCTTTTCGGATTTTATGTCCGAAGTATAGGACCGAAGTCCTTTCAATATCATGAGGAAATTAAGGAGCTGCGGTAGGAAGCCGTCCTGGCCTCGTTGGCTAACTTTCTGGCTGGGGCTTGCATTATACTTGCCACCCGATCGATTGAATGATAGTCTGCCTTTTCTGTTAAAAGATATGCGTGAGGAAGGTTGTGGATGGAATCCCTTGACGGCCTGTAGCAGCACAGATTTATTTATTCTAAATACCACAAAACATATTTATTGATTTATTTACTCTTAGCAACAAAATATAAGTGTATATAAACACAATTGTACGTTTAATCTTCTAAAATTGTCTACCAAAGGTCATTCCATGCTGCTTATCTGATTTGAACATTTTACCGCTTTGGGATTTCGAGCATCTGCGATGGAAACTTTATCAAGAAACTAAGAGTTTGTCTTTCCACATGTCTTAAAATGGAATGGAGTCCTGTAAGGAACGGAGTAAGTCCAAGAAATTGGTTTTTGGAGTGTGAAAGAGAGAGGAGAGATCTGAAGTTTGCAAGGAGCCTTATCTATTCCTCCTTTGTCGTTGAAGATTCAATGGGCGGCACAGCATCGCAGATTAATCTCACTATTAGATGTCACTACAGTCCGTTTATCTTCCATTAATTTCACTTAGCGACCTTGCATCTGACAGCTCAAAGAATTAGATTAAACATCTGTGAATCAAAAGGATGTAATTGTTTTCAACAAAAGACATTTATATTTATATTTAGAGAATTACAGTCCATGGTCTCGCATTTATGACAATATATTTTTATTGTTAATAATGCTAAGACAAAAATTCAGATTTCGCCAAAACTGATCCACGTGGAAGGTAGAGAGTAATGTATCTAACAAAGACATGAAACCTCCATATTTTTAGCTCATAGTTTCTCTAATACAAATAAATAAAACACTATTACATGTATTATAACAATAAATCACGACGTAAGCAGTGTATGAATATCATTATTGTTTGGCACGTATGCTTGTCCGTATATTTGTAATTACTCAGAACTGAAACGTAATTGTTTGACATGACGTGATAAAAGCATTACCTTGAATCAGCCAATTCGAGCAAGATGAAACAATACATTTCCTGCTGCACTGGCAGAGCGTGTCTGGTCACATTATATCTTTGTTTATGAATGGTTCGTAATCTCTATTTACTCTAGAGAGTTCAAAGTGATTGGTGTGTATGTCTGTACATATGTTTTTCATTACTCAGAACTGAAATTTAAATTTCTGTATGACGTGATTAAAGAATTACTGTGAATAAGTCAAGAGAAATAGCAAACACTTCATTTCCTGTTCGCCTGTGGAATGCTGTATGCTTATGTTTATGAGTGAATGCTGGATAAGAAGTGTTTATTTACTCTGGAGAGTTCAGATCAATAACATTCAGTTGTTCTTTACACAACAGTAGAGTAAGAGTTAAATAGTGCAATGGCTTCTTGCGGTGAGTTTAGTGGCGAGTCAAAAGACAATTATTGCAAAGTCAGGCTCGAAGAATTGTTTTAAGGTGTACACGTTCTTCAAAAAAATGAAGGAATATAGAAATCAGCTCGACTTAAAAATGCTCAACGGCTTACTGCTGAAGTTTATGGTGTAGGTAAAACAAGTGTGTTCCGCATTTCGATTAGAAAAGGGGGTAATTCATCAACTATAGTTATAGTTGTAGTATTTAAAAATATACATAATTTAGGAAAATTCTTTTTCTAATTTTGATTTGGCAACTGTATCATTGTAAAAATTTGTAAAATATAATTCGCTTACCCTTACATCTAGCGCCAATTAGACGTACATGTTGTATGAGCGTGCGAGAGAGAGGGAAATATAAAAGGAGTGGGGTAACAAGCTGGCAACGCGGAATGTGTTACGGTATCTGATTACCTGGGCTCCAGAACCCTTTTCATTTGAAACGCATAATAGCTCTTATTTTTGAAGAAAAATTTTGTACGATAACATGAATAACGCTTTCAGTCGTCTTTTTTTTTTTTTTTTTTTTTTTTTTTTTTTTTTTTTTTTTTTAGTAGATAAGGAAATTCATGCAAAATTAGGGAGTGAAGACAATTTGCCTTTCTGCAGCATCGTTGTAAAGGTATACTGTGACTTTGTGGGTTCGTGAAATAAATTAAAAGTGCAATTGCACAACTCAAAAATGTTCTTTATTTCCACCGAATTACAGTCGAAACACTTGCCGATTACACAGAATTACGTAATGCACACAATTGCAATTCACCTGTTTATCTGTCACAGGTCCACTGCAAGCTCACAGTTACGTACAACTCCTCTGATGCACGTTCACAGTCTTCCGGTCCGTTAACTCACTCGGCGCTCCTCACGGCTGCTCGCCAAGAACTGACTCTCTCCAGCCCGGCGCTTCGCTTATATAAGACCAACTGACCTATCTAGAATGTTCCGGGTTAGATGAAACATCCCGACTGTTCCAGACCTCAGGGGGAGGGGAAAGAGGCAGCCAGCGACCGGTGACACTTCCCTCACCATCCCCTTCAGTGAACGGTACAAGATAAATGAGTAGGCGTGGTCTGAATGCCTTCTGTCGCGCACCCAGTTGCTAGCTGGCTGTGCTTTCTGGTAATTAGGTGGCAATATTATATAAATGTATATATTTGAAGATATGTCGAAGTTTAAGGTAAAATTTCCAAGCATAACATAAATAAATCTTAGTGGTAAACTATAACTATACAAGTTTATGAAGTTACTAGATACTGAAATTGTAGTAACATTTCAAGAAAAAGAAATTTTCATGCAAAAAAAGGTTACACTACAGATCGTACCGTTTCCAGTGAATGACTTGATGCGTGGAAGCATACCATAAGCATGGTCTCAGTGACTCGACATGTTTGAAAATCAATAAGGATAGGGAAGCCCCATATTAAAAAAGGTACAAATAAGATGGTTAAGGAAACAGGCACAAAAATATTCAAAGTTGATTGTTTTCAACTAATCCTTTATACGGCCAAGATTCTAAATATAACAATGTACCTTTTTTCTTTGCCTTAGAAAATGTTAACTATTAGGTTTAGTATATGCCAATTGAATACTTTTGCCTCTGATTACAAATGCTTATTTCTTTAAATACACTGAAAGCCATTACGATTTCTTTTTATGTTCTAAGTGTCCTAACTCCTCGAAATTTGCCTTTTTTTTTAATTTACGTCCTCCAACGTTGAGTCATATCGGACGATGAATGAAATCGGTGAAATGGTGCTCAAATGAGCCCAGGGGGCATAGAGTTTAGAGTTACCTGACATTCGTCTTTCAGGACAAGGGAAACCCCAGAAAAACCTTATCCAGGTAACTCACCCTGAGCGAGATTCGAACTTAGGACCTCTTGTACGTGAGGCAGACATGCTACCATCACGCTAACGAGGGGGCGAAATTTGCCCTAAATGACCCGAGAGAACATAGAGAAAATTTGGAATAAAATTTTAGAAAGCGTTTCTAAAACTTACATGGTGGAGCGAAGCCAAACAGTGTTGTCCCAATGTTCCTACCTACGAAGGTCCGAAGAGAAAGTTGTAATGTTGTGCCTCCGAGATCCCAGTCGGAAGTCCTCTTCTTGTCCACGATCCTCTCAGAGGAAACATCCGAGCTAGTCCTTTCCGGCGCTGCGTTATTCTATTGACGAACTTCTTGCTCCCTCTACAAGCGACACTAGAGCTACCTAGTGCTCAGCGGCAGCACTCGTAGAAGACACGAAACTAGGCACCACGGCCGATAATCTAACGAGCTGAAGATGAGCAGCACAGCTCGGATGCTCAGTAAAGCCATGGTTACACAAGGAACATGAATCTTTGGTGGGAGGTGGATACAAGATAAATTTTTATCTTTTGGAAAGCTACCATAAATTTAGCCCTTTAATTGATGAAGCACATATGATAAAGGCTGGTGGTCACTTATAAGAGAAAATATAACATTTTAAAACATCGGTCATTTAAGAAGTACGAGGGCTGTTCAATAAAGAATGATCACAATTTTTTTGACAACGTACATTTATTCATCCTCTTAATTTTGATGGTCCTTGTCAAATTAGTCTCCCCTGAATGCGATACACTTGTCTGAGCGTTTCTGCCAGTCTTCAAAAACATGCTGGAAACCTTTTTGAGAAATCCTTCAGAATCGCCTCCGCAGCCTTCACTACTGCCTTTGATGATGGATAATGTCTCCCACGAAGGTATTTCTTCAAATTAGGGGATTGAAAAAAGTCACATTGGGCTAAATCTGGACTACAGGTAGGGTGATGGATGCACTTCACTTTGGTTTTTGCAAGATATTCAGCAACAACATTGGCAATATGTGGCCACAAAATTATCGTGGTGCAGCATCTAGCCTACTTCATGGAAATGTGGTCTTTTGTGCCTGATATGGACTTGCAATGTTTTCTGGACATCCCTGTAGTATTGTGCAGTTTCTGATGTGTGTGCAGGTACAACATGCTGATAAACCATTTCATGAATATCAAAGAATGAGATGACCATAACTTTCCCAGCAGAAGCAACCACTTTTGCTTTTTTTTTGGGGGGGGGGGGGTTGGTGATGAAGGAGATTTCCACACTGAGCTTTGCTGTTTGCTCTTAGGATTAAAATGATGTAGCCAAGTTTATTAAGCAGAGATTACGCTTGAAAGAAACTTTAACATCAACTTGCATGCAGACCTGCATGAGAATGTCCTTTTGTTCGGAAATCAACAGTCTTGGAACACATCGCGCACAAACACGTCTCATGTGTGACGTTTCTGTCACCAACGTGCGGGTGGCACCCAATGAAATGTTCAGTATTTCAGAAAGTGATCTTAAGGTAATTCGTAGATCCTCTCTCACAATAATAGCAGCAGTATTGATGTTTTCTTTCGTAAGAGCAGTAACTGGAGCACCGGCTCCACCTTCCTTTGAAATTGATTGTCTTCCCTCTTTAAGCATTTTAAACTACCTTCGAGCTGTGCTGTAGGGAATAACAGACTCTCCATAGGCCTCCTGTAACATTTTATAGGCCTCAACTGAAGATTTGTTGAGACGAAAGCAGAATTTCAAAGCCGCATATTGTTCCTCGCGTGTTACCTCCATTGCAGCGTTAGGCGATACTGAACATGTCTGAACTTGCCTGGTTCTCACAGGCGGGAACCAGGAGAACCAACAATGAAACTACTACGGCGTGTTTGTTTCACATTAAGCTAACAGAATATAACAAGATTGAATTTTAGTGCAAAAATTATGACTGTTAAACATTATGATCATTCTTTATTGAACAGCCCTCGTATTTTGGAGGAATTATCCTTAAAATGTCCTGTCACATCTTATTAAGATACTGAATCCATTTGGACATCTGATTATAGGGTTATATATTGGTACACAGATAAAAAAAAAACAAATATATTTCTAAAATTACTTTTAGGATTAAAATATAAGTATATTTCCGATGAAATATCGATGTTAATATCTTATTTTGTGGCAGAATAGATTAACTGCTATACATGCTAGGTACGTCGTGGATAAAATGGAAGCTATTAACCGTTAAATTGCAAGACAAAAGTCAATTCTAGGGAAATAGCTTATAAACCGCACTTTTTACAGCTTTTGTGTTTAACAGTGGCAATGTCGTGCTCCTGCTGGGTCGCCAGCAAATCGTTTACGGCAAGGGCAGTAATTCCACAGCATGACAAGTTAATTTACTGGTTGGTTATGCTCTCACAGCAGGCAGTTTGATATGAACTGTCATATAGTAGCCAAGACCTAAACTGCAATATGGTGAAGACCTTCTACCGGATTACACACAATTTGTCTCAAAATATACGTTTAAATATGGTCTAAAAATAATGAGAGTAGACTGTCATCTCTCATGGCGCACAGAAATATGCCCAATATTTTATAATAACTTCTAAAGTGCTCCCACAAAAATATTTCCTTCATTTACTGTAAACATTTTCTGAAGGGGAGGTCAGGTCAGTTGCGAGCAAGGAAACAAGTGCAGAGCTAATCGGGTATACTACAGCTTGTTTCAAAATGTGCGGGTCTCCTGGTTGAAAGAGAGCATTTAGAAATGACGCCTCCTAGCAGCACATTAAGAAATAGCATCAGAAGTAATAACCAATGTCTATAGATTTATAAAAAAGGAGCAATGGTCTGGGTCTGCTACAAAAATCTGGGAAAGAGCATCTGAAGCAACAGTTGTGTGAAAGCAGTTTAGATGAGTTATTAAGGAAGAAAAGCCAGTGGTGCTAGTGCAACAATGTCCTTCTCTATGCCCAGTAAACAAAGAATAAGAACATGCTCAGAATCTAACTTGGATGTTTTAATTCAGAAGTAGTTAGGCCAACTGCAAATAATTTTTGAAACACAGAGAAACAAAGACTCACTCTGAAGAAAGCGCAAATGAAGCTTCAAAATTCTACTGACTTTCAAGGCAGTTTTTGAACATTAAGAACAATTCTCTTGACACTAGGATATATATGCAAAATAACTAAGCGTGACAGACAAATTTTAATCGAACATCGTACCATACGCGCAAAAAGGCTTAAGTATTTACGAAATATTCAGAGATATCCCAGTGAAGTTTATATAATTTATGTGGATGAACCTTAAATCAATTCAGCACATACTAGATCATATGCCTGAAATGAAGCCTGTTACAGGACTCTGCAGCAATGTCGAAAGACCGACATTTGTTTATCATGCCTGCTGGAGGAGAACAGGTTTTTTTTTTCCAAACGCCTATGTACTATTGAAGATTCAACAAAAGCGTGGATATTACTACATAATAAGAATTACAACGTAATTTATAAGAGCTGCAATACTGGCTTCGAGAGTGAGATTAGCTTTTAGACACCTTATGAGCGTGTGACGCATTGTAGCGATAGGTGCACTATCCCAACAACAGTTGTACTCATCCCTACCGCGCACGATTTCTGTCCACATAAAATAATACATCTGTACTTATAGTAAGTAGAGAACAGTCGATACCCAAACTGAACGTAAAATAAACGTTTTGGACTCCCTGATAAAGAACGAGAAACATTTTAAAACGTTATTTTTTGCATATGTTTGCCTTTGAACAGTGTGCCTCAAAAACGAAAAGTCGGTGCAATACAAAACTTGGCATTTGTTTTCAGCTTTATCCAAGCCCGCAACATAAGGATTTTCAAGGAAATACCTCAATCCAAAACCACTCTTTACATGGAAAAACATCGGTAGGCTTTTACTTTGTCAAATATGGCTCTGATTTTAAAACAACGAGAACCACGTACTTTCTGTGACTAATTTTATTAAACAGCTTACTACAAGAGGCAAATGTATTTAAAATAACTTTCTGAAGTTGAATACTATTAATTTAACTGTTTTGAAAAATAATTGCAATATCTTTAGAATCTGTAAATATGGAATTTGATTAAGGAACCGTGTGTTTAGGATACTTACATTGCAAATGAGTCATATATCTGAATTAACTGGAAAATATAGAATGTGAATAAAACTTTATGTTTGTTTGCTACTCGCCATTGAGCAGGGCCAGATATGAACCTGTAACCTTGGAATCAATAGACCAGCACCTAACCAAATGAGCTACTCATACCTATAAAGACCTTTTGATTCTGAATGATGGCTTTTGTACAGTTATAAAATTTGTTTTTGTTTTTATTGGACGGGGTTTTCACACTCTCATACTTTTTTTAAAATGGGAAGTCATATTTGCCTGTCTCTTGTCATACAAACGGCACACCTACTCTTTTAAAATATTCCGTTTACTTGCTGTATCCTAGTATGAAATAAGTAGCGGTAAATTGAGATTGTATCTATTGTTAATGTAGACAAAACTATTGGTCCCAGCCCGCCTTGAGAGCGTGGTGGTTAGCATGTCTGCCTCACGTTCAAGAGGTCTCGAGTTCGAATCTCGGTCAGGGTGAGTTACCTGGGTAAGTTTTTCCGGGGTTTTCCTTTATCCTGTAAGACGAATGTCGGGTAACTCTAACTCTCTATCGACCCCGGACTCATTTGAGCATCATTTCATCCATTCCATTCATCGTCCGAGATGACTTAACGTTGGAGGACGTAAATTACAAAACAAAAAAACAAAAACAAAAACTAATTGGCCCCAAAAGGATGTCCTGTACTAGCAGTAAATAGGACCGAGATATGTACTTATTTACATACCATAATGTTCATTTATTAGTTAGCTATTAGAATATTTCTATATAAGTATAGGTTATCCAACTGAAGGCACAGCTCACGTACCGCAACCTACATCCAGGGTGTTTTAAAACGACAACAAACATATACAAGTAGATGCTGAGCTTATATGTGACACCTATAGATAGTTTTTACCGCCAATAGAGCCGTATAAAAATGCTCCAGAATGAGTGTGGATTAGGCAGTGATAGGAACAACGACGTGTGCCTCACGCTGACGGAGTTCGCAGGTATAGGTCAGACGCCATGCCGCGTGCTTAAGCTGTTTATAAACATACCTGCATACTCCGCAGTAGCTTGTTTCTATTATTAAGAACTTCTTTGGCTTATGAAACCGCAATAAAAAAGCTATTGCTTATGAGTGTTTAGCGTGTTCCAAAATTCCGTTATAGCAGTCCATGATGACAAATAAGCTAGTGGACATATGCAACTTACACCTGTTAGAGGGAATTTAATATTTGTGAGGTTGAGAATGGAAGCATTAAATGATAAGCAGAACAAAAAACATCAAAGAATTGTGGATAAATCAACCAAAACTAAAGACTTATGCAATGAGAGGACAATTTTATTTCACGTGTTTGATAATACTAAATACAGCATTTGTAACTGAAAAGGAAACTCTTGATATTTACCGTATTGTACAATTAAGATCATAACAAAATGCTCTAAAGTTAAACAAATAAATATTATCATTGACATAAATATTTGTACAATTCATATTTTAAAGAAACTGAATTAATCGTTCGTTGAACTTCCTTCGGCTCTTCCATCCGTCAAAACCATATCCGTCATTTCGGCGTTCGTATAGCGCTCCATATTGCTTGGATTTGTTATCTAAGTACGCGCAACATCCTCCCTATTAGGACGGAATGTGTAGTTTTACACTGAAGAGCGACCCTGCAACTGTCCGAGTTATTAGTCAACTTTTTCACAAATGACACCCTTTGCCTCATTTTCTGAAAGGTAGGATAGGGTCACTGATAAAGAACAAGGAGTAATATTTTTGTTTTCGTGGCCGGTGCGTCCCAATAACAACTTTTGAGGTTCGCACACCAGTGGTTCCTGCACTGCCTAATCACAAACTCATGTAATATAATGCTGCATAAGATTATACCTAACAGAGCTTCGAAGCTACGGCACCAAATTTCGGACTAGTTAAACTACGAAACGACTATAATCGTTCGGTGTCGTTTTGAAAAAACTTGTATGGTTATCTGTAGTGGCTACCGCCCCAGGAGGAATGGATGTCGTGAAGTAAACACAGGAGGCCACAGCTCACAGAGATGTGTGGCATTCCTTAATAATTCTAGGTTTCAATATCCATTTCATTGTTGCAGCTGCTTAGAGAAAAAAGTAACAAGTTGACTAAGAAACCCTATAGTATACCCGGGGGGGGGGGGTATGCTAACTTTTTGGCAACCATCCGCCTCATCTTTCCATCCACAAAATGTAGAAGCACATCTAGGGGCGAAGGTATCTACATGGGAAGCCTTCACAAGGTGAAGACCGACCTCTCTCTCCACCAGGGAGTGACCGAGCTGTCCCCGAAGGGCGCCCGTCGCCTCCAAGGCTCTTTCCATTAGGGCAAGACCTAGAAACTAACAAGCACCCCCCCCCCCATCTGGTCCAAAAAACTCAACACGGGTGGAAGTGGATACGCCACTTACGCGCGCAACCCCGCAAAGAAGAATACCGATTGACCTCGGTGAGGCTGCCAGGGGATCTAGCACACCTTCTACTAGAGCTGCAAGCTAGTACCCGGGACTTCTTAGGCAACCCTGTGCCACCTCCGGGTGGCCGAAGCCTAGCCGGATGTACCCGATCTCCCGCGGGTAACGGAAACACACTGCACCTCTCGAGTCCAACCCAATCCGAACAACTCCCATTCGGGGAGGGGCTCGAATGTTCAGCCCGAGGTTCCTCTGGTAACGTCAGAGATACCACGAGTGCTAGGGGACCGCAGGGCCCGCACTACGGTAGCTGAACGAGACGGATCCCCTCCCCTAAGGGAAAAAGATAGAAGCACACTAGGTATATGAGAAAGTAAATCATAGTAGTTATAACCCAACCTAGCATTCACCTACGAAAATGTAAAACTGCAAAATATGCAACGTCAGAGTTGGGGGAATGGAATCCAAGTTATTCCGCAGCGGAATATGTCGCTCAAAACGTTATTATGCTCTTACGTTTGACATACAAACGTATGCACCCTCCAGCCATAAACGTTTGTGGTAAACACAGCACTGGGACAAAAGCTTTGTGGAGGTCACAGTGGTTCCTCGTTTAAGGAAGAGGTCGCCACAAGATCTCGGCATGCCATCCCCTACCCCTGTGTCTACATGTGGGCTGGCATGGAATATTAAACATAAAGCAAGGCTCCATATTCCTGCTAGCAACAAATTGGAGTAGCTCCAGTTCCATTGTCCCTATTTAGTGTACGCTCGCTTTTATTGTTACCGTAAAAACAATGGCAGGGAAATGTTGGAAGGGACCCAGCATAAAGTATTAGGAGCAATTTAAACTCCTATAGAGCTGCTTGGTCGATACAGCCTTTTATCATTGTTTGTTCTTATGCCTATTACAGAAGGGAGCCAGAAACGTTCTCGAGAAGAAACTTCGGCAGTTCACAAGCCATAACTCCAACATCAGGCCGCAGGAGCTCTATGGGAAGTTTCACAAACAACCTTGGAATGTAACGAAGTGGGACAGAAGCTTATGCATTTTTCAAAACATAAAAGAGATCTACTAAAACTTAGGGAAAGACTTTCGTCGTAGTAAAATCCTATTAGATGTATTACCTTCGCACGTGTCTTGATTCCTTTTGATTGCTGGTTTCTTTACTCCACAAACGCTTGAATTCCTACTGAAGTTGTGGTTATATGACCTCGTTTTAACTTTGGAAGACAGTTGGAAAGTGTTACTGGCATTATTGGCGGTAAATATTAAAACATTTATAAAGAAATTGTACGCTTATACAGAATTTATAAGATGAATATATCTCAGAAAATACAGACGTGTGCAAATTATTAGACTCAATGGTGAAATTTTTAACCTATACCGTTTATTTTCTATTTATTTAACAGAAATAATATTACAAAATATTTTGGTCAACTCTTTGTACGTTGTACGCATTCCTTTAGCCTTTATTACCATTTTGATGCGTTTAGGCATGCTCTCTACAAGGGCGGAGCACTTTACCTTCATTTCTTCATCTCTGGGCCAAATGCTTATCAGACCCTCAATAAGCTGAACTTTTGTTGTTATTTTCAAATTTTTCAGTCTCTAAGAGAACGAAGGCTTTCACGGCCGGAGTCAATAGAGCTGGTATTGTTTTCCGGGTTGTTGTGCCGTGGTCTGCTGGAGAATAAAGTTCCAGACGTTTCGTCCATGGCTGCGATGGACATTTGGACATCTCCAGAAGACTTCGACCGCGCTACCACTGAAGATGTCCATCGCAGTCATGGACGAAACGTCTGGAACTTTATTCTCCAGCAGACCACGGCACAACAACCCGGAAAACAATACCAGCTCTATTTTCAGTCTCTGTTTAAAAATACCCCACATATTCTATATTGGATTTAAATCAGGGCTATTCCCCGGCCATGGTAGTACTTTTACATTGTTTTCTTTGAGAAACTGTGTTACAGACTTTGCTCTATGGCAGGAAGCACTGTCATGCTTGAACACAAGGTCACCATTTGCAAACCATTCTTTACTTTGCGGAAATAGTCTTGTTTCTAGTACATTCTTATGCTGTTTCTGCTCCATAGATCCCACAACTATGTATAATCTTCCAGTGTCCATGGACAGTCATACACCTCCAGACCGTTTTTGATGTTGGGTGCTTTACTTTTTGACCGACACACTGAGGGGAAAGTTTTAAAATTGCTCAAAGATAGTATAGCAAAACCAGCAAAGAGAGAAACAAAGTTTAGGCTGTTTATTTCATTTCCATAAAATTTATATGTACATATTTTAATTTTATGTTCTATACAATTTTCATACCTTTCTCCAAAATTCCACTGGATGTTTCTGCATCTCTTTGGCCCATTATAAACGCTTTTTTGACATTGAAGGTGTCAGTTTAGCCTTTTTACGAGGCCTTCGTGCTGGTAAACCTGCTTCACATGATCTTCTGCGAACTACTGAAGTTGATATTTCTGTACTGTACTGCTTTAGTTGATTACTGAGCTCAATGGTGGCTGCTCTTCTATTTTGTTTTGCCACCTGCACAAGCTTTCTTTGCATCCTTGGTGATGGCTTTCATTTCCTCCCGCACTTTCCATCCCTTTGTGAGGTCAGCGTCTCACCGAATGTTAAAGCTTGATTAATGCGACTAACAGATTTTTGTGAAATACACAATTTCTTAGCTATTTCACGTTGTGAATAAAGAGTTTCCTTCAAAAGTCTCTCGGTTACAGTTACTTTTTTGGGGATGAGTCAGCAGTTTTACCCATAACCTCACTTTTGAATCAACGTGAATGCTAAGAATAAGATACACGATGTTACCTGGCTTGAGATCAATTAATAATAAATACTGAGGATATATGAGCTATAAAACACAATAAAGACAAATATTAACAATCTTCAGTTATTACATTCACCAAATGAAAGCAATATCACCAAACAGTTGGATAAACAGACCTGAAGAATATGGCTGCTCTTAATTCAGAGCTACCACCATATTACTATCAGTAAAAGAAAAATACCCCAGCTATATTATTAAGAGAGAAATATCATTGAATATGCTTCACATTACGGCGGTAAATAACTATTATTTTGAATGTTAAACTGAAGCAAAGTAAAAAAACATGAATGAGTCTAATAATTTGCTCACGTCTGTAAGAGTGAATGATTCAGTTACATTATTTTATAAAAATTAATTAAAACCACGTGCACGTTTATATACCTTCATTGCTTCAATAATTGCTTGTTAGTTATAACGCTATAGATGTCAAGAGATCCCGAATTCGACAGCAATTCGCCCTTTATTTTTGTTGACGATATATCTATAAGGCCTTGGCCTTTCAGCATGTTGACGTAAGTTATTCAAGCTGTGCTTCTGTCGCCTTTAACACTGAAAGAGCACCCATTAACGTACTTGGGGTGCAATATACCTATTTTTATTGTCTTTATTTTTCTTGCTTTAGAGTCTCGTGAACGCTTTATAAATTTTACATCAAGGAGGATGTACTAGGGATCGGAAATTCAATTTCGTCGAAAGTGCAGTAGAGATTGGCCTAGAATCTATTTAAGCGCTGAGCGCTGTACAGCAGCACCGACATACACTTTATTTATGTTTTAATAGGGCTCTATTTTACAAACCTGAACCAGCAGAAAAAATCGTTGGAGGATTACAAATAGCATATGGAAGTACCACTATCTGAAAGTAAAAGGGTACGGTTAGATTCGGTACTCGTGATTTGGCTGCTTCGTTTAAACAAGTGAAGAACTTGTGGTTAAAAATCATATTAGAGTATTGTATGTACAAAGGTATACAGGATATCATCGACAAAACTGTATTGGTGACTAAATGTTTTAAAGGCACAGCAACACTCTGGGAACAAAATAATTTCCTCCTGTTTATAGTAGCATAACTTTATCACACATGCACTTTAAGTAAACACTAATTAATTCTTATGTTTATATTACTGTATTAGATATAAAAGCCGTATTATTAATGAAGTAAAGAGAAAATAAATATTTATTATAATAATCTGCACAATATTGAGTTACCTTTATGAAAAATAACAGCTATTTCTGAAACCTATAAAAGATATTTTATCTAAAAATAGATATCAAGATTTGACCAGAAATAAATTTCGAGGTACACTTGGATCCAGTTATTTCAGAAATGAAGTATTTCTGCCTGTGTATGAACAGTATAGTCTTAAAACAAACACGTGATTAAAAGCCAAATTTGATATAAAAATTCAGGTCTTCCAGGTATACGACATTTTTAAGCATTCCCGCCAACATCTTTAACATATTGTCATCAGAAATTAAATGTATATCTGGAACTTTCTGTAGCCTTTTCATAGCTCTTTTCCTAATAAGTAACTGATAAATTGTAAAAGTTAGACAAGGTCTCATTGCACTGAAAAATATGGTTGTTAAAACACAATTTATTTTAAATATATTCTGTAGACTTAGCGATTTTTGAGATATCCCTTCTTATTGGTTTGTATTTTAAAATCTTTACAGTAATCTTAAATAGAGCAAATTGTTTCCCCGTCTCTCTTGATCATGTAAGCAGAAGATAATCTCAAAATATAGCACCACCTCTACAGAACTTTACTATCGCTTAACGTCTACCGTATTCCCTAATCCTGTGGAAATATGTAAGTGAGACATCCTGAAATGTTTATGTTAATTAATATGAAGCAGATGAAAATATATTCATGAGAATAATCATTGCCAGAGTACAGAAGGCCATGTCAGTGCAACACATGATACTATTTTTAGTTGTTGAAACAGTTTGATATGTTTTAGAACTCTTTGTCAGATAATTGCAATTACCACAGCTTAATAACACAATCCTCCGCACCAGAATGAAGCTTAGAAATTTTGAAATGCAATCCACAAACCCAAGTCAGCTTTAAATTCTGCTAACTTAGCCAAAATTATTTACTACATATTGCTTAATGATACAGATGAATCTCCTGATTGTTATCCACAACATCATCAACCTTTGCAGTTGAGAAGGGTTGTATATTTTATATCTAAGTATATGAGAGGTCGTTTTCCTAACTGAAGGAATTAAGCTACCACGACCACGACCACGACCACGACCACGACCACGACCACGACCACGACCACGACCACGACCACGACCACGACCACGACCACGACCACGACCACGACCACGACCACGACCACGACCACGACCACGACCACGACCACGACCACGACCACGACCACGACCACGACCACGTCCACGACCACGACCACGACCACGACCACGACCACGACCACGACCACGACCACGACCACGACCACGACCACGACCACGACCACGACCACGACCACGACCACGACCACGACCACGACCACGACCACGACCACGACCACGACCACGACCACGACCACGACCACGACCACGACCACGACCACGACCACGACCACGACCACGACCATCCATTTCTGCACATCATTAAGCCAAAAAAATCCCTTGACGAAATATACCCATCTTTCCTGTTTCGTGTATATCCTCATCTGTACTTTCTTAATAATGTTTACATATAAAGAAAAAAACATAAATCAATCTACAGTATTTCTCTTTTTAGTGTCTTAACTCTTTTGATATAAATTTATATCATTTGTTCGGGCTCTTACGAAAACAAGTGTTATAGGTTGATTTCTACATTTAATAAGATATTATATATACACTTCATTTAATATAGTATTTAATTAATGCGAAAAATGTTTTCTTTTCAGGTAAGTGGTGACTGATGACATCAAAAACAAGTTTTCAGAAAATCCGAAAGATTTGTAAGTTACGGTAAGCATGAATCGTGTAATGAATTTCATACTGTTTAGCCTTTTATTAGATAAGTTAATAAGTTTTGATCAATTAAATAAGGAATGCGAAGGGAAGCTATAGAAATAAATGTGAAACCCCAAGAATTTGGTATAAAATTACTTGTTGAAATAGATTCATTCCACTAATTCTCTTATTACTAATTAGACTAACAGAAGGTAAGAATGCCATGATGATTTATCAAAGCTTATAATATCCAATCGTACTTAATACTAAAATTTCTTGAATGATCTAGAACTAAATGCCATTATAGTAAATGAAATTTTCAGAATAAAAGTAATATTTACTTACAATTTGTCTAAAGGTAAATCATTTTCATTGTGAACTCTACCTGTATTACAACCAATAAATTACAAACGAAAAATATGAATGCTACTTAGTGACTCGAAAGATATGAGTTTGTAGGGATTTACATAAAAGCTACAATTTCACCCACATAGTGATAAGTTTATTTATTTATAAGTCTGTGCTTGAAAGATGTAATGATGGGTAATTAGCACCGAATCAGTATCTACGCAAATTGAAAATTATGGATAACAACTATTATTTATGAAGCCAAAAGACATATTAATTTGTTACACTAAGGCAATAAAGACGCCAAAGTGCTGGTATGATTAGTTCTTATATATTATCAGAGTTTACATCTGTAATTTTGCTGAATTTCTCACAATCTGAAATAAATAGTTTATAGTATTCGTTGCCTTAAGATTGATTTAGCTATGGAGTGGGAATTATTATTGAAAGCTTGCCACTTTGTTTGTTATGGTAATAATCCTGTAATGAAATCAAGATTACATTAGTTAAAAGCTTTTATTTTACTATATTTACTTGGCACACGATGGAGAAAGTGTTGTACTCCAAACAAAAATTCCACAATGAGGTGTTACTGGAAGTTCACCTTATGACAATCGCCGGATCCAGAAATAGCATTTAAAGGACTGTGCATATGCGCATGCTCAACTGTTCGTGTAACAACATAACTCAAAATCGAATATGTATAGGTATTTAGGTTCAGTGACTTCCAAGGATGCGAAACGAAGACTAAAGTAGATAAATAAGTAAAGAACAACACTTCCAAACTAACCTTTAAATGGAACTAAAATCTTCTCTAAAATGTTTTACTATTTTAAGTCTACTACCATTACGTAGGTTTGCGATACCTGCGATGCCTCGATATCCAACGATACTTCAGAGGATTCGCTCTGTGCTTTTTTCGGTGGTACTCTGAAACTTTTATTATACTTTAAAATTACAAGATTTAACTGTCGCAAATTGAACATTGTAAAGAACACATACCTAATCAAAGTAAAATGTTGACCAATTAGAAGGCGACAATTGTATGGCACTCTCTCCTCAGACTAAATAAGATCCAAAGCTTAGCGTGTTAGAGGATTGCTGGAGCCTGGCGTACTATCCCACTCAGTGCCCTAGCTTACCTCCTCTGGATTTGTTTGTGCAAGGAGAGGCCGGGGTGACTGCTCATCGTCTCTGGAGTTTGGGCTGTTGGTGTTTTAAAAAGCCGGTTAAAGGACGCAGAGAGATATTGAAAAGGCTTCAGAAGTCGCGGACTAACTTAGCGTTGGGATACGACTCTATGAATCCTATTTATAATTTTGACTCTGAATATAGAGTCAGTTTTCCACCCAGAGAGGAATGGACTTGTGGCTAAGGGGTCCCTGGGTGTGTCAAGGGGTCCGTCTGGTACACAGATTGCTCCAAGACTGACTCGGGGACCAGGGCTGGCATTTATGAGCTAGTCGTACTCACTGAGAGATTATTCTACAGTATTCCAGGCCGAAATATATGCTATTTCGTCCTGTGTTTGGCTGTATGGGCGGATTAGTATCTGTTCTTACAGCCAGGCTGCCCTAAAGGCACTGTGAAGATTGCCAAGAGACCTCAATTCTCTGCTCCTGCCGACCAGTAGAGCTGTGCTGGGTTCCTGGGCGTGCTGGAATCAAGGGAAATGAACTAGCTGATAGCATAGCCCGGGAGGGCACGGCCAACACGTTTCTTGGTCCGGAACCTGTCCTTGGTATTACCCAAAGAAGGGTCAGATTTGTGACCCTTGATTGGCTATCACTTCAACATGGCACTTTAGGTTGTAATCTTACTACAGCTAGGCAGGCTCGATCTGTGACCGAGGGACCCAGCAAGAAGAACAGCAGGATTCTCCTAACTTTTAATTGTGTACAGCTTGCGAGTGTTGTTAGCCTTTTGGCAGGGCACAACACCCTAAAGAGGCACCTGCATATGATGAAGCTTAGTGCAGACCTTATATACAGGAGGTATGGTGGAGAGAATGAGTCTTCTCTACATATTTTGTGCGAATGTGAAACACTTGCTACACTTACACTTTATTCTGGGCTCAGACAAACTGAGACCAGATGATATAAGAAATGCTCATCCAAGACTTATCCTGTCCTTTTTGGAGACCACGGGACTTGAATAAGCACTAAAGTAAGAGGGGCTCAATGGGCCCTATATGCGGCCTACGTGTAAAGGACCGAAAGGGCTCAACCCATTTAGTTTCATTGATTGACTGATTTAATCATTCATTCATTCATTCATTCATTCATTCATGCTCTCCTCAGAAGTGTTTAATGTCTTGCTGGCAGTTACAATCTGCACAAGAACCGATTGAGCTTAAACCTCCTGTTCTCTACGGAACATATTATTAAAAATCTGTTACTTTATAAAGTTTTGTTTTATTTTATATTTCACCTACTGCAGAACACAAGAAATAGCCAGGAATGCAGCACCTGTAAAGAGACATTATGTAAGAAAATCGTTTGTCAGATTTACTGCCAGTTAACATTTCTCAAGAACAAATCACCGCATACTCTCAACGATTAGTCACCTCCTCGTGCTAGTGAACTGCATTTATGGAAAACAAATTTAATATTTCCAAAACTAAAAGTAAAAAATTGCCAATAAGTGTTTGTGTATTTCACTTACAGCCATTTTCTCTGAAATACTATTTGGCACAGCAGGACTCATATGTGAAGTAGCCTTGACCCGAAAAAGTGAGAATGCTATCACCGACTATTGAAGTATCGGGACTAGTAAACTGTATGTCAGAGACAAAATCTTACTATTCAGAAAATTTAAATCTTCTTAGAGCACTTAATGACTTTTGTTGAATATATTACTTACATTTAATCATTTCCGAGATGTGTTGTTTTTTATTTCAGTTTCCCAATACATTTCCAACTCGTTATTCATTTTTGTTCTTTTCCTTTTCTCCTGCTCATTCAAAGAGAGCAGAACTTGCGCGCCATAGCATACTGATCGGCTCTTAAAAGATCTGAAAAACACTTAAAGCCTACTGTATCCCCATATTCCTATTATACCCAGAGGAAAATATGCGAACTTCTACCTTCTCAGCTCTAACAGTCGTACAAATAACCACTTATGAATCCCCAAGTCCCCAGCAGAGTAAATAAAAAGAAAGACCTTGCCTTCTCTTATCGTTATCCAAAATCTTTATTTTTCTCTTATTCCTGCATCCCAAGAGAGTAGTGACCATAAGAACCAGTCCTTTTTTTATTTTATTTTATCCATCGATCAGCAATTATGCTTTACAGATGTTTGTTATAAGATACATAGGAACAGGACACATAACAATGGAGGTAGCCATGAACGACTCCTCTAACTAAATGTGGAGGATAACTGTAACACAAATTGAGAACTTAAAGTCTGATGGTAGTAATCACGTGTCTGAGTCGTCTGTGCTGGAGACGTCACTCAGGAGAAGATCTTGGGGCAGTCTGCGCTTCAGGCGAGTTGGCTGGCGAGTGCGACAGCCGAGACGGTAGGTAACAGCTCCAGGGACCTCCTGGAGATGGTAAAAGAACCAGTCCTTTGAGATCAATGGTGAAGCACTTACACAACAAAGACATTTAGGCTCACCATGAGAACACCAGATATCGGTTGACTGTTTCCTGAAATGAAAAAGGTTAAAACTTTTACAATATTTTACAACAAGAATATTCTGTAGATTTCTTCATAATAATTAATCATCAGCAAAATTCTCTATAGGTTCAGTTAAATTATATTTCATAAAATATTTGTAACAAAATTATATAAACAAAAATCCCCTTGAGTGGGTGGTTTTTGAATTTGTGGCAGATTTATGTATTAGTACAAAGCTAATCGTTGTTCTAAACTTTCATGTTACACTATTAATGCCGGATCGTATTTCCGTATTTATACCGAAGTGTGGCATTATTTCCAATAAAGGCACATTTTTTAAATTTAATTTTGATGCAGAAATAAGCAGCTGAAAGTTGTCTGTGTGATTTAACTTATGAATCCTGGTCTGAATATCAGATGCATGGAAACAGTGTAGCAGTAGCACCCTTCGTTTGTTATTATTTTACCCTAAAATCTGATTGTTTTATTTTTTTAACAGATGGCGTTAAAACCCAGACTTTTGATATATCTGAGTAGTGTTAACAGATGATAATTCTGTCACGCAGTGTTAAATTTTGTTAACAGGCTAATGTAGCCAACTTTAGTTGCCTGTGTAATGTAATTAATGGCTCAATCAGGTAGGCCATGTTCGTATCGATCGTAGGCTACAGTATCGATCTGTAAAATGGCAGATGATATGAATGTCAACATGGAATTTCAATTTCCTCAAAAGAATAGTAGGTTCTATGAAGCTTATAACCCATTAATAAATTAAAATGATGGTTTTCAAGGTTTAAATCTATTAATATATTAAAGTGTTATTACATTTTTTGTTTTATTATGTTCATTGCCTCCTTTATGTAATATGTTATATAGAATGTTTCATTTTGCCAACACTGATGCTAAGCAATAATTGAACATCGCTGCATATTAAGCTTCAGGTCTCTGAAATAGCTAAAACAAACTATTTCTTATCTACTATACATCTATAAATAATCACTACTGTCTAAAAATACTATATGCCACTCGTGTTCGCTGGAATTTTAATCTGTTCGCGGAATAAAATTCTCCTTTTCCCACTTGTATCACAAATAACTATTTAAAAATTCAGATTAGAATCCGTATATATCCTCTGTCCCGTAAATGCTTCCATGAAATTTGGCGTGTAATATCAAACTGCTTCATTTGTCTCTAAGTTTAAACCATGAAACTTAATTTGAATGTGAATCATGGATGAACAAAGCACTGGAATTCGCTTCTAAACAGCCAAGAACTGTATCGGAAGTAAGAAACAAAGCGGAGGAGGCATGAATAGCGTTTGGAAATTGCTTTTGCAGCATTCAGGGGGCAAATCGATTCTTAACGGCTATTCTTACGAGCAGCGTTTCTTGTTGGTAGGGCAATTAGATGAACAAGGAAACAGGAGTAAAATAGCCTTCGAAATTTAGAGATTCCTACCTGGCTGTAAGGGGTACTATAGTAATGCTTAAGCGCGTAAAACAAAAGATAAATAACAAGCTGTTACCTGCACGAGATTTATAACTCTGTAGTAACGTAATGAGAGTTAATTATACTCAACGGAGCAAGAATAAAATTTCCTTAGACTAAGGATACCCGTAGTCAGGCTCAAAATGCTTAGATATAAGTCCGTCATACCTGAGTTCTTCCATCCTGGTTCACAATGAAAGTCATAATTATCCACCAATATGTTAGGCTATTTAACTGCATGATTTAGGGTTTATGTTACTTGGATTTCATTGTGAATAGCTCCTTATAGGCAATGGTTGCAATTTTTATTTCGGTAACAGTTCACTAATTTAGAATAATAGACGTAAAATTGCTATAGATTGGCCGAAATTTGATCACACAATAAACTCTTCATTCACATTACCTTCTTCATTTAATCCACATGGTAATTCGGAGATTTTAAGGTCCCAATTTGTGAACAGTAGATCGGTTCAAATAGAGGAGGTTCATTCTCTGTGACTGAAGATTTTATTCGAGCTTTATGCAATCTTAATAACTGACCTACTTAGGAGTTACCCCAAACATTTTCCTGGAAAGATTCCTTCTAAAATTTTCCTTTCGAGTTATTTAACTTTATTTATTTTGCTAATTACTTTTCTCTTGTTTTGCATTATTTTCTCCCCCGACAAGGGATATAATGAGCCGAGCGCTTTGATGCAGGGTTACATGGAATCTTAGAATGCGGCTTATGGTGTACGAGAAAGTGCTTCTTACTCATTATTACTATTTATTAAAAAATATAATATATATTTTTACTAACAAACTATAAGTTTTCCATAATTTACTCAACTCTTTAAAGTAAATTAAGGTTGTACCCAATTTTGCACAATTAAGTTCCATCAAAGTAATGCATTTATCGCCTAATTAATTGATTACTTCAAGATAAATTGTAACAAAGAAGAGGAATGACAATGTGAACAAAGGACATTTCTTGTTAATTTAATTTAAGTATTTACTGTGCATATCCTACATTTTACAATTCATAACTATAGGCTACAAGTATTTACCTTGTTGCTACCTTGGCTTACATGACACCCTGGTCATCTGCTCTGCCAGGTAGCTCTTAACCTCCATTCCTCCTTGTTACTTAATTAGCCCCATTCGTCACCCTCATCTTCCTTTCTTATATTCCTTACATTTATGGCCCATTTTCCTTTTACTTTCTGTAAGAACACACCAATACTTCTTACCTTCTTTTCCTCCCTGCCCGTTAACATTTCTATAGCTACTGTCCTCTTCTCTACTTTCTCCCATTTTTCCTCCCAAACCTCTTTTCTCCACATTGCACCTCCTCTCTTTCTGTTACATAGTGTTCTATGCTTTCTTTTTCCCCACACAATTCACAAATTCCTTTTTCCCTACCTCTTATCCCTCTTAGAAATATTGCTCCTGTTCCTGTTCTCATCTAAGTTAACCCTTCTCTCTCTTGCCTATTGCATGTAATCTATATATAAATAATATAATATAATCTATATATAATATAATCTGCATATATATGCCTCTCGTCCCCAATTTCTTTTTATTTCTTTGTAAAATTCTAATACTTTCATATTTTCTAGACTTCCCCACATTTCCTACCTTTCTATACCTTCTATTCTGCATTTTACTAATTTACCCACATCGCTTGTATTCCTTTCCTCTAATCTCTATATATCTCCCATTCCTAGTTTTTCCATAATTCCTCCTATCTCTGCCAACCAACTATTTGAGTTCACTAATTCTTTTTCCTATCTCATGCATAATTTCATAATTTCCCCTTCTTTTTTGTCACACACCTATAACAAAGTGTTATTATTCTTTTCATTCTTTTCATTTCTTCTTGTCTTTCCTAACTCTACTAAGCGTACTTACCGAGATGCTGATCTTGGTAAGCCTAGTAGCTCTTTACAAAACTTTCTGTAGTTTTGGTCCACCGTTTTGTTTACCTCTGTGCCCCCCCCCCCTCGCCAGATCTCCACTTCATGCAACATTTTGTATTCCACTAGTGCTACATACATTCTTTCTAACCATTTGGTTGTTATTTATAGCTTATATTTGCATATTCTTATCCCATTCATTGCCACCCTTCCTTTTGCTTCCATTTTTCTCCTGTGTGCTACCCACTTTCCATTGTTATTCAAACTCACTCCTAAGTATTCAATTCATTGACCATCTCTATCCTTTTGCCATTTAGTACTCACTTTTCGTCTTATCTTAGTTTAACTCCCTTCTTGAAGATCATAACTTTCGACTTATTTATACTTAGTTTTATACTCCATTCTTCACAGAATTTCGGGATTTCATTTATTGCCTTCTGCAATCCTGCTACCATTAAGTCATCCGCATAAAGCAGTCCAGGAATTCCTTTGTTTGCTATTACCGGACATTGCTGATTTCCTTCTTTAACCTTGTCTATTATCTCGTCTATAAATAAGTTAAATAAAGCTGAGCTCATTTGCATCAACAAAGGAAATCTAATAGAGTGTCACTTGTTTAAAAACTGGTCGCTCAAAACAAAATTTAAATTCCGTACTTTACCACGACAATGCGAGGAATAACTCCATAGCAACAGTACTTTAAAGCCGTGATAAATTTCTGAAAATTCAAATCACTTGCTTAAGATCAACATAGTTATTTTAGTAGAGTTTTAAAAAATCTGCATATTAATTAGTTGTTAAAGTTTCCCAGCTATAAGTCTTTACGAATTCTGACTGTGGAAAGGGAAATTAAATTCCTACAGATATTCTTGCCAAATTTCTTACAGTTATTTTTAAGAGGTCTAGCCTTTGGACACATTTTTCCTATAAAGAGCTATTATGATGGAAGCATTTGTTGAAAAGTTTTGTATTGTACCTTTATAAAATGTTACACCTAAGTAGGGTCCACAGTTTTGGACCATATTTATAAAAAAATTAACTTTCGGGTTATGCTGTTCATACATACCAGTTTCTAAATATTTGTCTAGGTCCTCAAACATACATTTTAGTTGAACGCTCCCAAATTAATTGTTTTACTTATTTAGTAGAGAAAGTAACAAGGGGAAAAACAAGTACAAACATAAATTTACGTAACGAAACATTATTGGGTTGCATTATTCGAACGTTAATCATATAAATGGAGCTACTATGTATCTATTATCACTGCAGATGTAAAACTCTTTGAGCGTTGAAGGCAGATTACGTATTTGAAATATTCATAGTCCTACATTACTGGCAAATGATGTCGTTCCCTTGTGTTTCCACGATGTGTGCAGCAAACCACACTTTTTCTTCCCTCATCTTGTTTGCGTATTCATCCTGGCGAAAGTTCCCACACACGCTGTTTTAGTCCGGATTTCTCCCTTGCGAATTATTCCACGCGGTCACGAGTCTTGGCTGACTGTTTTATTGCGGTGTTATTACAGAGCACCGTGACACAGGCTTCTGGAATCCTATTGCGTCGGCATATATCTCGCATGATATGAAATGTCAAGCATGAAGTTCTCTTTATACCTACGTATGTACGTAAAAGTTTAAGGGCTAAATCCCATTTGGTATTAGAAATATTCTCATACAAGAAAAATAAGTAAAGTAAATAAGTAAATATTTATCAATGAAGCTTGTAGGGTTCCAGAATCATATTAAAGACACCAATGTGATGGAATTTCGTTCATATGAGTTCCTTTACATGTCAGCAAATCTAATCATATGGACTGTCGCTTATAAGCACATTTAAAAAGCATTGATCTGGAATGATCTGGAATGAATTTGAACCCTCGAACGTGGGGTAATTAGGCCAGAGCCTACCCAACTGAGCCAGCTAGACCAACAACTAGGAACCAAGTATGGCATGTGTCAGGCTAGAATAGCGATTTTTAATTCGTTGTGACGTTATGGTACGACAATCACCTAGAGGAAAGCTCTTAATGATTTTTATTTTTTATTCCATATTAATGATGTTTGGTAGAAGAGGTTGTGGAATAGTAAGTTCGAATGACCACAAAAAGACCATTAAATAGAAAATGTTGAACAAAATGAAACGAATTGTTGAACCTTATAAAAGTTACTCGTGTATAATGTAAAAAATAACAACATGAAGTTGTACTAAATTAACTTTGTACTACAGACCTCACATAAACTTATTTTAATTCTTTTTTTAAAATTCTCAGAGCAAACACGTCCATGCTAAGTTTTTATTACTTTGTCACATACACAAACTCATGCTGCTCAAAACTTCTCGACGGTCACTGCTCACACTCTTTAAACTTCACGTTTACACTTTAACTGCTTGCTGACTCGCAAATCTGATTTTATGGCCTACTCAGAACTGAACGACTGAACTAGGCTGGCGTTTGCGTTCCGTTTCAAATCCTTGGGTCAAGGAAGAGATTTTGCCGGAAACTGAAGTCTCTGGAATCGACTGAAACGTACGTTGTCGAAGTCAATTCTTCTTCCGCGGCTGTCTTTGAATGTACTAACTTTCAGCTCCTGTCGGTGGCAAATAATAAAGGTTTTGAACTGGTTGACTCACACTTAATCTCTTTACGGTAGATATTCGCAGCCATCGTGACAGTAAGTTGCCAACATACAACTTTCTTAGCATTTTTATTTTTTTTAGGTTTGGGTTTACTTTAATGTATTTAAATGGTCAATTATTAAACATTTTTCCTTATAAAGTATATGATTATACAATTTAACAGGCTCAATTCGTAATCCAATTATGGAAACTTGATGAGTTTCAATTTATAAGAAAATTTTATAAGCCGAACTGAAAGATAAGCTTTCTTTTTAAAATTAGATATCAATAGATCACAAGCATTTAGATATTTTCTTTGGATCGGAGGCAGTTATTTATGTTCTACGCTGAAATTCGTTTGAACTAAATTTAATTCACCTGTGAAAATATACTAAATAAGTACAATTAAAATCATATCTAGATACATTGTGTATGACTAGGTAACAAGAGTTTCTTTTTTCTACGTAAGAGGCAGTTTGTTAGAGCTAAATATACTAATTTTTATTCTAAACCGAGACAGGGTTAAATAAGTGCAAAATTAAAAAGTACCCTGGAGCAAAACACACAGCATGGAGCAAACCAATGCACGTATGCAGTTTGCCAACTTTGATGACCAAAACGTGCTTTTTCTCTCCCAAATAGGGGTATTTCCTCATCTATGGAAGTTTGTCAAGCACGATTCCCATATATTATATATTTTGTTTTCCTTATACAAACGTTTCGAAAAATACAACCGGAAGAAATAAATACTTTTATTAGACATGGAAAAGCATGTTAAATACATGACTGACTTCAATGTCAATTTAGAATTTGGAATAAAACAAGAAAAGTGCTTGCGTTTGATATGAGGAAATGGTTCAAGCACCGATACAAGCTGCAAAACTACCATAAATGAACTAATTAAGTTGCTAAAAGTGCCTGTTCACCCTCAACTTTTAAAATCACCTACCTTTTCCTATTTATAGCTTCAGGAAAGAAACATTCCTTTCGCGTGAAAAAAAAAAAGAAACACAGCCAGGCAACAAAATGCGGTCTCAAATCTGCAAAGACAATTATCAAAACAAAATAAAACCTTAAAACCGTCTCAGTGTGTCAATCATGTGCAAACATTTTCCTAAGATAAATCAAAGGGGATTTTTACTACAAATTCAGAGATATGTACAAGTTTGTCTAGAATTTGTTGCCAACATTTTTAAACACTCTGTTTATAAATAAAAATGGAACTACCTTGTTGTTTTGATTGAAAAATGTTGCGATAAGACCTCAACTACTAATAAACACTTCTATTTTTCGGATATTTTAATTCGATTTGCTTTATGAAATACCGGGTCATCCATTACCTTGACTTCGTAGCACAGACAGCTTTCTGCTCGGCAGCAGAAACAGTTTGTGCGTTAGTAGACGAACAGTCCGTGGAAATAACGATTTATTAAGGTCACGCAAAGCAGTTTGTTTCAGTTTCGTTTGGAGAAACAGATGAAGTGACAGGGGCAAACTGTGTCTAATTGATCTATTGCACGTCGTGTGTTGATTCATAAGTATGCACAGAATCCACTCGACTTATCATGGCATTATTTGACCCCCGTGACTGTTATTTATGAGCATAATTATAAGATAAAGTACGTAAAAACACACATTTAGACAAACTTTAGGATACAATTCAGTTTCTCAAAGAAATCTAAGGGCAATATTAGGTATTTTCACAAGAATATGCAGGAGTGTGTTGAAAATGGAGGCAAGTAGTATAAGCGATTATTTTAAGAAATGTGAAATGTGTAGTGTTTAACGCCCGCTTTTACTACATACGGCACAGCAGGCGATGACTGATGATACATGAGATGAAGGTGGAGTACCGGTGGAATGATATGGCGGGGGAAACCGGAGATCTCGGAGAAAACCTGCCCCAGCGCCGTGTTGTCCACCACAAATCTCACTTTGCGGTCGTCTGGGATCGAACCCGGGCCGCCTTGGTGAGAGCCAAGTGGTCTAACCACTGAGCCACGGCGCGGCCGATTATTTCAGAAATTATCTAAGGACTTATAATTACTTGTTCTAAAAACTGCATTATTCATGTGAAAAATATGCAACGTTCTTAATATTTAAAATTTGGAAAATACGTAATAATTTAATATTATAACAACACCTTTATTTGAAATGACTAGTTTATAATTCAAATATAACATTATAGAATGAGAGAAACCACGAGCCATGCTAAGACGTTAGATTGTTATATCAATGTCAGAGATCCCATGAAGTACGTTGCTATAGAGATTCAACGTTCTCTTTGAAAAAAAGGAATGATGGCTTTCGCAAGCTTAATATTGTAAAGAAACAGAAGAGAGGCTTCTCAAAAGATACGTATTTCAAAGTTTTAAAATAATAAACATTTAATTTATGCAGAATTATTAGATTTCTGGCCAGGTGGCCCATATACCCCGTTTTTCGCGTAAATAATTATCCCTTAATCCGTAAAACAGTCGCAGAATTCGACGGGGAAATTTCAACTAAACGAACGCCAGTGGTGCAGCGAATTTCCCTGAGCTCCTCTCAGTTTTCAGCGAAACGGTGTAATGAGAGATATTTCCCAGGATTAAGCAGGCCAGTGTACACCATGATATGAGAAAAGAACAGCGAAATCAACAAAAAGGTCTTAGAATGACTTCAACTTTAGTTACAGTATTTATTTTCGAGAAAATAAACCTACTTTGGGATTGACAAATGATTTAAACGTATTTGTAAGACCTGTCCGTATTCACCCATAGCTACTTTTTGCACTCGGTTTACACTCTTAACGTTCTGGACTCTACGCATTGCAAGGCGCTGTCAGAAAGACCTGCAAAAATGAAAGCACGTTTCCTTTGAGTGCTTTCCAATGTTGTTATCATCATCATCATCATCATCATCATCATCATCATCACCACCATCACCATCATTATCATCAACATTCAAGATAGGCCAGATTGGCCTGTTTCGGCTCAAAAGGGATCTTTCCAGCGTCTCCGTGGTCTTCCAACATCTCTAATACCAACTGGTTTATACTGCAAGACCTGTTTGGTGAGTCTTTCTTCTGGCATTCGAGAGGGATGATCTATCCATTTCAGTTTGTACTCCCTGAGTTTATCATTTAAAGCAAATATTTGTAGTTATTATCTTATTGTTTCACTTTTAATGTGATCTTTAAGACTACAGCCAGCTACGTACCTCAAAACTTTCATTTCAGCCGTTTCAATTATTCTTTTTTCAGTTCTGTTCAAGGTCCAGGTCTCGGCTCCATAAGATATAACAGGCACTGCCATAGTTTTATAAAACTTTACTATTATATATTTTCTTGTTTTGTTTTCCAATTTCGTTTTATAGTTCCACATATGTTTTGAAATTTATAGATCTTTTGTTTTAAATCTCTGTCAAAATCATAGGAAATATCACATCCTAAATAATTAAAATATTTAACTTGTTCTAGTATTTTGTTTTTGAGGAGAGCATTTTGGACCGTGTTGGGTATTTACCAATAAAAACCATCACTTTTGTTTTCTCTGCTGAAATGATAAAATTATACTTTGAGTATAATGTCGAGTTGGTATAAAGCTATTTGTAATCTGTCTTCAGTATCTGCCAGAATGACCTGATCATCTGCAAACAGCACTGTATTTAAGATTGTACGACCTAACTTAAAATCTACTTTCAACTGAACTTGCCATTCGGCAACTGCTGGGTCGATATAAATATTAAAAGGAGTTGGTGACATTGGGAAGCCCTGTCTTACATCTAGGTTAATAGTTTCTGTCTTAAAACCATTATCCATGGTACATCGTACATTTTCTTTATCATTAAAATTAAATGTTTTCAGTCATTATATTACATAGCTTTTGCCGTATAACTTTGTCAAATGCTTTTACGTAATCAACAAATAATATATGGGTCTCTAAATTAATTCTTTTCTGTTTTTTATTATTTGTTTTATTGTTAAGACGCAATCAACACAGGATCTGCCTGTGTTCGTGTTGTCCATTATTAAGTAGTGATTCAGTTATTATATTTAATCTTTTTGCTAAAATTGTTGCTAATACCTTATAGCTTGTATTTAAGAGACTGATTCCTCTACAATTTTACATCCACTGCTGTTATCTATTACATTATTATGTTAGTATATTATCGTTGCAGTTATTGTTGATAATATAGCCACAAACAAAACCAATAACCAACGAAACACAACAATAAGTACACACAAACAAATGGCAATAAAACATTACAGTCATGTCCTAGTGTAGCCATGATTCTGTTGCTGCACAACATAATGTGTAGTCAGAAACATTAGACAATAGCGGGTGAAGAGGCATGAGTTCATTTCATTGAATATGAATACTCTGTAATCAAAGCTAAAGATATTAAAATATCTTTTCGTTTTTTACACTGTCCTTTTATAATATTTTCTCATATTATGGAATACGTTCCCTAGTTTAGTCCTGGGAAGTGTCTTTCATCGCAACCCATTGGCTCAAAATCAAGAGGAGCAGAGGGAGGTAAGTTCGCTTCGCCACTGTCGCGCGTTTAGCTGGATTTGCCGCATTGCATTCTGCATGCAGAGATATCCGCTTACGCGAAAGCGGGGGCAGTTGGGTCACCTGATATAGATGTACCCAATACTCTTACTCGCGAAGAGTGGAGAAGAGACCTCGCAGATTCCGACTGACTCAAATGGACGGGAGTTACAGCTACCAGGATAAGAAGCAGTGAAAGACAAAGAATCCCACTACGTTTTGAGGCAATGGAATACCTGACAAACTGAATTTTAGCAACATAGGTGTATTCAAGGCCTTTAAAGTGTATGTATAGGCAGTCGCTCTGTAACAATGGGCGCTCGTATAAAACTGCAGCCTCGAAGCGCTAGCTTATCGACCGAGAGGGAGCCAGTCTCAATTGCGGAGACACGGTATGAAGATAACCCTAAGCAATAGTTGCTGTTATTGCTTTAAACTCTATCTGAATACATTACACAATATTTAATAGATTCCCTAGTTTCATTATATCCTTTTGGAATACATAGTGTTTAATTGCATGGACATATTTTGCTATATATTGCATTGAATAGAAGTAGTAAACTGCTTCTGCTGTTTCACTTTTGTTTATAATCTCAACATTTGCATATTTATTGTTGTGGGAAGGTTAAATTGATTGCATTGCTATCTCAAGAGATTTAGCGAGTATGAAATGATGTCGCTAACATATTTAATAACGGTTGGAATAACGGGAGAGCATGTTCTAAACGTACAGCTGGAAAAAGCTTCAGGCGACCGCACCCAGAGCACACTGATGCCAATGTGCATTAAATGAATTATATTCCCCAGTGATTATAAACATGTCACACATTTCAAACAAATAAAATTTCTCTCTGCCTTTGAAATTCCTTTGTCCCGAAACCCTGTTGGAGCAGTGTTTATTAAAATATGAATACAAGCTTGCAAACTCGTGAACTTTTACCCTCAAATACAGTATACCTTAACTCATCATTGAACATATGTCCTTAATGGTTAATTACTCATCCGTGAATTTGTAACTGCAAATGCTGCAATATTGGTAACAATGACAATGGAATAATCTATTTTTTGAATACTTGTATTAAAATATTCCATGTGGATTTAATTATAACACTGTTTTCAGGCCTTCAGAATTCAAAATTAGCGCTTTTGGTGCTCTTTTGTGATTGAAACTTGCATCGTTACCAACCATTGTAAACAAGAATTTTCCAAAGATACTAACAGAATAATTTTAATAATATCCTTAATTCTCATGGTACGCTTTTGATATTTTTATTTTCTGAAAAATAGGTGCAATTATTTTTAATTAAAATACATTATATTCTATATTTCTCAAATTTTCTGAAAATAACATATGACGTTTATTTCATTGATGAGGATCTTTCTGTAATTTTATATGTCTTCCTGATGAACCAAGGAGATGGAGAAAAACGTACTTCACAACAAATTTAGTGATCATTAAATCTATTATTTTATTCTAAATAATTACTTGTGTCACAATATCCACTTTTAAGTTAGTCGTTGTTAGTTTGAATTTTTCGGTGTTTTGTCATTTTAATTTCCCTACTATGTACTTAGAACCTTATCCAGGCAACTCACCCTGACCGAGATTCGAACTTGGGACCTCCAGATTTAGAGGCCCCGAGTTCGAAGATCGGTCAGGGTGACTTACCTGGATAAGGTTTTCCCGGGGTTTTCCCTTGCCCTGAAAGCCGAATGTCGGGTAACTCTAATCTCTACGGACCCTGGGCCCATTTGAGCATCGTTTCACCCATTCCATTCATCGTCCGATATGATTTAGCGTTGTAGGACGTAAAAAAAAAAAATAGAGGAATTATTGTGTTCCAACCAAAAATTCTAGTCCCTTTTTCCCTGAGTACAAAATAAACGGTATTTTTAGAACAGAAAAGAAAGAACATTCTGTATGACTGCGTCTGTCTGTGAACAGCATAACTCAAAACAAAATTATCCTATTCTTACACCATTAACTATTTCAGCTTCTCTTTAGGGATATGTTAAAAATGAACCTCCACAGTGAATACACAAATTTATTTAGAAATGGCCATTTAAAAGACAAATCCTATAGGAGAGAAGCTCCGAGAGTCAAATGTAGCGCCCACAAAGTTCCACCCATATTACTGCACTCCAATCACGACTCCCGTTGTGAACACAGGTGGCGTCAAAACGGCCGTGTTGTAAGCCTTGGCTCGGCATCGAACTTATGGGATATTGGACTTTAGTTTTATAATTATAGATTTATAGATTCCTTTGGAAGAACTGCCTCCTATATCCGTTGTAAATGAGGAATCCTAAAATTATTTTAAAACTGAAGCAGTAAGTGTAATAAGTAATGATTATAATTATTATTTAATAATAATGATAATGATAATAATTTTCTAACTTCTTAAAGCATTACTTTATAATCATTGATTTCTGTTATAGTAATCCGGATAAAGGATTGCAGGAATTATATTGCATTTTTTTTGGTACAAAGGGATTTTTAAAGTGGAGGCAATAATCAAACCTTTAAAACTGTTGTATCATATAATGCTGGATTTGAAGTGTCACAAATTCATACCACACAGCGAGAAATAGTTAAATGGTGACAGTAGTTCCAAAATAGATAAAAAATTCAACCGAAAAGCAACAACATCTGGGAAGTGATTCTTGCAAAAAAAAAAAAAAAAAAAAAAAAAAAGTATTTTTAAATGTGTTGTGGGGTAATGATTTACTAGTCTTCTCTAGCTCATAATTTATAAACATTTATTTAAATATATTCCATACAGAAGTAGAATTGACAGATTGTTTGCAGAAACTTTTATACTTATACTATAGCCACTTGGGTTACATAGTTATATTTTTCTTATATTATTACTACTAATAAACAAATTCGATTCCACCATGAGGTCAGCCTGCCTAGAGGCATACCCGGAAACTTAGAGAAACCTTACAATTCTGCTGGAGACATATAAGTGGCAATAACACGTACAACGTACGTCAATTTTATACTCTATTAAAATGCACACATTAATTGATAAGTTTAGATATTCCGACATGTGCTTGCCTACACCAACTGGTAGCTGCTTTATCTGACATTTCTGCAGATGGAATCCAACACAACTATACATCTTATTCATGACTGCTCCCTTAACTTCGTAGACTGTCACCTTACTCGTCCGCTCATAAGCATGTCCACTGTTATATTGACGCTACCGTCCACGATGTAGTCATTCGTACCGGAGTGTGCATGAACCGCGCTATATAAATTTGTTGCAGACTTTTATAGAACAGGTCTACAAAGTACCACGCACGGACCACTTCTGCTAAAACATTAATAATTGCGAAACTTTCATAACCAAATTAATGAATTTAGAATAAGCTAAACCGTATATGGGTTATGCCATAACATCTTGCAAGTGTTATTTTAATCAAATTCGCTACCCAAAATTAATTGTGAGACAATAAAATTTGAAAATTTTCTAAAGAGAATATTAGTTTGGTGAAGTTTCTGGGAAATCTCTAGAATAGCTTCCGGAGGTGGATATTTTAAAGTGAGGGTATTTGAGTGGCAAAGTGGATTCCGTACATTTACGTTCTATACAGTCTTAAAATATTAAGTGTGGAAAGAGTTAAGAATACTGGGTAGATGGAGTAAGCCTGTATGCAGAATATCTAATCAATTCCCTTGATCATAAAAATACTTTCATTCCGTAAGGTTTCCACATCTATGAATGATGAAAGAATGAATCAAATTCGGGTGAATTCTTTACGAGATTTCACAACGCACACATATAATCGCGTATGAGCTTACGCCATAATATTGATATACGTTACAACCAATATATTTTTTATATTTTTATTTATACTTCGCCTTTAACTGCAATGGTCATATCGGCGGCAGTTCCCTTTTGGAACATATCGAAGGTGCTAACTCGTATTCGTTGGGTTTTAGTCATTAGATCACGCACACATTCACAATCTCATTCATACTTCCAGACTCTGGGGAAGATGAGGAATTATCTTGGTCGGAGAAAAATCCCCACCTCCAACGCCGGGAATCGAACCCGGAACCCCTAGCAAGTCAGGCGCTCGACCGACTGAGCTACGGGGCCAGCCCAAAACCAATGTTGTTAGCTATATTGACACAGAATATAATGAAAATCAGTAATGTAAAAGCCTTCTAAAGGTCACAAGATTTGAGCATTCAACAAGCTCTTTTCCTTTTAAATGGCTTTTAAATATGTGACATTTCGAGTTCTTTTAAAACCTTGGGATGTAATACGTAGGTATATAAATAGCCCATATGAGACACAATTTTAATATATTTATGGAGATATAAGAACACAAATAATATATATTCAGCTATTTTTAAGGTCATAGGTTGTTATGGTAACTGAAAGCATATTAACTCTGAAACAAAAGGTAAAATGAATATAGGAAGACCTATGAGAGAAATGGCTGCATGTTGAGGTAATAAGCCAGACATACCAAAAATTTTAATACTAGTTAATAGTAGTGCAGTTGATCCGGTGACTCTGCGTTGATTGAAGCAATTATCACGCTCCTAATGGTTTATTAAACACTAATTACTAATATATCAAACTAATAGCCCTCATGTAGAGCTAGATCTATACTACCACATGTTTCAAATACCGCTAATGAAACATTTATTTGACTATGTAATTTATATCATAATAGCTAGTAACATATTTTGTCAAGCTTGAGAGCACCTTATCTTGTTTCCAGCACAGAAAGAAGACCAGAAAAGAATTTTAAGAAACATGTGCATCGTTAATTCGAGTTCTTGGAATGAGCGATGAGGAAATTCATCTTTATTTTTGCAGATAAAGTGACATAATGAGGTAGAATAAATGAGAATGAATTATGTATAGCCATTACGCGATTATAAAATACAATTCTGCGAACTATTCATCCCTTAACCTCTAATCTACTACACTGGGCAACATTGAAAATATTTCGGGCCTAAAAATAGTGAATTTACATGTATTACCATCTGCTGAATTCAAAAATCGCCACAAACTGATAGATTATCTCTTGCTTTGAAGATAAAATGGCATTTCATTTTTAGAATAAAGATTTTTAATTTGGGGGTATCTTTTTTTGGAGTTGGCACACCTGTCAAATAACAAAACACAATCAGAGAGAAATTTTGGAAATTAAGTGATGCGAAAGTTAAGGAAGGCATTCTTTGGGCCACAAATAAGATAACTTGTAAAGTATACTGCTTTTGGCCAAATTTTGGAGGAGAAAGAAAAGGAAGCTTGGGAAGCCTTTGAGGGTGTTGTTCATAGATTTTTAGGCAACAAAAGAGATGACAGCTCCAAGCATTTGATGACAGTGCTCCTACAAAAATAATGTTTCCCTCCTAGTTGTGATTAACATGGGGAGAGATTCCATCAGGACATTTCTGTTATAGAACAAAGATATCAGGGCCGTTGGAATGAAGTAATGCTTGCGGATTATTGTTGGTCTTTGTATAGGAATTCTGCGGAACTCCATCACAAGAGGCAAGCTAAAAGATGACGAAGTCAATAGGCCACCACATGATTCTCTTCAGACACCACTATCTGCGAAGTATTTTTACAGAAATTTAGAACTCTTAGCATGCAATTACCAGTTGAAAAAATCAAATGCCCTTTCATTGTTCTTAGCATGTATGTATTTAAAGTGTATACTTTTCTCTCAATCCGTTAATAGGTGATACTTCCACCTTGTGTATATCATAGAAACTAGAGCTAATAAAAATTTTTCATTGTCATATTTGATTTTCTCAACCAAATATTTCTAGGAATTTCCTCATGAAGTGCTCGAAACATTAAAAATAATGTTTTGATGCCCAGTGTTATCAGCAATTATCAAGAAGCACTCTACTAATCTCTGGGACTGTTACTTAAGTTGCTTCAGCAATATCACGTGCTAACTACGTGACTGATGTAGATCTAACTGTTCCAGAGCTTTATAACTTTTGGAAAAATATCTTCATATCATCGGGTTCGGAAAGTGTTCCTAAATACTTATAAATTACGTTTGCAATCTGCTATTGCATAACTGGTTCACAAGAGCAACGTTAGATAACAAAAGAAAATCACGATTTCACGATTAATTGCGTATTTATTGCGCCCAACTGGCTTACTATATTCCACCTTCTTTCTGTTTATGGCACATAAAATGGAATAAAGTAATCAATATTTCTTCTGCTACAGATTGTAGCGGTGAATAATGCATATGTGTGTCTGAATAAGTGATAAAGGAATAATTTGAAGATTACCTTGTTAGACGATCTGGTATTCAGGTTCCTGATTTTCCTCTGCTGATCTGGTGCACCTCTGGGCGTGGTTATGGAGTAGAAGAAAATAATATTACTGCTGAAGGATTACCACATAATTCTTTTCTTGAAAAAATTATGTTTCAGTTCTTGCTAAATATTTATATTCTCTAATACAAATTAAACAATATTAATGTTATCCTTTTCCAAAAATGGTTGATGTTTTAATTAATTATTCTTCCCTTGCACACGTAAACCATGCATGCTAAATGCACAATCGAAATTATCCCTTCACAATCTTGGAGAGACACTGTTATACGTCTTTCTTCTCCGAAAGTTACTTACAGAAGCCTGCTTTGTCAGTTAAATTTCCTGTTCTTTCGTCCACGTTGACACCGCAACCAAATAGCTCATCTTCTACAGGTCCACGTTACCACATTACGTAATCTGATTTTTACATTTACCAATACCAAAAAGTTACACAATATCACATTAACATTGCATCATTTCGTGGCCCACTGAATTTCATACTTTCATTTCTTATTCATTTGAACTTTTCCCTATCGATCCTTAAACCATTAAACATATTTAAACAGTTTTACAACTCTAGGGTCCTAAATCAAAGCAGCTGTTACAAGATTCTGCTCTCTCCAGAAAAACTGTTTATTTAAGTTTGAAGAATTTGGAATTAGTGATTATTTTATTAAGTTTACTGATAAATTCAGCTAGTATTTCTAATGAAGCGTTAATTTTTTTTAAGATTTCACAAAGATCACAACTTTGTGGACGTTAGGAGAACTCTCTGGATTATAAAATCTACAGACAGCACAAATCCCAATAGTTGACTAACCACGCATCTCCACTAGACTGTCTTAACCATAATTAATGTTCTAGAAACCTAAATGTCAGAATTCTTGCTGTCTATTTATCATACTTTACAGGCTTCAGCTGAAATTTTCCTACAAAAGCTTTCTCTTCCATTTCAAAACGTTTAAACGAATCCTTCATTTGTACAGAAATCTGACATAATGTATAAAAGATTTTCAATTTATGAACATTGCAGTTTTGTTACTTATATTCTTCAAATTTATTGTTTGTCTGTGAAATACGTATATTGGGCAGTTTTAACTTCAGAACTGTTTAAAAACATAAATGTTAATTTTATTTAGACATAATGAGGCAAGTTTGTTTAATTTAAATTTAGTTATTTCAGCATGGCTTTTATTAGTATCGCATGGTTATTCTGGCTGAAACTATTTAAATGATTATTTAAATCTAATTAAATAATTTAAACAAGTAAAAATAATTATTTAGAATATTGAATAATAGTATAAAAATTTATTATATAAAATTTATGAAGAAATGTATAAAAGTTGAATGGTATTAATTTGTCGTTATGGCAACGGTAAAAATACTATATAAGCACCTGGACTCGAGGTGATTCCTTCTTATCCTTACAGCAGCACAAGCTAAATTTCAAAACTCCGAAAGAGCCGTTTGGTTACAAATTTTACCCCACTTTAGAAAATAAAACACCAGGGTGTAAACAAAAAAGCGGTTTGGCATCCTGTACAAAATTAAAGAGGAGCAAAAAGCTACCTCAACAAATTTCCTCAACAAAAAATACCACATCATCCTGTAAACATCAAAATTATCAACCCGCGGTCAGACCCAAAACCTGGGTGGATACGCAGCAAAAACCTTCTGGCTGTTAACAGCCTGTCAGTATACGACTTGGACTTGGACTTGATTCCTTCTTCTTCATTTGACTTCCATGGTGAAAGGACGTGTGAGTAAGTCCGCAAATACACGTCCATGCGCAAAGGCACTTTTCGTGTGTAAGAATATATGTATCAGTATATTTTACTTGGTGCAACAGAAAAGTGATTATTGGTGAACAGTTAAAAGGATTCCACTAGAAAATATTGATATCGATTGATTTATGTTAAAAAAGTTTCATTCTTAATAAATCTCAAGTTTGGAGATTCGTTGGGGAAATTATAAATAATCTTTTATTTAAAACAACATTATCCTTCCATATCCGCGACCACCCCTGAAAAGAAGAGTCCATGCAGATACCAGAGCAGCCGAGGAACGACTAGATCGAACTCCGAGAACTTCGAAAAAGTCCATCATCACCCATCTTCATTCTTTTTTGTTCCATAGTTCAGAACTTTCTCTTAGCAACTTACTAAGAAGAGGAAGTATTGCATCCCACATAAGAATTCGTTACTGTGAAATATAAGTTCTGAACTTGTATAAATCGAAAAAAATATATGTATTATTTTGGAAAATGTGTATAAACAGGAAAACAGAAACGAAAGGTATCAAAATACCTTAGCTGGTGTTTGCATTTCTGTTTCAATGACAAATATTCGCAATTTTTACTTCATCTAAAATTATTCTAACAATATGATTAAAATAAAATACTTTAAGGTAGTTTCGTGTCAAATAAAATGTATATCTTAAATTTTCAGTGAATGGCCTTTAAAGTCCCGCTTATTCTGAATTGGCTTTAGTAAAATTTAAAACTCCATTGAAAAATTGTCGAGAACAATTAGAATATAAGCAAAGCTACTGCAGTTGAGATCCAATAACTCAATTTACTTTACTATAGAAGCGTATTTGGCTGTTATGTTAACTAGCTCGGTGATATAGGCGATCAATGAAAGGGTGCCGGACAAAGATCAGATAATATTATCAACATGACGGGGCTCACTGTATCTGACGCACTAAACTTCAATGGCAAGTCAATTAACGTGCTTTGGCAGCTGATCGTGCGCAAAGATAATGACACGATTCATTTAGCACAAATATACAACGAATTAGGCTTCGATATGACGTTACATTTAATTAATTAACTCGAATTAACAGCTTGAGACTTCTACTTTGTTAAAGAAGCACCAAGTCCAGAGATAATTTGCGTACTGGTAAGGTTCATATTGCCGCTCATCACTCCACATTTAACATTGACTGGTGTGTTGCGTTATCGTGACTTGCCCCCGTCTATTTGTGTATTTTAAGGTCGATTTAACAACTTAGTGAAATGCGCATATCTTGTTAGATGATACTCCGTGGCTTGGTGTGTGTCACCCAGGCTCCGAAATCTCATTCTTGTAGGTATATATCATCTTAATAACTGTTCCTATGCTATCATGGCCTTTAATTTCCACACTTTTTCCATTATATTGTAAGAAACAACTAATAAACGACAGTACTTTAAGAAGTGAATCAATGTAATGTAGTATACTTAATGTGAAAGTTTTTAATATTTCTGTTTTTCATTGTTATTATAATATTTTGCACATTCATGCTATATAATTGCTGTATAATTCATGGAGGGATGGAAATGTCAGTAGAAATAGAAATATGGGAAATTTGTTTTGGAAAGCTAAAGAAAGTGGATGAGAAAAGCAAAGATTGCAAAGGGAACAAGGTAAGATAGGAAATTATGAACATTTAAAGCCACGATTTAATATACCTTCAGATAAAGTATTAGATTTTTCTCAATTACTTGTTTTTATATTTGTTTCTATTCAAAATACTCTTTTCTGTACATTTCTGACTTACTATTACTATTACTTACTATTACTATCGAGAAGGCCTAACGGGAAAAATTCGCAACACAGAGATGTTTACCTCAGCTTATCGCACATACACGGTGAGTCCAGTGTTTGTATACTCTGTTCAGATATAATAATTTCTTCTGGACAGCAATGTGTCATATATCTGCAGACGCGAGAAAACATATTATATAGACACACGCAGTTTCCAATCGCTCTACTTGTGTTTTGTAACTGACTGTACCTCAACTTACTAATATTTCACTCTTCTAATCGACCAGATAAGACCTGATAAGAGAGATCACAGCGCTGGTCACTTGAAGGTTAATAAATCTCTATGTCAGGGTAACTACATCATCTGTATGTATTAGAATTGTTCTACATCAGTTAAAATATTATCGAATTCAACTGAAGTAAATTAGTTTCCATAATTCACACTGATAAAGTTTACTTATATAAATAAGGTTTCTAATAAATTAACCCTTCAATACAATCCTACCAGACGTGTAAAGCACATATTAAGAGACTTTTTAGAATAGTTTAAGTTCTTTTGTTATTTCTATATTCGTTTGGGCCTTAAGAATAAAATTCAAGGTTTTGATATCGAACCTAGACTATAGATTGTAACATAGGAAGACCGGAGTTTCTGGTGTCAGGCTGTCAGAGGCAATCCCTGATAAGGGGAGATGCCTGTAAAAGTAAAAGTAAGTAAGGGTTCGTAGATTTTGTATATAATGAATGTTTACTTACTTCAATTCTCTTGTAATATCTTTAATAAAAAGCGAAATCCATGCAGCTGTTGTTCATCTCCACAACTGTAACTTATCATCATACACCCATCACTGCTTATGTTACGTGGGCCCTTGCACATTAGACTGCAGTCGTTGGAATTTGAACTCATGACGTTGGGCTATGAATGTTCTGCCAGTCAACTGCCCATCGCCTCAAGAATTATAACTATTTGAATGCACTTATATTGAGGAGCATGTAAAAGGGATATATAAGCGGGTTTAAGAACTAGAGTAAGTGAGCTATGTGCAATAAATACATGCAAGGTTGTGCACTTGTTTTAATTAAAAGTTATGTAGTGATACTAGGGTCTAAGAAGTTGTCATGTTAAGATATGAAGATGTTTTATAATCATGAAAAAAAAGTTAAACAGTACGACATAACCTGTTAAACTACCGTATTCCTTTATATATTATATTCTGAGTATATAGTAAAATGTTCAAACAACGCGGAAGAAAGCTGTATGTTTGCAGATGTTCAAAGCTGAGTTCCATTGACAAAATGATAGTGATTAAAATATATAAAAATTCGAGCCAATATTAACGGATATATCAAAAGTGTCCAATACATTTATTGGTTATTTATAATAAATATTTTATTGGGAATACGTTTGTATTTATAGTATGCATTTGTCGATTTCACTTGGTATGCTAGTTATGAAGAAATATACAAAAATATAATTAGAAGGGGTAGAGCCAGACTGAAAAATTTAAGTTGGAGAATTTAATGTCATGTCGGCATGTTGGCCATAGTAGCTCAAATGGTTAGAGCGGCTGGACGGAAATTAGAAGATCCGTGCTTCAAATCCCGGCTGTGCCATTGAATTTTTCAGTTTGGCTCTACCCCTTCATAGTGCGTCCTATACACGGCTAGTGTGAAAGAACAATTAATTTCCAAAATATAATAAAATAATAAACCCTGGAGAACAGCCCTGAAAGGGCAAAGGCCTTCCAACCCGACTGCCTGCCTCACGCCCAATTACCCACGGCAGAGGTAGGCGATCATCCAACTGATACAGGGAAGAGATCTGGTCAAAATTTTGGCATCCCCCAGGTGGAAAGTTGGTTTATATGATCAGGGCCGCTTAAAATCCGCACCCATGGGTGGGATCGAACTCGAGCCTCTTTCCGTGGTGTGCTGCCTTACCTCGCTACGCCACGGCGCAGGACATATACTAAATAATATTAGTAGAAAATAACATTTTTATATTTCATAAGTCATATAAATATATTAAATATGTGCTTATTTTATACACTATTAGAGCTATTTTGTGCTGGACTAGAATTTCCGTAAGCTCTCCATGACGACGTAAGAAACAACTGAAGAGCTATTCAAACGAATGACGAGGGTTTCGAAGAACTCAAGCCCCAACGTGTATCCTGAAAACAACTGCTACCACAGAAAATTTATCTGAAATAAAATATATACTCTAAATAATCTGAGTTTCTTGTTATGCACGTTCTATCTGTTACAGTTTGAAGGTTAAAGTTGTACCAAATTATTTACAAATATTCGTTGTATTTGCCCAGTAAATAAGAGTAAGATTTGAGAAAATCGGAAATTGAAAACTCTTGCTTATAAAGGCCAGTTTTAGATGTAGAGTTTTCTTGAAAATCTTCGTGTGACTTACAAGTATTTGGAATTGCAATTTAGTTTTCAAGGCTGTGCTGTTCACAGATACAGCTGCATGCAAGCTGGACCTTATTCTAAAACTCTTTTAGGAAGTCCCGGGCACACAGTATATTTCGATTAAATCTGTATATATAATTTTTCTTTTATATTGAATGTAATACTTTCCGTACTTACTAGATACGTGGTAGAGAGAATAAAAGTTACCGCTCGAGATTTTGAGTTTAATATGCAATCTAATTCGATAAATTAAAAACCTAGTGATATCATTTATAATTAAAATACAGCAGTTTTATTTTAAAATATTTTCTTCACCCGATATAACTCAGTTCCGTTTTAATTAAATGCACATTATCCTTCGGAATTGTTGACCACGCGAATGCTTGCATTGCATGACTCGTATTGTGTATCACCCGATGATATAAATAGATGCACAGTGGGGAAGCCAACCCCTGCTGCCTGTTATACGGCCATCATGCATATTAAAGTCTCTACCAGAGAGTGGTGTGAATTTGTACTCCACTATGTGTAGCTTAGCAGGACTTCAATTGCAGAGTCCGTATTTATTACTCCTGATGTTTGTTGTATATTGCAGCAGATCGCAATACTGGTTCTTGTTTGAATTATGTAAGTGCTTCACGCTGTCGAAACCCTGATCACTAATTACAGACGTGGTATGTGGAAGTTGCTATGATTTATGGGTTCAAGGAACTACCTGGAGAGCTCCAATTTCACACATATTTAGTAAAATTTATTTTAACATAGAGAATGGTATAACTAAATTATAATCAAGTTAAATAGAAATGTTCATGGTTTACTAAATTCAAGTTGACATCAAAAGCGGCAGTACAAGCGCTCCTAACTTTAAAACTGGAGTAAGCTCTCTTTACTGTACCAAGGAACAGCAATAAAAAACTGACATTAAGGAAACTGTCTGTAGAATGAAAGTATAAAGTTTAAGCTTTAATTTTGTTGAGCAGTGTGGAAATATTTTATTACAGTTAACGTACAATGTCAATCCAGTGGCTAGAATTACGAGGATGGGTCAAAAAGTAATGCCTCCTATTTTTTTCTCTTTTAATTGCCAAGAAAATTGAATCAAATTTACATAGCTTTAAAACGACAACATTGACGATTAATGTGTCACTATTCAATATAATCTCCGTCCTTTTCCAAAGTTTTGGTCTATCTTTTAACTAGGGCATGTATTCCAGTGTGGTAAAGCATAAGGTCTTGCTTCCTAAGCCATTGACGCACGGACGTTTTCACAGCCTCCTCATCTTTAAAAAGAATCCCACGATGAGCTTTCTCTAGTGGCCCGAACAGATGGAAGTCTGATGGTGCCAGGTCAGGGCTGTATGGAGGTGAGGTAAGTCTTGCAATCCTAATTTCTCAATTCCTGCAGTGGTGTAACGGCTGGTGTGTGGTCTTGCATTGTCATGCAAAAGAAGAACACCCGCCACAGTTTTTGTTGGGCGAACTCGGCGAAAACGTGTTTTCAGCTTTTTGAGAGTTCTGACGTATAGGACAGAATTTATTATGCATTCCTGCTCCAAAAGTCAATCATAGGAACACCCTCTGCATCCCAAAACACTGTCGCCATAACTTTCCCTGCCGACCGCTGAGTTTTGAATTTTTTTTCTTCGGTGACCTGTGATGCCATTCCAATGAATGCCTCTTTGATTCATGTTCAAAAACTGAATCCACGTTTCGTTTCCAGTAACCATTTTTTCTATAAACTCCTCTCCCTCCAAATTGAACCACTGCAAGTGTTCGGACGCTACTGTTTTCCTTGTTTCTTTGTTTTGAGCAGTTTGCTTTCTTGGTACCCAACCTGAAAAAACTTTTGAGTAACACATTGTTGAATAATCGTCATCAGACTGCCTTTACTGATGGAGGTAATGCGACATAATTCACCCGTTGTTACCCAGCGATCACCACGAATGATATCATCGACTCGCTGAATGTTGCATGGAGTCACTGCAGTCACCGGCCTGCCGCTTCGCTTTTCATCTGCCAATGGTGTTTGCCGTTCAGCTTCGTTACAGCGACGAACCCATCGTCTAACAGAGCTGACATGCACCGTTGCATCACCATACACATGTTTTAGTCTTTCGTGAATGCGAATTGGCATTTCACCTTCCGCAGTCAAAAATTCAATCACAGAACGCTGTCTAATACGAATGTCGATGTCAGCCATTTTGCAAGAGGATGCAGTGCTGCCACCTGATGATTTAGGAAGTTACTACTGCAGGGGACTGGAGAAGACGGTTTGAGGAATTGACAAGTTGACAAGTTGGGGCCCGGCTTGCCAGTACCAGTATCAATATCTCGTTCCTCTATGTATCACAGTTTATGCAAATCGGTATGCAGCTCATGTCCGATAGATCGATAGTGGAACTATCAAAGTTTGTCGTACAGTAAATAAATGCACCTCCATGTCCATTTGTGCATCTTTAGATGGTCGGTGTCGGTGTGTCGCAATTTACGTTCATCACCTTTCAGTGCAATACTTATACTGGCGAGGTCAGAGCTTCTTACAAGAAAAGCAATTCAGCCAAGATTTTTATGTTCCACGTCCTGTCTAGCAATTCTTAAATGTTTTGGTGAAGCTTTCAAAGCGAAGCGCCTTGTAAAGAAATGTTCCTGATGCATAGTCCAATAAGTTCTGGAAGTAAGCAAACCTTGATTGTTTCTATATATCTGTGCTTATTGCTAAGAATCATGAAATAAATAAGGACCAATAGATAATCCACTATCATTCTTACTCAAACCAGAAATTGATTATTCCGAAGTTCCTGAAAAGTGTGTAGATTTTCAAAACCACCTCATAAACTTTGTACAGTACGATCCATATAGACCTGAACAATTTCAATAGACCATAACTTTTGATCCAATAGTAGGACCCACGAGCAACTTTAGGAGAATATATTACACAATTGGGAGATACATTACACTATTTACATCTCAGAGAATGTTGGAAGTGTCCTCCACCAGCATCTATACATATTTCCACTCGTCTGACCGTACTCTCTGAAGTATTACGGAGATGATATCGAATTGAGAGAAGGTTATTTCCAGCAAGATGGAGCACCGTGCAATAGATCTAATGACAACATGGAACTTGTAACCAGTTTATTTGATAATCGAATAATCTCATAAGGTCTGTGGTCCTCCAGCTGCCCTGACCTAACCTCACCCTATTTGTTTCTTGTGGGGGTATCTAAAAATAGTTTACAAGACTATGCTACGGACAATTGATGCTCTCAAGGAAAATAAGTAACATTGGCGAGGATACCCTCCGTAAAAACTCAGAGAATAAGGTGAGACGAGTGCAAACATGTTTAGATGCTGCTGAAGGAATCTTCCAACATTTTCCCTGAGATATAAATAGTGTAATGTAATCTCCAAGTTGTGTATTGTATTCTCCTAAAGTTGCTCGTGTGTCCTATTATTGGTTAAGAAGTTATGACCTATTGAAGTGGTTCAGGTTTATATGGATCGCACTGTATATATCCTGCATTGCCTGAGCAGGGAGTGAATTTCATTTATTCCATGCTACTTCCCAAGTTTGATCAAAACTTGTGGTGTAACTAACTTTTAATGAACCTGATTCACATGAAACTAAAGGAGCTATTGCATAATCTCATTTAGATTGAACTTTTCACGGGATTTGAACCCTGGCGTCCCTAATACTAGTCGAAGTCGTTATTGCCTGTACCATTTATTCTTCTTCTTCTTCACTTCATGGCATAGGCAATCAAGTGCCTATTCCGCCTTCGAAGTCCTCCAGCCATCGGTTCCTGGGTCTGCCCACCGAACTCCTACCTTTAGGATGATACTGTAATATTTGTTTTGTAAGTCTATTATCTGGCATTCTTTCAACTTGTTCCTTCCATTTTTGTTTGAGATCTTTTAACCTATCATTCATACTAAAAATGTCCAGCTCTTCTCTTATATTTTCATTTCTTTTTAAATCCCTCTTCGTGCTTCCTTTCACACTTCTCAAGAATTTCATTTCTGAAGCCTGTATTTTACTCTGTTGCTTTTTAGTTAACGTCCAAGTCTCACTTCCGTATGTCAGTATAGGTACAGCCATAACTTTTTAGAACCTTAATTTTGTTTCTATGCGGCAAATATTGGAAGAACGAGGATACCCACAACAATTAGTAAACATGAAACAATGCTTCTACTTCCAAACAAAAATAAATGTGAGGAAAAATGGTAAAATTTCTAAAAAATTTCTTACTAATCAGGGTGTCAGACAAGGGTGTACTTTATCACCTACACCTTTTAGTATTTATACTGACGACCTAGTGTGCAAATGGAAGCAGCTAGTGAACGTAGGTTTCAAAATTTCAAATAAAAACTTTTTAAATATTTTATTGTTTGCTGACGACTTAGTTATTATACAAAATAGCGAGTCTGCCCTGCAAAAGTCTATTTTTAAACTTAGTGAACTTTGTAAGGTATATAATATGAATTTTTCTTTTATAAAATCAAAGGTAATGGCTTTCATTGGGAAAGAGCCAATTAGAACAAAAATAGTTATAAATAATCGTTGCGTTGAACAGGTAAGCTATTTTAACTACTTGGGAACTGATGTTAGTTATGGCAAGGAATATGATGTCTACAATAAAATATGCAAATTTTAAAGAGTGTGTGGAACAATAAATAGAACATTTAGAAACAAAATACGTCAGACCCATTTATATTTTCTGAATTTATATTGTGCTACAAACAATCTAAATTTTAAATGCACGTTGCTTAAGCAAAACTTATATAAATCCATCATAAGTTAAACTTAGGCACTTAATTATTTACTGAATGTAAAATAACATATCCAAAAGTAGATTGAGTGCAAGCCCTACACATGATTGTAATATGCAAGTTTGGAAGCCGAAAACCTGCCTTTCCCTTCACCCCAATTCTTTCTTCGGGGTTTCTAAAAGTTAAAGTAGCTGTCATGGTTACAAACGACATACATTTGCAGGGCTTTATAAAGTATCAGAGAACAAGCTGCACTAAGAGAACTACAGAAATACGAACTTGGCAATAAAAGTTTATTACCTAACCTACACATTAACCTCTTTGGCGAGGAAACAGAAAATGGTAGAGAAAGGGCGTGTTTATTGAGGGGTCATTTAAACATCACCTCCCACCCACCCCAGCAAACAAACCTTAATGCTCTCCCCTTATTATCTCTCCTCTATGGAATTAGCAAATTGTCATTTGTTTCTCTGTTGTTGTCCGTTGCTCTCTTGGACTCCAGTGTGCCCCTAATTGAACTAGTATATAACAGCTTTTCGATTTTACGTAAGAGTGTATTTACAATGTGACTCTCTGTTCTACAATTTCTTTTCGTTGGTTACGTATTTAAGCTTTTTATTGTTTGATATTCCTTCTAGATACAAAGTTAAGCTTTTAGCATGAAGGGAATGGTCCATAAGGATTGTCTTGGTGTTGGTTGTTGGTTTAATGTATTACTTCGTAATAGGCGCACTGCTATGCATGAAGCAACAGAAAAGAATTAAGAACACAAATAGTTGGTGGTCGGAATTGGTCAGAATGGTATCGAAGATAGGCATGGGAGATTTATGGAGAGCATAGCGGTTTTAGAAAGGAAGTAAGAACCAGAATACAAGAGATACATAGGCAGGTTATATGGGAAAGTATGGAAGAAAAGAAATCTTTGAAACTTTATAAGCAATTAAACACAGAATGTGTAGGGAAAAATATATAGATCAATGTGACAAAACCGGAAGAGAAGGCATAGCGTGGATGAGTGTAGGAATAATGTATCTAAAAGGGTTGAGAAGTAATGCGGTAGGGATATGTGAATTTTGGGGAGATGAAGAGAGCACTGTTCATTAACTAATACACTGCAAGAAGTTAACAAATTGCAGGAGAAAAATATCGGATGAGTGGAACAGTGTGAGCGAAGAGATGGTAACACTACGCAGGTTAACGGGGACGTTTTTTTTTTCTTTTCTTTTTCTTTTTAATTTACGTCCTCCAACGTTAAGTCATTTTGGATGATGAATGGAATGGGTGAAATGATGCTCAAATGAACCCGGGGTCCATAGAGCATAGAGTTACCCGACATTCGTCTTTCAGAATAAGGGAAAACCCCGGAAAAACCTTATCCAGGTAACTCACCCTGACAGAGATTCGAACTCGGGACCTCTTGAACGTGAGGCAGACATGCTGCCACCATGCTACCGAGGCGGGCACTGGGACGGGTGAAAAGATAAATAGATGTATAGGAGATTTCTTACATAAGTTAAGAGGAAAATTGGATTAGGGCAAACGAAGTGAAGGTCAAGAAGAAACGACACCAAGTTGCTCAGGAAAACCAAAGGCTTATGGCCAGGGGATCTGAATCAGCGAGTAATTCTTAGGGTCAGCAGTTTCATGTATTTGTACAGGATGTATAATAAGTGCATACACGATGTTAAAGTTACTGCAATTAATTTGTAACAGAAACTGTACAAATAAATATCAATATCAGTAATAGATGCACTGCATAAATCGCATATTTCGGGTTAACCAGCAAAATATCATAAACTGTTTATAAAAATCACTACGTGATTTATTGTACTAAGTTGACGCTGTTACATATCTTATAAACTGAGAAGGCATTGCAGTGTACACAAAATTAGACACCTAACATTCGCAGAAAATATATTTTTAGTTTGCCGATGAAAACTCATGTTAGAAAGAAAAAAAAGTTCGTGTGTATCCGTATCTGAGCCGCATAATATGAGGCATGTTTTTAAAGTCAGTACCGTTTTGGAATTAAAACAAGACCTGCACAGATATCGCAATAATTTTATTTTTGTAAGAACGCCTGTACCTTGATCTACTTTTCCATATAATTTTCGTGAATACTGAGGCACTTGTCATAACGTGGCACCAGTTTTTGTGTACCCTCCTCATAAAATTCTGCCGCCTATCGTGTTAACCACTGTTTTGACTTCGTTATCGTCTTGAAGACGCTCACCGCCCAGTTGTTTCTTCAAGTGCAGGAACAAATGGTAGTCTGTTTTCTCTCACCTTTTCGTCCACTTTCTGAACCAAATTTTCAGTAACGACCAAACGACGCCCACTCCGTTCTTCATCATGCACATTTTTGCGGCCATCTTTAAACGCTCTCACCCATTTCCTTACCATTCCATCACTCATAATGTTTTGTCCATAAACTTCACAGATCTCACGATGAATATCGATCGGTTTTACGCCTTTAGCACTAGGAAATCGTATAAGAGCCCGTACTTCACAATCGGCGGGACTCACGATTGTCGGAGGCATCTTAAACACCCAGTAACCAACGTACACAATGACTGTAATGGTGGCAGTGCGTAGACAAGAGATGTAGGTAACCAGCGCGCATGCGCGGAATGCCGAAAGTAGCGCTGCGGCGGCGGAATCGCAAAACGGTACTGACTTATAAAATATGCCTCGTACTTAAAACGAAAAAGTGCTAAATCTGTTGTTTAAGATTAATATCTTCCAGGATGCAAAATTAGGATTTTGCACAAAATTTCTCCACGTTAGAGGAAATTTACTCTTCCAACTTCCATTAATAACTTTAATTAAAATAACCGCACATCCGAAGAAATATGAGCTAGAGAACAATATTTCCCTCATAATTGTAGGGTTTTCATCCACAAGGACTTACAAAACAATATTTTAGGCCGATAGTTCGTCAAAGAACAAATGAACCTTGGATTCTAGCACAATATCCAGGTTGAAATCAGCCCAGAGTCCAGTATGGTAGTAAAATGAAGTAAATTAACGTAGTGTTTAAAGAGATGACAGAAAATTTATCTAAACAAACTATCCAGTTACCTAGTAACCGTAGAAAATCGCGAGAGGCCTTCGAGTGCGAGCAATTGCACTTATGCACCAACAATACTCCGTGCTCAGTTGAATGCCAGCATAATCCCGAACACGTTGACGGTCAAAGGTTATATCATAAGTCCTTGTGCTGCCTGAAAGTTTTGTGGTTATGTGGCTTCTCATACCATATTCAACGCCGAGTAGGACCATTGACGTTCTTGGAAAAAAACAGCTCTCTGTTGTTCTCTTTTTGTACCAAAAGCGATTGATTTCCCAATGCCAATATCAGAAAAGTGAAAAATTCGATAAACAATTGGAACATGGCGGTTATTATGTGACAAAACATTGCCCCAATGCCAAGCTGTATTGTATGCTGCGGACAGAACCTTGAAGCGTGAGTGCTTCCTGGAACGCACCCAAATTGAACACCCTACTCTATGCCTAATGTTATTATATATAGGATATATGGTTATATGTGTTTGAGTTTATAATTTCGTTTTAATCATATTAATCTAGGGACTGCGAGTAATCCTCCTCCCCTGCACCAAATGTAGCCGGCAACATTAGTAGACCAAGAAGATAATGGGTTCTGGCCACATGTTTGAAACTCTAATCTGCTTTTAAATTAGTTTCTCTTGCGCTTCAGGAGTTAAGCCGTGCACGAGTCATAAGGCAATGTAGATATATTTGAAGAGACGTGGAACGAGTTTAGTAATCATTGGATCCACAAGCAAGGTAGGTCAAGAGTAACTCAACTCCGGTGTACTCGCTCTCAAGAGATCTGAAATATTCACAAATAAGGAAGGAAAAAGTTTCCTCGCTACCGCATTTCTTAACCTTGACGAATAGAAAGGAAAGGGATGTATATAAAAGAAGTAAAACTCGAAAGAACTATTGGTAAATCAGTCTAGTACACAAGAGAGCTTTTCCTGCTTTAGAGAGAATTCCAAGCTGTTCTTTCTTTTCATCTTGCTAAAACTGACACAACAAAAACCCTAGAACAAAATTATGTAAGCGAAGGAAGCATAAAAAGTTTTATTTTTGTTTCAGGCTATCTTCACTTCAGATAATTAGTACTTAAAACTAAATTTCAGAAGTTATATTAGAGATTGTTGCATAACAAATGCGAGGAGATTATTTTATTGTTCGTTAACATTTTAATAAATATTCTCATGTTGTATTTAACTGAATTTCTCTATTACGTATTCTAAAACTGTTATTATAAAATAATGTTCTTCTGAAATAAGACCTGAAGTTTTCTTGGCGACGAATACGTTCACTTTCTTCTCGGGCAGCCAGCCAGGTGAAAAGATGATTAGATATCAACGTTTCGGGAGTGTGCATCTCTCCGATCATCAGGATATTTATAAAATAAATATAATATGATATATAAATATAAAATGCAACAATTACTGGGAGCGGAAAATTAAGTAGACTTTGGCGATTTCCTCTGAAAGGAGCACGCTTAATTGTGATGCTGGATTTCAGTTCAGCTCCACTTAGAAACTGGCCTTAAAAATAGAAATCAATCGAATTAAGAAGCAAAGAAGCCTGATAATCAAGTTAAGTAGTTACGTTTATTTGACACAGTTGTCTAAACTCATTCCATCTCCTGACCTGGCATTTAATTTACTGAAAACAGTATTTAGTTCAATAATGCGAATTTTGATAGTGTTTTGTCTTTGTTTATAGTTGCGTTGTATCCAGTATTTCATTTGTGTTTTTTTTTTTAATTTACGTCCGCTCCAACGTTAAGTTATATCGGATGGTGAATGAATTGTGTGAAATGGTGCTCAAATGAGTCCAGGGTCCATGGAGCTTAGAGTTACCCGGCATTCGTCTAGAAGGATAAGGGAAAACCCCGGAAAAGACCTTATCCAGGTAACTCACCCTGACCGAAATTCGAACTCGGGACCTCTTGAACGTGAGGCCGACATGCAAATATCCTGATGATTGGAGAGATGCACACTCCCGAAACGTTGATATCTAATCATCTTTTTACCTGGCTGCCCGAGAAGAAAGTGAGCGTAATGTTCTTCTGAATAGTCAAGTAAATCTCCATAATGGATTTAGATTGCATTCACTTAAAGCGTTAGTAAGTTGTTTTCAAAATCAGTTGCTATATAAGAATACTTTGAAATCACACGACCTTTGAAAATGAAATAAAAACGAATAACGATTCATAGTTTAGATGATGTTTGTTAGTCTCGTAAAAACTCGACAATGGCAGAACCATTAGCCTAAATTTGGTTTTGAAATATTTCTTTAAGTCCAAAGAAGGTTTAAAAGGCGAAAAAGAAACCTGGAGTGATAATGGACCGGTTTATTAACGAAATATAGAAGAACACCCTCAAACGTTTAGGGAACACTTACACCTTATTTTATTTTAGACAAACAAAAGCATTACAAAGTAGAAAGGTATTCTACTTCTTGTCAAGGTTTTCAAGCAATTTCACTTACCTTATTCTATTAAATAACGTTTATCGTTTGTTATTAAGACGGAAATTTTTATGTAACATGATGATACCTTAAGATTAGACACAAAGATGATTTCTGAACGCACTGTTACGCTATAAATATTTGACGACTGTAAATTGTAGTCAAATATTGGTAGATCCAGTTATTTATAATATGTGTTTGTGTATTCGTGAATGGGAATTGAATTGACAAGAAAATTAATTCAATTCCTTTGTGATTCCGATTTACCTTTTGATTTTCAGCGTCCACAATTTACCTGGTTTTGGCCTTTGCGATAATCATAAATAAATCGCAAGGATAGTCGTTGGAAGTTTGAGGAATCAACTTGGAGTTTCCCTGTTCCTCTCATGGACAATTATACATCGCGTACTCGCGTGTCGGAAAGCCATCATCTTTATATATTTACGCACCATAAAGAGACAAAAATATTATTTTTCAGAAAGCCTTAAGTTGGTTAGGTTACTTGTAACTTTGTTGCAGAATAACTAACTTACTAATCCGATTTATTTTTTATTGATGTAGGTAACTTCAGACAACTTTTATTGGCGGTACGAAGTTGAGAAACAAATGATATCCCCAAAATGGTTAGTCAATAGAACTTGATGTATATTTTAACATTTTAAGAGCTTATATATCTTTTAGTTTACCAATTATAAATATACTTTAAGAATGAGAAGGACTTCATGGACTACTCCTATGTTCAAGAGTACATAGATATTATTTTGCATGAAGTACTTGAAATATGAGGTGATTTAAGCACAATGGTTAGTAATTTTTGAGAGAAGCAAAAATAACTAACCTTTGTCATGTAAACGTCAATTTACATTGAGAGGTTTTATGTAAAACCCTTGTACTACATTCTTGAAACACAAAAGTATTTATTAGTTGAAGGCTTTGCGATATTGAATGATTCTGTTTGTGAACAGAGACACAAATTGAAAACCCTACTTAAAGGCCTTTTATAAATTTTAAAACGTGCACATTCCGTGTAACCTCTGTTGTAAATTCTTGGACTAAATCTGGTATATTCTTTACTTACTAACAAACAGTTGAAAAAATAAATATGTATAACTTTTACCAAAAGAGAACCTAAGAAAATTAACTGAAATGTAATTCATTAAATAAATGTCTCTGTCATATTATAAATTTGGGGTGCAAATATACATATACTAAATATAAATACTTTCGCCGCTCCCAAAGACTTTGCATTTAGGTCAAGGTTGGCTGCACTTCATAATCACATGTCTGTGTTAGAAAATGCACCAGGATACGATGTGTATTTTGAACACTCCCAATGAGCATTAAATCTCTCGAGAGATAACATCATTAAAAGAAAATGGAAACGTGTTCTTCACACACTGTTTTATAAATTAGTCTTACACACTTCTGTCTACTTCATGTTAAATTTTTGCAGAGACGATTTTGTTACCATTTGCTTATGAGTACAAAAGATATATTTTAAGCAAAATTTTAACGCCCTAACAGCCAGCTGAAATTCAATTTTGTTTGTATGGCCACGACAAACAATGAGTAGCAGTTCAGCACTGAAAAAGAATTTTTTTCTCCCTTTCTCGTCAATGCTGACGTTAGGAGGCGCTTGGGTTCCCTCAGAGCGAGGGAGCCGTAGCATCTGACCTGAGATGAAATCAGGGTTGAGGAGTCAGCCCAAACGCCTCAGATGAAATATTGATGGAGCAATTGTTGGAATGATGGTGGGGGGAAACCGGGGTACCCGGAGGAAACCACCCCAGTGCTATGTCGACCACAAATCCCACCTTGCGATCGCCTAGGATCGAAACCACGCCGCCTAGACGAGAGCCAAACGGTCTAAACACTCAGCCATGGCGCGGCCAAAAAAGAATATAGAAAGTCTTGAAAAGGTAACGAAAAATATATATGGTAGTGGCACAACCAAATTATGAAACTTAGTTGTATACATTTTATATCTATGGATTATAATTTGAAGTTAAACAAAATGATTCAAATTCGTTCGGAATGAAATGTGTACGCTGTATACTGACATAAATTTCAATATATGCATTGCTTTTGCCACGCAAAGAAACAAATTTAACTATTTTCTTGGCGAAGTAGTTTGTTGAATCGTATTACTGTCCACATTCTTTGTTTTTATGCTGATAATTTCCCTTCGGAATACTATGTGCCACGTTTATACATTTTGAGGTATGCGTGCACAATCCACTAATCATTTAACTGTCCGTCATAGTAAGATTAGTATGGCTTATTTCCTGATATGTATTCTAATGAAGGTATTTTAATTGGGTTGTATTTATACCTCTCTTGCTGAGGCAAATTTGAAATATATTAAATTAATGTCCACTTTGCTTCAGATGAGTCAATTTCTCCACTGCCCCGCCAGAGGGAAGCTTTATCTGAGCATTCCGTAGGTGTGACTGGGTTATCAATCCCCGGAGTCATCACATCTTTCATCTCATTTGTTCCTTCTAGAATGAAAAGCACAAAAGATCCGTTGGATTGAGGTGCGAGGTATTCCCTCCGTTCCCTTAGGTACAGAGGACTTGAAGCTACAGAATGAGTAAGCGTACGACAAAGGCACTTTTCAATAAGTGGTTGTAATTGTTACGGTGATCTAGTTTCTGCTCCATGGTTTGTGGCGCCGTGTGGTGGTTCATGGTTGAAGTACAACGAAGTGCCAACTCACTCGGAATTTCTCTAATCAAGTACGTGACTTAATTCAGAAATTTAGACAAAGGAAGGAATGCACCCCGAATACACAATGAACTCACTAAAACTGAAGTACTAAGGCATTATGTTGTTGTTCCAAAAGCTCGGTGCGTAAACTTGGAACGCTGAATTTTGATACAGCGCTTTCATTCTGTAGTTCAATGCAGATAAAAACCGTTATGTTTTAATATACACTAAAAATACAAGAAGAGAAAGCTTTTAATATAGAGCAACAACAGTCTTTTTTTCTTTCTCTGCTATGTACATAGTAGTCAGAGTAGGTATTGCATTCTACCCAAAAATTCTACATAAAAATGTTGCAAAAAATACAACTTTTGAGATCTTCTTTTCTCTTCAAGAAGCTCTCCCAGCCCATTCTACTCTTTATGTTTCTTGAAAATTCTGATTGACTAAAACATGGCGCTAGCCATGTTAATTAATATACCCTATTTTATTATGTTTTATCGTGAATTTTCACAGGATTTCCGTGAAGTCAGCTTTTCCCCTGATGATTCTGGTAAACTTTAGGAAGTTTACTCCACAGAAAATGTAGTTAAAAAAACATATTTATTACTAAATACCTTCTTTGTGGAGTGAACCACTTCGGCCATATTCCTTATTATTTCTAGAATTTTGAAAATATCATATATTTTCAAATGCAATTACTTTTATTATTATTTTATTATTACTTTATTACCTTTTTACCTCTTGACCACGCAAAGAGAATGGAATTTGAAAACTATCATACAATGAGCAGCTATTTAAAGGTTTTAATATAGCTTACGGACTACTGTCTATTCATATGCCCCTTGCACCTACAGAACGTTAACAGTGAAATAATTTCTGAATATTTTATCTCGATTAACATGAAGTAAACGTTTGTAAGAATAATGTATATAATTAGATAATGCCATATAATACACACGTATCAACAGTAAATAATTTATCACCAATATATCGTAGTTTTATGTGCTGGATTTAAACAATAGTCATCTTTTAGTTAATTGATGGAAAGTAATCATCTCTCCACACTAGCCGTATATAGGCTAAGATATTTGACGGATAGAGTCAACATGAAAGATTCAATGCCATGGCCGAGATTTTAACCACGGATCTCCTGGATTCCGTCCAGTCGCTCTTAACCTTTGAGCTACCATGGTCAACGTGCCGTCCTGACATTAAATTCTTCAGTTGACTCGTATATTTCCCCGGTAGACCACTAGGGGCTCTCGCTTCGAGATACACCGTTTGTGGCGACTTACTATTGTAAGTACTTAAGTCCAAGGCTTCATCAGGAGATCCGTGGTTCAAATCCCGGCCATGGCATTGAATTTTTAATGTTGACTCTATCCATCAAATATCTTAGCCTATATGCGGCTAGTGTGGAGAAATTATTAATTTCCATCAATTAACTAAAATAATAAGAGTTAAATGATGAAGCCTGGGACTTAAGTACTTACAATAGTAAGTCGCCACAAACGGTGTATCTCGGAGCGAGAGCCCCTAGTGGTCTACCGGGGAAATATGTGAGTCAACTGGGGAATTTAATGTCAGGACGGCATGTTGACCATGGTAGCTCAAAGGTTAAGAGCAACTGGACGGAAACCATAAGATCGGTAGTTCAGATATCGGCTATGGCATTGAATTTTTCAGTCTGACTCTATCCTTCCAGTAGTCATCTTTGATCAAAATGACATTTGATTACAGTGTAAGATTATTTTACATGCTTAACACAATTTTGGAACGGCGTTTGTCTTGTGTTTTTCATAAAATTAGAAAATAGTGAAGAATAACAAGCTTTCACTTCAAAAACGTTGACATTTTCCCCTCTGATGACGTTTGCTAGTTAAATTAAATCAAATGTCTTTCTCTTCTGATGCAGAAAATTATTTTCTCTAATTAGAAAACCCGTAGTGCTGAAAAAAAATATTCTGGCTTAATAACCTAATAAAACAGTCTCCAAAAATCGTATAGTAGAGAACCAATAAACTTAACTGCCGATAATTTGATTTTATACCAGGAAACACTTTAGAGTCGACAAATGCAGTTTCCTTTTATTTCCTTTTTCTCCAGTAAACTCTTACTATTTTATTGAAAATCAGTGTGACAGCCTTCTTCTTAATTACAATGGAACCTATTGATATTTCCTGTAAAAGTTTATACATTTCTGTTCCTAATCTGTCTGTCTGTCAAAATCTGAATTCCTAAATTCGGCTTCTCTTAACTCAAGCGAAGTTCAAACAGAAGTTATGGATTTCTTTTAGGTTACATTGTAGCTGCTTTCGGTACTTACGGTTACCATAAATATTTGCTACTATATCTGATGCTAGATAGCAGGATGTAAGTTAACGTACTACTGCTACAGAAAGGAGCAAATGACTTGAACTTTCGAAGTTCCAGAAAACACCTACTGTGCATTTATACTGAGATTTACCACAACCCATCTGTACTCGGCTTAATGAGATTTTTTTAAGGATGTGTATGACTGGAATTTCATGAACATTTTCAAAAAATCATCTTTTCCTCTTTTTAGTCTATAAGCATCCCTGAATACAAAGAATACTTAGATAGCATCCGCAAACCATTTTAAATACTCTATAGTTTTAAAGTTACGTGAATGCCTGTGTTAGAAATGAATTATAATTCTTTATCCTTGTTTTACCACTATTGTGAACATTTCAGCATTTTATTTCATTTAAGATGATCCTTGCGTCGCAGTTATGGTGTTAGACTAATGAAACTTGCTCACACGTGCATATAGATACAGTGAAAAGACATTGCTCAGGATGTTATTGTGAGATGCATTTAAACACACTTTCTTTACTTCAAAAGACAAAAAATGTCAAATTTTGGGGGAGAAATCCATATTCATAGCTTTAAAAATTTCTAGAGCCTAAAGTTACTCATAAACAGAGAAATCTTGGGAGAATTAAAAGTATGGATGTATGAACCTGTTGTTAAAATATTAGACCAACATTTAAGTTATTTTGTCTCAAGGGCCCTTTAGGTCACGTAACCATAAAGAAAGAAATTTGACCATATTTTCCAAACTATCAAAGTGAAATTAATAAAATTTGGCTGTATCATGTTTGCACTAAGTTACATCAGGGTTTCAAATTTTCAGTCATAGGTATATTTAACGCCTAATATATCGGCAACTTCTCTGCTTAAGCTGTAACGCGGGACGGCCTACCATTAGTGCTGAAAGTGGCCTTCGATAAAGCAGCTTTGCAGCACACTTATGCCCGATTTCACCAACAAATGTTAAGACTTAACACGAGTTTAGCCCTAGTTAAAACAAAAATTGCATTTCATCAACAAGTGTTAGCGTAACACAAGTGTTAAATCTCATGTTAAACTAACAAGCCGAATTTCTACTGTTAAGTCCTTAACAAAAGTAAATAGTCAAGATGGCGAGCATGAACTCAGCTGTTTATGTCGATTTGCTATATTTAAGACCGTCTAAATGGCATTCATAATAGAGTACAGCCTATGAGGAGAAATGATTTTGAGGAACTATCCGAAGAAAATTGTTTTACTGAGGTATAGACTGTCGAAACATGTTGCTGTGAAGGTTACTGCGGAAGTACAAGAGTGGTTAGAACATTCATCGAAAGGAATATGGCGATCTCACCTTCGCTTCAAGTATTATTAACCTTGCGATTTTATAATTCACTGAATTATGTGGATAATACACTGCCCACCTGCCATCTTGAAACGTTCAAGTCACTTGTCGTTCATCGCACCTCGTTTTATATTGACGTAATAATGAATTAGAATATACATCGAAAGGAATATGCCGATCTCGTCTTTGCTTCAAGTATTAATAACTTTGCGATTTTATAATTCACTTAATTATGTGGATAATACATTGTTCACCTCCCGTCTTGATACGTTTAAGGCACTTGTTCTTCGCACCTCGGTTTAAATTTACGTTCATACTGACAAGTTATTTGGTGCTTTTAGTAGTGACACATGCATTTGAATTCAATTCCTTTCCAATATTTTCCCCGAGACATCTTTCTCTTTTACATTCACTGCATCCGTCCTCTTATTTTCCATGATATCCTTACACTTTGTCACCATTTCAATTAACAATTCTTTCTCCGTCGATGAGAAATTTGTCTCACGACTTTATTTATGATTTTGTTCATCCGCCATTTGTGCAGACGAAAATGAAAACAAAAGCGCATCGGAGTACGTTCAGAAAATCATCCATAGCCTTCTATAGCTGTGATATTTACAAGTTTCTTGGCGTTACCACAGGTTTGTTAACATTTTAAGAAAACAGGTTGGTGAAATGCAAGAAATTTAACATTAGTTTTAGCGCTGTGACAATTGTTACGTTACATTTGTTAACGTCGATTTTAACATCTGTTGGTGAAATCGGGCATTAAAGCAGAGAAGTTACCATATGGTACCCCAAGTTCGATCCCACACATGGAAGTATGGATTTTACTTCTTTATTATAGAAACAGTTTCCTCTTATCTTCGTGTGGAAATCCAGGGACTACTAAAGCAAGGTACCCGGCAACAAATGCGGAGATACGTGACTCCGATCACATCCATCACCCCTCCGTATGATCCTGAAGGGTGTTAGTGGGCATGAAGTCGTTAGTCATATTGATAGGCTAAGGCCTCAGGACAAATTTGCAGCTTATGACGAAATTATACAACAGAAACTAATACCTAGACCATTGGTTACTTTAGTAAATAAGTATAACTAATTGAAGGGTAACTGAAACACCTTGTGCATTACACATGAGTACCCTATAATAATGATAAAAGCATTAGCTATGTATTGTGTTCTTGAATTGCCACCAAATTTTCGTCATTACATTAGCAACAGTTAATAAACAGGTTCCGTCCATCATGAATCAGACTCCCGTTAATTAACCATTAGCTTTGGTACTTTGACTTACACACTTGACTTGACTTGACTTTGGTATCTAGAGGCTTTTAAAGAATAGGTTCCAAGTTCGCAACCACTCCCAATTGCACATTTTTTAAATATATTAATACATGCTGTGCTTAGCTGCTTAACAATATGTAGATATCCACAACTAGTGCTTGATTGTATATTTTAATATTCTGTTATTTTTTTTCAATATGCAATTAACATTTCAGACGCGTCATAGCGGATAAAACTTCAGGAAATACTCTGCGTATAACTGATGTACTTTAATACTTGTTAAGTTCTTTATTTTGCTAAGGATACATTTAGAACAAACGTCACATTCTGATTGCAGAATCTCGAAACGTTATCGGTCGTATTTTGGAGAGCAGCTATTTGCTCACTATTTCAAAGAAATTATTTCTGAACATAAAATGAAAACTTTAAAGCAATATAAAATAAAATGTCTTCAACAGTTAAAGTTTATAAATTAAATAATATTTCACAAATTGGATTTTTAAACGATTTGAACTGCGTAAAGCTATATCAAAATTTGAGCCGCGCCATAGCTGAGTGGTTAGACCGCTTGGCTCTCACCAAGGCGGCCAGGGTTCGATCCCAGGCGACCGCAAAGTGAGATTAGTGGTGGACAACACGGCGCTGGGGCGGGTTTTCTCCGGGATCTCCGGTTTCCCCCGGCATCTCATTCCACCGGTGCTCCATCTTCATCTCATGTATCATCAGTGTCATCGCCTGCGGTGCCGTATGTAGTAAAAGCGGGCGTTAAACACTACACATTTCCACAGATTGCTTTATAGTCATCTTTGCTATCACCTCATCTCTATCGTACTTTCACTTCAGGCTTTGAGCTGATCCCTAATCCCAGAACCTCTCTGATCAGAAAACCTCTGATTGTCAACCCGTTGCCTATGGGCCACGAGGTTCCGCGGTGCAGAAGGCCCTATGTTCCACTTAAAGGAAATACAGGATTTGTGTCATTCATATCAAAACTTAGCATATATTAAAAGTAGTAACTCCCCTTCTTTTAAGCATAATGCACGGTTATTCAAATTATTAGATACAGTCAGTAAGTATGTATATTGGATCATTTTAACATTTAAAAACAACTGAAGTACATTTATTAGGTACAAAAAGATGATCAGGGTAAAATAGTGGGACAAGACAAAATTTGAGTTTTTGTCTTCGTTTTGAAAGAATTTACTTTACCTGGGTTTTACTAAATTAGTCTATTAAATCAGTTAAATAAATATGCTTGTTTTGAAGTTATAATTTCATTTTGGCATATTTATCGTCTTTAGAGAGTATATAAAGTACCCCAAGTTTCAGATATTTTTATCGTTCTACGTAAATGTGGGTCATAACAGCTGTTTGTATTATATTTAACACACTTTGCACGGCATGGTCTTTTTTCCTATTCCACCTCTGTCATGCATTGGTCATTGAATAAAGCATACACTTAAAACGCCAATAAAAGGTCAATATATAATACTACCCCAAAACAGGCCGCGCCGTGGCTCAATGGTTAGACCGCTTGGCTCTCACTCAATGCGGCCCGGGTTCGATCCCAGGCGACCGCAAAGTGAGATTTGTGGTGGACAACACGGCGCTGGGGCGGGTTTTCTCCGGGATCTCCGGTTTCCCGCGGCATCTAACTCCACCGGTGCTCCATCTTCATCTCATGTATTATCAGTGTCATCGCCTGCGATGCCGTATGTAGTAAAAGCGGGCGTTAAACACTACACATTTCACATTTACATTTCCACCCTAAAAACTCCACTTAAAAATTCAAAATTTCCATCTCTTGAATATCCGTATTTTGTTGGTAATTGATTAAACACAACAATATACAGAATAACATTTATATATAATCTCCTTATAGTTCTGTCCAAAAACACCTTCACACCTCACGTAGGTGGCAAGTTGAGATGTTGAATGTTCAAGTTTATTTTGCCCTTCCAATACGTTCAATTACTCACGAGAGTTCATTAAGTAGTTCGCAATATTGTGTACACAGTTTATAATCCCTCTTCTCAGAAGGCACAAACAATGAACTTCGTCATTAAACCCATTATATTAGTAGATATACTACACAGAAAATTAATAATACATGAGGCAATGTTTGAGGACAGTGTAATTTCACTAAATCCAGGGTTTTAGACTTAATCTTGATCCTTGGTGAATCATCAGTTACAGATGTTGGTAAATCAGTTGAATTGAATGCAATTCGTTCGTAACGAAAGCAGACCACCATCCTATCAAGGTGGGCGTGGCACTCGAGTAATGACGAGAATATTCGAAGTTACTAATGTTACATTAATCAATAGCAGCTATGGCTTTCCTGCGTAGGTTGAAACAAGATTCAAAATTTTAATTAGTAATTAATTATTACAATGTAAATCATGTTAATAAAATGAGATATTTAATACAATTTGTCAATATTTAACAGAAAATCAACCTTAAAAGTTTATTTAGAAAGTAGAATAAGATATAATTAATATTTGTAAACCTAAATTGAAGTCAAATATTTAATTTGTAGGCATCAACATGTTCCCATAGGTTTATTAACTATATACACTCCAGTTAAAGGGAGTTATTAGGTCACTTGCTAGAATATAATTGATTAGAGGAATCAGGAGCAGAGATTTAGTGAGCACAAGGGAAATACTGTGATACACACCAGGTAACTAAGGAGACCAGAAAAATAACGAGACATCGCTTAAAGTGTGCAGTGTGTGTGTATCTCGCCACACCTAGAAAGATTCACCGATTTGTTTCAAGGAGTTCGATATATTTTTAAACTTTTTTCCCCAGTAATCCAATGCAATATAGAGAGGTGACAAATTGTCTTTAAGATGTCCAGTGATTCCTTCTCGGGAACTGGGAACTGGCACAGAATTTTACACGCGATATTTTTCTTGCACAAACGTTACTCTGCAAGTTCACATCCCTGGAAATTTATCGGGATGTGCAAAAATAATATTTTGACTTTAAAATTAAATAAAAATTGCAGAATCATCATCGAAAAATCTCAAAACTAACGAGTTGATTTCTCAAGTATCGTTCGATGTAGAGAGTAATCATATATGACAGTATACAAGCGATAGCGTGGCTTGTGTACACAAAAAGCCTGGAGATAAGGAGTATGCCGGAAGAAATAAGATAGCGCGAGATAAAAGACCCGACGGCACCGATAGGGTTACGCTTTTGGAAGGTGATAGAACATTTGACTCCTGTTTGGTCCAGAAATATCTCGAATTTACGAAATAGGTATCTAAACAGGTGACGGCTCGGAAAGTGAGTCAGTTGTGAACAGTTGTGAAACCAGACAGCTGGAAGTGTAATTGTAACGAGAGCTAAGGATGTAATCTGCTGTCACTGTTATTGTGATCGACCTTGGTAGACTGATGGTGTATGTAACGTAATGCTGCTGTAATCTATAAGACTATTTCTACGAAAATAAAGAACATTGTTAATTTCTGCAACTCAGCCTTTTAATTCTACAAACCCATAAAGTCACAATATATATAATTACTTTGATCCTTTAAGTTTCTTCTTAGTTTCTGACAGAGCAGCTATGTCAATTTTTAGCATTCAATTCTTTTTCTAATATATGTTCTGAGTTAATCCCCTAACATTCCTCACTGTGGTAAGGCTATTCCTAGCCAAGGTCTGTATACTACGGATCCATCCGCATTCCTTTAATTTGAGGTTAATGAGTAATTGTTTTTTACGTGAATAGGGTGCCAGCCTACAACCTCCAACCTGGGAGACAAGGAGTGTGGTTTTGCAGTTATCTTCTCATAGAGTAATTGCCTTCTGGCTTAGGAGCTCAGTCTATCCTCGTTTCCCTGTGTTCGACACCCTCACCAGGTGCTACTTTCCGGGTCAGAAGGCCCTGGAGCTCAAGTGGGCAGGGGCGCTACTCTCTAAATAAAATTGTCTCTAAACAGCATTTTTTTACATGGAAGGAAAAAATGGAGTCCACCCACACCAGCCCATGGGGCTGCTGACATAGGAGTCCCCGCCTCGGTGGAGTGCACCGATGCGGAATACCTACTAAAGAAACCTCCACTACCTAGGGCATTAGCCCTGGCGATGTTTTGCTGGTCCCGCATTAAGCACCCAGATTCATGTGGTCGGTTACATCTATGTGGCGAACCACTGTGGTGATTGGGAAGGGAGATGCCATGATCACAGGATCCTGACACCCAACTTTCCTTATTGGGTAGTCTTAGGCGATGTGCCGCGCGTTCAGGATGTAATCTGGCAATAATTCATAATCAGCTCCGTGCATAGCGCTTTCGTTACTAGAAGTTTAATCCAAGTTTCTTTGTCCCGGTGTACGGGTGGGTTAACCCGACAATAATATTTAAACCTTTAGAAACCATTTTCTCCTACTTCAAACATCCACTTCAATCCTTCAAACTATCCCATTAACATTATCGTAATCCTTTTTTAACACTTCAAATATCCACAAAACCACAAAAATCCTTAAAACTTAAAAATCCATCTCCTTCTACTTCAAACATCCACTTTGATCCTTCAGACAATCAATAACCCTTCTCTAACAATTCAAACTTCCACATCAATCTTTAAAAAAAATAATCACAAAACCACATTTGAATTCTTTAAGCCATATCTTAAATCCATCTCCTCCTACATCAAAACATCCACATTCAATCCTACAAAAAATAATTTAAACATTACCATAATCACATAATCATTCTCTAACAAGTGATAAGAACACCGTCAAAATCATAGGCAACAATGAACATGACTTTAAGTGGATCCTGTTCTTGTCAATACTTTTTTGGCCTTGGTGTAAACAAGGTGCCATCACTCATTTGATTGTCTCTTGAATTTTAGTTCGTAGCATCAAAACCATTTAATGTTATGATACGTCGAACAATCGCCTTCACGTTCATAGCGTTCTAAGTGTAATGTTGCTGTTTCCATCATCTGACACGTTGTTTCCTCTGTAAGATTGTTTGGAAACCACTGAGCGCACATTTTCCTCATCTCTAACTTCTTCTTAAGTATGTGGAGAATCCTACCAGGGGCAACTCCAACTTTCCTTGCTAGTTCAGTACAAGTCCAACACGATATCATTCCAGCACTGCTCTAATAGCATTCACATGCACATCGTCACTTGCTGATTGCGGTCTGCCAACTCCAAGTTTTTCATGAACGTCTTCCCTTCCTCTACGAGATACATTTGCTCACCTAGCGGCAGTACGATATGGTTAAGTCTGTCTACCACAAGCTTCTAATAATTCTGTATGGAATTGTTGAACATTGATGCCTCTTTCAACCTGAATTTCAATGAAGCATCTTTGTATTTACTAAACATACTTAGAGCACTAAATATAACAGCCTACAATTAAACTTAATAAAAATGTCTTATTATATAAAATTGTCTTCAAACTCAGAGCTAACAAACATTATACGCTCTTATTGTTCATTGTCATCAGCTTACATGATTTAGATATAACAATAAGCTGTTCTGAATATTTAATATAACAGTGAGTAGAAAAAGTAATGTGAGTCCATATATCACAACTGTTTTCATTAACCTGTACGAGAGAATCACCATCTTAAGCCAGTTGCATTACCTCTTGCCTTTGGTATACATAATAGCTTCCTTTTCACGAGAGAGGAGTTCCACTTTCCACCATCAATGCAAACCGCATTCGTGAAATTTTGGCATTACTCCGTTTCATTGTTGAACTTCTGGCAATAACATAAATTGTTCGCGTGACTTCAGTATTCCGCAAATAACACAGCTGAACCCACATAGCACAGTTTTTGTGCATATTCTTGGCAAACATATTGCATTGGTTCATGCATTCCCTTATGAAAATGGAATAATATGGTTTTGTTATGCTACTGAGGTTATTTAGGTTATAAATACATATTCTAACCTTTTTTTAAAAATCAAATTGTATAAAAAGATATAAAACGGAATATTAAACTGTAATAAAACAGGATTTAATGTTATATTGAACTGATTGAGTCGAAGCCCAATTTTACATAACCTTTATATAAAAACCTTATATTTTTATCTCAATATTCATATTAATCAAGATTCAAGTGTCATATAGCATGGGGAAGCTATTTCCAAATTCTAAAAAGAAATGGCTTCTTATGTACTGGCTATACTCTTAGAAAGAAATAGAGACGTGTTGTATTCATGTGACATTCTCTGGTCCTGTACAAAGAATACTTACAAACGCTTATTCCTTTGCTTAATGTTAATGGAGATAAACATCACATTTCCCGTTTTGTAGTGTGTATAGAGAGTAATACAGATGTATAGTAGGTTTTGACCAATAGTCAGCCGTTTTAAACCTGGCTGCCATGAGATATATTTGAAATTTCCAAACTAGCACACTGAGGCTCCCATGCCACCAAGAGAAAGGGATGACATGAATTAACTTAGGCGGCTAATGCTCGAAAGCAGGCCACTGAGATTTGTGGCTCAAAGATCCGACCCACCACTGAGCTAGCCAGAGCTGCTTGCTTGAAGCAGCATTCCTACCAAATGTTTGTTCACAAATGCTGCTCAAATTCGAGAAGAAACATAATGTGACTTTGGTGGGTTCGTAAAATTAAAAAGTTCAATTACATCACTCAAAATGTTCTTTATTTCCACCTTATTCCAATATCACAATTACAATTTAATGTACACAATTACAATTTTGCCAGTTCGTCTTTACACGTACACTCGGCGCGACTACACTTCTGTCCGCCACGGCTAACTCAACAGAACTAACTGTCGCCTCCGGTATTGATCGGCGGCCCGAAGTTTCTCGAGTTGCCAATTATGGAGGGGGAAAACATTCTTGAAGCTTCGTGTTCCTTCGAGTGGCAGGAGGAGGGGTAAACGAAGAACCAGCCACCCCTGCGTCTCCCCTCCCTCCGCCGGCCGTCATTTATTGATCGGCATCGTAGGCTTGCCGTTCGGGTAACAATAAATGAGTTATTTTAAGACACTCTGAAACACAAAGTATAAAAATTAAATTACCTTTTCATAATTATATATAATCCTAAATTCGTTTACCATGCACTACAAAACCTACATGAAACTTGTGAGTGTAAGCGAAAGGTAGAGGAGTACCACCTCAACATTCTACTGTCGACCAGCTAAATACGAAAACCCCTCAAGTTAGAATGGGCGTTTGACAAAAAATGAATCCAGTAGCTACCGAATTAACATGGAGCCAACTTGCTAAATGTTAGTTTACTCACTATTGAAAGTAGAAAATAAAACACCAATAGCCAACTTGCCTTTCAGTGAAAAAGTTATCTGTAGTAATGTCACGAGTGATTGTGAAATATACGGAAGTTCGCATTCACTATTCGCATTTGTTCAGACTATTACGCGAATGAAAGAGAATCATCTGTGTGACTATGTTGTTATTATTTTATAATTAGTTCAGCATTCTTGTATAAATTTACGAGTTTGCAGACAGTTATACTCAACATTGCTCACTGTAACTGGATTCTAACGAACTGATAAAAATAGTGGCCTTATATTTGCATAAGTACAAGAGACATCTATGAGAAACAGTAGCACTTACATTTTATTACTCCATGAAGTACAGACATTTTAGTGTACCATAGAGGTTAGGTATTAATTTATTTATAACTACAATGGGCTATGAGGTTTGAATTTGAATAACTTGAAGTAACAGTTATTAAAAACACCGTTCTCAAGTCGGATGTCTTTCATATGTATTTATGGTTGTTCAGCATATTCTGAGAATTTGCTTCGTCAATTGCTTTATCAATATCAGAGAGAAAAATGTTACCAAACCTTTCAGCCATTTGACATTTGAAAGTCGCGCTAACAGTCGACGATCTGTGAGATGTATATTCTTTGCCTGTTCATAAATATGCAGAATGTGTTGTTATTGTGTCTGAGGGTGCAATAACAAAATAGTTATGACCTTTGTGTGTGATTTCATGAATCTAATTGGTCGAGTTTAACACGGTCAATATAGGATGACGTCAAATGAGGGAAATAGTTTAATACACTCTTATTAGCACACATAAATTATAATGCGGTGATTGTTTCTGTAGATGCAAAACCAATTATACCCCGACGTTACAAATATATCAATAGGTGGCTCTGTTTCCTTTGAGAAGACTTCGCTTTCATTATAGAACACTATCCCAGAGTAAACACTAAAACTGGTTACAGAACTTAAACGAGATCCTTGTCTAATCCGCTTTATGAGTCTCGAGGGGGCAGAGAGGATTATACGTTCAAAATACGAATCATCTTAGGGTTTCTAGGGCATGATCTTAAACCTAGTTAGCCGTACAACAATCACTGTTATGCTTGCCACATTGGCAATACCCTAACACTGAACAATGTTTTAACAATAATCACTTTAATAAACATGCAGAATTATAATAAATTAATCACGAAAATCTTAAAGAATCCAGTTATAGGTTCGCTTGACCACCTAGAACCAAATTTTAGATTTTAAAATATATCATGTACTTTCAAAGCCATAGAATGCATTTTATCAGCAACATATTTTTAATTGCCTAATTAGTTTAACTTTAAACTGATACAAATAACATCATCTAATTTCGCATTCAAGAAATACAGATATTTCAAACCCAGTGTTTTAAGCAGAAACTTCTCCTTTAAGACATACTTGTAAGCTGTTCAATTGTTTATGATCAATACGAGTCCTAAACCTAATCCTCACAACGGGTTTTCATTTTGATTTGTAAAAGCTACCTATTGTGAACTCTTGTTGTTCTTTTTAAATAGAATTATGTATTCTGTGAAATGTGGGATTAATAAATGCCTATGTCTGGATATTTCATATATATAAATTGAAAAAATAGTTCCACTTCAATTACAAATTTCGTAAATAACAATCAGCTAATGAAATTAAACATTCATTTCTCGAAAAAAATATGTATTTAAAATTATTCAAGGAATTTCTATATAAACTCGATGTTTAAATAAATATACAGATTATCCTGAACTTCCAAACCATAATATTTACATAATTTGACTTGTTTAATATTTTTACATCTTTAAAGTGCTCTCCATAGCATTTTCGCGTTCATTTTTAGTCAGATTTTTAGTGCAAGTTCGTTTAAGGTGGATATCTGATTTATTGTTGAATTAGAAACTTAAATAGTATAATATATCTAATTATAGAAAATTCAAAACTCTATATGAATAATTTTATCCTGGAGATATTTTTATCTTGCACGAAATATTCACCTTAATTTTGAAAGACATTATTCCAGGAGCCCGCCTTGGTAGCGTGGTGGTAGAGTGTATGCCTCACGATCAAGAGGTCCCGAGTTCGAATCACGGTCAGGGTGAGTTACCCGGATAAGGTTTTTTCCAGGGTTTTCCCTTATCCTGAAAGTCGAATGTAGGGCAACTCTAAGCTCTATGGACCCTGGACTCATTTGAGCATCATTTCACCCATTCAATTCATCGTCCGATATGACTTAACGTTGGAGGACGTAAAATTACAAACAAACAAAAAATTATTCCAGGAGTGTTACTGAAAGTTAAAAATTGAAACATTATAAGTTTTCATACGGCCTTATCACAGCAGTATTGATTTTCATTTTTTAAAAAATTATTCTTATTGAAGTTAAAAATTTTAGGGCCATAGAAAGTAGTCTTATCCTAAAATTATGTTTAAAAATGATTTTTTCACTCAAAATATTACGATAATCAGAAATTATAGCTTTCATCACAAAGAGGACTCAGATACAGAGCATTCAAATCAAAACATTTCAGAATAAGTAAATATTTATTCAATTTATAAATGAGAAAATCGTCAGATCATAATGTACCGTACTGCGTAAATGGAGTTTAAGGTGTGCTTAATAGTACCGAATTCTGAGGCTATTGAGTAAAAATGTATTACAGGCATTTAAATAAAGGTTCAAAAATCATATTTTTTCCCATTATTATAGCCTACTTTAAAATTTGTTCATTGATTCGTGTTGAACTTGGATATAAAATTAATGGACATTAATTTGTGTGTGGTGGTCGGGGTTCGATCCCAGGCGAAAGCAAAGTGAGCTTTGTGGTGAACAACATGGCAGTGGTACTTGTTTTCGCCGAGCCCTCCGGTTTCCCCCGTCAGCATTCCACACATTGCTCCATCGTCGTCTTTCTCATCTCGCCGTCATATATATCATCCACTTCCTTCACCTTCACTCCAGGCATTGGGCTGATCACCTATCCTGGTTCTCTATCGGATCCAAAGCTACGGTTCCTCAGGCTCGACCTTAAAAAGGATATAGGAACAAGAATGCCCTAGCACCGCGATAGTGGTACAACTAGAAAAGTTAAAGATTTGTGTGTGCACAAATGAGAACTTAATTTGCGATATAGAAAAAGCTTGTTGCTACCAAATTTTTGCTTACTTATCTCCATGTACAACCCATATATTTATTGTTAATTAATTTATTTGGCCTTAAAATCAAAGGATAATCGGATTATCTCGAAATATTTTCCACATTTGATTCTGTGCATCACGTTATACCAATGTTGCTGTAGTATCATTCTGAAATTAGTCTCAAAAAGAAAATAATGCAAAGTAAATGTCTAATCCGCTACAAAATATGCGGAGGCTGTTGTCCAAAGTTCCTGAATATTCCAAAAGTACGTTTTAGAAGGAGAAATGAGGCTGCATGTTTATAGCACCATTAATCTCCCGTAGACTATCTCATTATCACAGAGTTTCAAGTTCGGATTAACAGTGATTCATCATTCACAGTGACGTTCTGTAATATATGCGAGTGCTGCTTTCTCCCAGAGCGGGATCACTTCCTTTATGAATAATAATAAAGCATCTACCACTTACAATTTTTACTTATTTACTTAACATTATTTTACTCGTACTTTTGTTGAAGATTTCACTTGTTTATAGATATGAAAATGTTTATACTCATATACAGTTTTATTTTTGTATTTCCATAACAATTGACAGCTCTACTAAGTTTGGTCTTGACGAAAATAGAGATGGGAGATGACAGATGAAAGGAGAAGAAGGCAAAAAAGCAATCTATAAAGCAATGAGAAAACAGCGACAACCAGGAGATAGGTGGTGAGCTAGAAAATAAAAATAAACTTGGATTATAGCAAAACATTGAAAAGCATTGAATGAGAAAGAATGTATAAATAAATGAAAAGGAATGATTATCTTGGATGAGGACATGGGCATAAGTTGTGAAATTTATGGGAAGCATTGAACTAGAATGATTTATTTGGTCTCGGTGGCTTAGTTTGTTAGGACCTGCCCAACCGATATCGAGGTCGCGGGTTCACATTCGACCCAAAAGTGTCAGCAGGTATACAGTATATTTGTGGCATATAATATAACTCGTGAGGCACAAATTTATGGTTAAAAGACAGTGCCCATATGATTCTGGAAACAAACAGCATCGTAAACGAAGAAAGTATTCATTCATTCATTCATTCATTCATGTAGGAATTATTTAATGTATATGGGCAGTACGGAAATTTTGCTCCATTTAAATGATTATAAGGAGGTTAGAAAATGAAGGAATGACATGTGGGAACACAAATGGGATGACAAATTAAGGATATGCTGAATAGGAGGACAAAGATAAAATTAAAGCTCAAAGAAGTGGATAAGCAAAGAGAGAGGGGGGGGGGGGAAGAAGACAAAAAACACGGAATAGTCTAATATAGGTAGCACCAGGAGAAATGAATGAATAAATGAATGAATGTATAGTGTGTAACGCCCGCTTTTACTACACGTGGCACCGCAGGCGGTCGTATTCGCACGCTTTGCAGTCACCTAGGATCAAACCCGGACTGCCTTGGTGAGAGCCAAGTGGCCTAACCACTGAATCACGGCGCGGCCTTTCATCGGAAGGAACTACACAAAGAAAGAATCAAGAGACTGTTAGGATGTAGTACTTCAGGGGTATTCAAACCTAATTTGTATATTGTGATAGCTAAATGTGTAATTCAACTGTTTACTTTGTTAAAGACGGAGAGGATAGAACAATAAACTTGTATAAGTATTGTTTCCGGAAGCTATATAAAAATAACTGATAGTATTAGCGAAAATTTTTAAAATCAGTTTCTAAATATATATCTTTATGAGATTTATTATTGTAAAACCTATATGTATTAAAATAATTATTTCAACATTTTGCAGTTGTTATTTCAGAGAAGAAAAATATCGACAATTATTTTCCGTTGATGGACATTGTTGTCATCAAACTTCAGTCTTCTGTCTTCTTTTCCTCCTTTGGTGACCACAAAGGCATTTTTCAGATATTGACATTTTTTTTTAATACTGCACTTAAGTGTACCCTTTGTAATATTTCCACAAGCCGTTCTCGTTACCACAATCCCGCTCTTAATTCGTCGTTTTGTACTTGTTATCCATAGATGAAGCTGCTCCCTTCCAATTCATCTCGGACAAAGCATTTGGTTTTCTCTTCGCAAGTGACCATTCCTCGGCTTTGTAGGTAACAATACTTCCAGCCAAAACTTTCGAAAAGTATCTTTTGTTCTCTTTTGAATTTCTTGGAAGGATTTCGTTATGAGCGGAAAGCGTCTACGAGATAGTACTTTATTTAAGCACTTGTTCCAAATATGTTGTGGAGAAGCGATATTCAGTGTGCAGAAATAATTAACCTATATCTAAAATTCTGTTAAATATCAGATGCTTCAACGCACAGAAAGGTGCTTGAAATGGGTGTTGCAGTCACGCCACTCACGTCAGTCAAAGACATCAAGCGCCAGAAGCTGCCAACATTAATAACCTGAGTTGAGTCGATAGTGCTATTGGCTCAAAAGTGAATAATCGAGAGTCGGTTTTCACCGCAAGTGTTTCAAAGCAATAAACACAAAGTGAGCTTATTCCTTTGTGAAATCAGAGAAGTACAACTATTTGACTGAGTTCTGCAGGTTTCACTATTTTTAAACAATTGCATTTTCATAATGTCTGGTTGTTTTACTAAAGTGTTTACGAAATATTTTAAAGGGGGACGTACGAGAAAATGTTCTAAAAAATCTAATTTTTTATTGTTCTGTAAAAAAGTGAATAGTGTTAGCTATCAAACAGCAAAATATTATGACTATACGTGGTCTGTATGTGCCTTTTTAAGAATTAAATGCCCTAGTGTTGCATATTAGCATAGTAAAAACACATAGTCTTCCATCAGCTGTCTTGGAATCTATAAAGCCCACCTACCAGTTCTTAGCATATCCAGACTTGCTAAACAAATGTTTCTATGGAGAGACACAAAACCCAAATGAAAGCCTCAACAGTTTGATATGGAAAAGGTGTCCCAAAACATTATTTGTGTCTTCCATAGTGGTGAAAATTGCTACATTTGATGCTGAAATAGTGTTTAATGATGGGAATGTTGGCAAAAACAAAGCTATGCAACAGTTAGGGTATCAACCTGGTGTGTTTATGGACACAATTTCGCAGAGTATCGACATTTGCATCGCTGGTGCAGACCGAGCTATGAAATTAATGCAGAAAGAAGCAAGACAGAAGAGGAATTTAAAAAGAAAGGCTGAAGAAGACCAGAATGAGGATACAGACTATGGATATGGGAAGTTCTGACTTAAAATTAATAGGCAAACTGAATAATACTTATTGTATTTCTAATTGACTTTCCCAGTAACTTGCATTTTCTACACTTTCAACCCATTTTTCTCTCAAACTACTTCATCTACAGTGATGCAATCTAACACACAGTTTTCTTATGCCACAATGAACATCTTGTTGGTTCTAGAATTTAAGATTAAGCTATACATGGAATGTGATGACAAAAAATATATGGAATTATTAAAATTTTTAAAGGATGCATATGATTAACATTTTTTTAAATTCTATACAGCTTCAATAAAAAATATAAATCCAACAAATTCATTTTAGTGTGTTTTAAAATAACATACCAAATTTCAGAAAGATAGCATATTTGAATTTTGAAAAATAAATGGGCCCAAGTTTGTAAATATCTCTGCATATAGAAAAAAATATGTAGCATTAGTTATAAAGAATGGAAGATTTTGAAAAAATGTGCATATTAACTGTATTATCTTAAATGAGTATACTAAGTTTCACTTCTCTGGCTTAAAAACTTTGGATGTTATAGCAATTTATGTAAGACCCTGAATATTTGCATTCGTCCACACTAAAAGCAGCTATTTGACTGTAGCGATTGTATTATGTATTATAGTTCCGCACACGATATTAGATAAGAAAAATGGGATTTTTGTTGGAGTTTTGTTTACCTTCCGCACGTCAGTCTTAAAAGTTTAATCTGCAACCAAAGTGCAAAGTATATTTTCATTGCTTCCCAACCTCTGTTAACTTTGTTACAATATCAGATATTTTATTATACTTTCATTCATTATAGAAGGAATAATTTCATTGCCAGGAATGAATCTGTCAATTCCCCAACATTTTCTATGTTCTACTAATGGGTTCATTTTTGGAGACTCCGGCTTTAGGTAGAAGATTCATGACGTTACTACATTTGGATCGCTGCAACTACATTTTTCTGTTTGTATACAATGTCCGGAGAAATGATGAAAGAGTATTGCAAGGTCATCGACTAGTTTTCTGTACTGTTTCTATCCAGGATAGGTTTACGAGGGGCTGTCGTAAATTTTTAATTATAAGCCATTAAAAATGTGATACAGAGTTTGTGTTGATGTGTGCTTATTAGTTCTTCTCGCGATATGAGGACCATTTTGTAATTTATACTGATGGCTCCAAGAACTCAAATGGTGTTGGTTGTGCTTACGTGTGTGGAACCGAACCGCATACATTCGGATTCCACACTAGCACTTCCATTTTTACTGCAGAGCGTTATGCAATATGCCGGGCCATTTTACACCTGCGTCGACGAAATTTGGGGAACTGCTTAATCCCAAGTGATTCCCTCAGTGCACTTCAAAGCCTACGGCAGCTGTACCACTACCACCCTATTGTGCAGCGTATACAGGATGCCCTCCACGTTTTACACGCTTCTGGCGTTAACGTGGTGTGTGCAGGGATCGCTGGTCACGTAGGCTTGCGGGGGAATGAAATAGCGGATTCAGCAGCCAAGACGGCTACCATGAAGCCCAGGGTTCGAGTACCATCTGTGACATCGGAAGATTTTAGGGCCGTATTGCGGAGAGCTGTGCAAACCTGCTGGCAGGAAGAGTGGTCCGCTCTCCGCAATAATAACCTTACATCTGTCAAAGAAGTTCCGATTCCCTGGGTTACCTCCTGTCGGTCATCTCGTCGCGAGGAGGTGAGTTTGGCTCGGTTACGTATTGGGCACTGCTTTTTTACTCATAGTTTTCTTTTTAAAAAGGAGCGTGCTCCACTGTGTCCGTTTTGCAATGAAGCGTTATCTGTACGACACGTGCTGCTAGAGTGTTTTCACCTAGCAGACCTTAGGACGTCTCTGCAGCTGCCGGCCAGCTTTGCAGAAATGCTAGCGGACGATAACGCAGTAGTGGAGAAGGTTTTTAGATTCTTTTCTAGATTACACCTTAGGATTTAGTGAAGGAAATTTTTAGTAGGTTTTGATTGATATTTCGTTTTCTTCCTCCTTTTTAAACGTATGTGTGTGCAATTTTAATAGTTTCATTTATACTTGTATAGTTTTTGGAAATTTTTATATCTGGCTTTTGGCATGACTTGTTTTTGTAAGGGCGCTGATGACCGCCGTAGTTGAGCGCCCTTATACACATCATCATCATCATCATCATCATCATCATCATCTACGTAGTCCCATATTTTTACCAGCGTTTCTTGACCTTCCGAACACCTTTCTTGTAGAATTCTGCAGAATTCGCTTTAAACCACTGTTACACTGCCTTAATGACGTCATTTGCGTTGTCAAATCGGCGATCACGCAACGTAAGAAGAACAAGAAAAAGTTACTTGGTGCGAGATTGGGCGAATAAGGCGGAAGCTGTAAGGTGTCAAAGCTACATTCTCTTGTTTTGTCAACCACAACGTGAGATGAATGAGCTGGTGTATTGTTGGGCAGAAGACGAACACCTTTGGAGAGCTTACCGCATTGTTTCTTAATCAGAGCTGCTTGTGACTTGCCCAAAAGATTGCAGTAGTATCTGTCAGTGATGGTTTGAAACTTGGCAAGATAATCTGTAAGGATAACTCCACCGCAGTCCCAGAAAACTGAAAGCATGACCTTCCCAGCTGACCTTTGCACCTTTGCGATTTTGGGAGGGGGAGTCGGCATGTTTCCATTCCATGCTCATGGTTTTTGTCTCTGGATCATACTGATAGATCCAAGATTCATCCACGGTTACCAGACGACCAAAAAATTATCTTCATCCTGTTACAACAGCATCAACATCTGCCTTGGAAGGTCACACTGTGTTTGATTTTGGAAAGGGGTTAGCAAACGTGGAACCCATCGTGCATACACCTTAGATATGTGCGGTTCATCATGAATAATTTTCCACACACTACCATAACTAAGATGTGTCTCATTCGTGATCATTTGGCTGGTTGCTCGTCTATCTTCCAGTATTAAACACTCCACTTTCTTCACTGTGACAGCTGACGGTCTACCAGCTCTTGGCTCATCTGTCAGGTACATGTGACCAGTTTGAAAATTCCTTTTCCACCTCACAATTGTCTCACATGATGGGCAATCATTTCTATAAAAAGCCTCCCATCTCACCAGGATTTCCCGGGAAGTTTTGCCTTTCAAATGCAGGAACTTCACCACACCACGAGCTTCAATTTTCTCAAACTTACACCTCAGTCACATTTGGCACTCACTGTAAAATGAAAAAAAAAAGGACTCAAATCACTGAAACTACCAATATTATGTTCCCAGAAATAAATTATGACACTGAAAAATTTGCGTCACTTTAGCATAAAAACTACCGGGTTATAGCACTGGGTGACAAAAATAATTTTTGAATGTTTCGAGCATCTCATGAGGCAATTGCTATCAATCTTGGGTTAAAAAAAACAAATATGACAGTGAAAAACTTTTATTAACTCTAGTTCCTATGATATACCATATACGGATTGAGAGAAAAGGATACATCTTAATTACATACATGCTAACAACAATGAAAGTACATTTGACTGTTTTAGCTGGTAATTACATGCTAAGAATTCTAAATTGCTAGAAAAATACCTCACAGATTGTCGTGTCTGAAGAGAATCATATGGTGGCCCATTGACTTCATTGTCTTTTAGCTTACCTCTTGTGATGAAGTTCCGCAGAATCCCTATACAAAGACCAACAGTAATCCGCAAGCATTACGTCATTCCAACGGCCCTGATATCTTTGTTGCATAACAGAAATGTCCTGATGGAATCTCTCCCCATGTTCATCACTAACAGCTACACAACTAGGAGGGAAAAAGTCTAGGTGGGAGTAAAGAAAATGGATCTTAAGGGACATGTTGCATCCAAGGTTACGGTATTTTTGCAGGAGTACTGTCACCAAATGCTTGTAGTTGTCATCTCTTTTTTGCCTAAAAAGCCATGAACAACAACCCTTGAAGGCCTCCCAAGCTTCTTTTCCTTTCCCCTCCAAAACTTGGTGAAATGCAGGATCCTTTACAAGTTCTCTTATTTGTGGTCCGACAAAAATGCCTTCCTTAACTTTTGTATCACTTAATTTCCAAAATTGCTCTCTGATTGTGTTTTATTATTTGGCAGGTGCGCCAACTCCCAAAAAACTTCCCCCAAATTTAAAAACTTCGCTCTAAGAATGAAATGTCACTTTATATTCAAAACAATAGCTAACCTATCATTTTATGTCGATTTTTGAATTCAGCAGTTGGGAATACATGTAAATTCGCTATTTTTAATTCCGAAACATTGCAATTGTTGTGCAGCGTAATGAAAACTTTACGACACACTTTGTACTATCTGAGTTGGCATTTTCCTCATACCTGAGGTTTTGTCAGTACTTATTCCCACCACAGATTTAGTTCCAACGTTGGACAACTATTTGTTCAAGGTAACCAGTATGGCCTGTAGTAGCTCCCCTCCAAAAAATTTAACGAAATTATAATTTTGGGTAGCAGTTCTCGTCTTCAGCCTTAAGAGTAAATCAGTTAATACTTTCTTTCCAGCACCTTATGTTTACATCCGGATCTAAAATTCATGTTGCCATTCCCTCATCACTTTCTCATAACCTTTGATTTGGTGCTACCTGTTTGCAATGGAGCAGACAAAAATAGAGTTTGAATGAAAATGATTCTCGAAAAAATGTGAGTACAATTTAGCTACGAAAGGGTAGAGCCAGACTGAAAAATTCAATGCCATAGCCGGGATTTGAACCACGGATCTTCTGGTCTCCGTCCAGCCGCTCTAACCATTTAGCTACTATGGCCAACGTGCCGATATGAGAAATCTCCAATTAACTCTTGTTTTCCTCGATTAACTACTAGGAGATCTCATAAACACATGAGACAACTACCTTAATGGCGACTTACTATGCTGTAAGTACTTAGTAGAAATTAATTGTACCTAATAGTGGTCCGAACTATAAAACCCGGGCCTTAAAGTACTTACAGCATAGTGAGTTGCCATTAGGATAGTTGTTTTATGTGTTTATGAGATTTCCTAGTGGTTTAACGGGAAAAACAAGAGTCAGTTGGAGAATTTAAAATCATATTGGCACGTTGGCCATAGTTACTCAAAGGGTTAAAGCTGCTGGACGGAGACCAGAAGATCCATGGTTCAAATCCCGGCTATAGCACTGAATTTTTCAGTCTGGCTCTACCCTTTCATAGAGCATCCTGCACACGGCTAGTGTGAAAGAACAATTAATTTCTACAATTTAGCTGATTAACATGCTATTGCTCCAAGGTGTTCATGAGTGTAGTTAATATTTTAATACATAAAATGAAACAGTAAAAAATAAAATAGATCGCGTCGGTCACAACGAATTTCTTCTTTTCCCTGAAGCAATTTACAGTTAGCTGAATGTTTTCTTAGATTACTTTTCAAAGAAAAGTATGATGAATATGAATTCTCTATCTTTAAAATGTTTATAAAAATAAATGCAATATCCTGAGATTTCTGCAGATTAGAATTTTGTTTTAATTCACTTTGGGCTAGTTTCTGTGCCTATTTCTGATAAACTGTGCCATTCTTCTGCAGCAGATGCAGGAACCGCAAATTGCTTGGCATGTTTGAAGTCACACAAAGCGCTTCCAGTGCGTACAATGACAATAGTATGCTCACACGCCCGCCCAAGTTGCCCCGGGTTACCGCATGGCGCTACTTTGTTGAACAATAACAAGAGAACGCTCGAGGGTTACTATCCACCTCTTGTGCGTTCCTCGTGTAAGATGTTGAATTAATGATCGCCACAGTTCGGGAGATTGTTCCATTTTCACAAGAGTGTACAAAATTCAGCAGCTGCCACCTGGAAGTAACATTATAGAAGATGGCGGTACCAGTAAGTGAAACACGGACAAACACTCCACTTCATTTGTATATTTCCGCTACAGGAGCAGGTCTCTTTGCGCCTTAAGAGCACAGCACTTATTCTTAAATGTTATTCAAATGTAAGCGAAGTCATCCTCGTGAAGAAGTTCTTGTGCTTTAATCCTGTAGAGCTTTGCGATGCTTGTTTGTTTTATTATTCTTTTTTACTTTGGCTATTACAAGTTAATCTACATGTTTCCTAGAAAATGGGTTTTTATACAAGAGACTTATCGCTACTCACACCACAGGGTGTGGAATGTTTACAAATTACCTGGCATTACTGTTTGTCTGCTTTGACCACCTTTCTCCAACCACATTCAGGTTTGTATTACTATTCTAAAATACAAGAAGCCATTGCTTTATTATTACCATATGACTACTGTATTTCCATCCCACTCTTCATAACTACTATAGTATATGTCAACTGTCAGAAGATACAGAAATTGTCTGCATTAAAACATCCTATTTCAGTATCTGTGATTTTGAAACCAGAAATTATTTTAATATATTACCTAATTTTTTTCAGGACTGATACCAGATAAGAAATTCTGTTTTTTAATACACGTGGATAGCTTTTGAATGGTCCCCAGCTGGTGAGAGGCCGTGGCTGTATTGGTTTGTTGTCACACGATATTTTGCCTTCATTGAACTATCGCACCCAGGAACGCACATTAGACACATCCATGGTATTATCACCACATGCCTCACTCAACTGGTGATGAATTTCAATAGATAGAAAACGAATGATTAGACGCTGTTCTTGCAAGCAGTCCTAAGTCTCGTCTCTGCCACTTGAGTTTTACGCACTGTACACTGCTACCATCTCTGTCACATTCAAAAAGAGTGCACGTGTATTTAAAAAAAAACAGCATTTCCTATTTGGTTTCAGTCCTGAAAGAAACTAGGAGGTGTTATAACTTTTCCCATAAGATTGCCTTTTCAAATCAATACATTTTATTGGAAATAAGTTGTTCTTTCACACTGGCCGTGTGTAGGCTAAAGTATGGAAAGATAGAGTCAGACTGAAAACTTCAATGCCATAGCCGGGATTTGAACCACGGATCTTCTGATTGCCGTTCAGCCGCTCTAACCCATTTCGGCACTTTGGCTATATTAGCTCAAGGATTAGAGCGGCTGGATGGCAACCAGAAGATCCGCGGTTCAAATCCCGGCTATGGCATTAAATTTTTCAGTCTGACTCTATCTTTCCAATACACTTTATTGATATATAGAGCAATATTTGTGACCTCGATATTCACGATAATTTTATGATATCGACCTCCAAAAGTACTTAAAAGATTCGCCAGATACATTTTTGATACTTCGGTTGTAATTCTGTAACTTTCATTACATTTTAAAAATTGAAAATAATATTTCAGGAAGAATAACATTGAAAAACCGGAGAAATTGTCAGGAATGAGTTAATGGATATAGCAGCATTATAAAAATGAATAGCCCATGGCGCGATAGCCCTTAGAGGGCCAAGGCCAGCCTCACGCCCACTTACTAACGGCAGAGGTCGACGATCATCCAACCGATACGGGGAGGAGATGTGGTCAGCATCTTGGCATTCCCCAGCCAGAATGTTGGTTTTCGTGACCTGGGCCGCTTACCTAGCGTAAGCTCCTACTTTCCTCACGATGCTGAGTGGGCACCGGTCCTATGCCCGGGACCTAAAATTCCCACCCCATGGGTGCGATCGAACCCGGGCCGCTTTCCGTGGCCAGGGACCAAAGCACGCTGCCTTAGCCCGCTACGCCACGGCGCAGGACATGATGGTACCATCGATGTGTCTAATATGCGTTCCTGGGAGCGACACTTCAATGAAGGCAGAACATCGTGTGACAACAAACCAAGACAGTCATGGCCTCGCACTATCCGGTCTGACGACATGAACCAGAGTGGAGAGAGATGTTTTTGAGGATAGACGATTGAGCGTTACAGACATCGCCTCCAGAATTGGCCTCCAGCTGGTGGACTGTTGCAAAAATGCATTTTGCTTTAAATGTCTAATGTGGAACATTAATATTTTCAAATTGTCTCATTAAATTTCTGCACGTAATTAATTGGCAGTATACAGTTCTCTCAACATTATATTTTTAATGAAACTAGAAGTAGAAATAATGGTATAGAAGTATCGGATATCGTGGAAATTATCCTGTATCGGTATCGAAATCGAGAAAAACCGGGATCGAACCCAACTTTTTATATGTAATTAGTGCATTTCTGCACATCATTCTGATTATATATATACATATTGTCACAAATGACTGTATTAATTACACTCTGGTGACTCAAATAAAAGGTGTGACGTCACTCCATCCCCTCCTTAATGACTGGATGAGTGGTCTTTGGGCGATAGACGCTCTCTCTTAAACTGACTCTTGGTGGAACAAGATGTATTTGTAGGCGAATCCACTTCTGAACATGTAAATGGCCGTTATGGCCGCCTTTGTAGTCTGCTTGTTGTAGTAAATATTCTTATTAAGTGAATTCCACATTTAATTAGCCTTACCCTACCTTTGTAGAAATGAAACCTTTATAGAAAAATCCCAACCTATCGCCAAAGCATATAGTTCTGCTCTGAGTGTTTGCTCCCATGTTCGACCTGACCACGAGTTCCATAATTTTCACAAACTAAGATCAGGTCATCACAATATTCTGAATATATAATATATAATGCTGGTGTTAGGAGTCGCTAGGGTTCCCTCAGAGTGAGAGGGAGCCGAAGTATATTGCCCTGATTGTTAACACCAGGGTTGAAAGTTTGGGCCAACGCCTGGGACGAATGAATGATGGAGCAGTTGGTGGAATGATGGTGGAGGAAACCGGAGGATCTGGAGGAAACCCACTCCAACGCCATGTTGTCCAACAGAAATCCCACTTTGCGGTCGCCTAGGATCGAATCCGGGCAGCCTAGATGAGAGCCAAGCTGTCTAACCACTCAGCCATGGTGCAGCCACACGAACACACACACACACACACACACACACACACACACACACACACACACACACACACACACATCACTACTTCATGTTAGTGCATCACGCATTTCTCTGTAAGTATAACGGAAATTCAGAAGATCGAACAATGTTCAAACTATAAAAGCGGGTCACTCTATGCTGAACTTCAAGTTAAGCTTTTGGATATCGCGGGAAACACATGAGGACATCATCACCTTAAAGATGCCAAGTATTATAACATTGGACCTAATAAAAATGAACTCGAAATCTCTGACTCGAAAAGAGAATTGTATGAGCGAAAAACAACGTTCTATGCAATGTAAAGATAGGTTGAAGTAAGGACGAGTTTTAAGAATTTTAGCTGCTTTTATAAAACTGTTGATATAACTCCTAACTCTACCTTAAGTCTCAACGCTGACGTGCTAATACAAGCATCTGATGGATCTATATTACTTAGTTGCGAATTAGTAGGATGTTCAACATTATCCAGCCATTTATTATACATGGCCCCGAGCATGCTGAGGAGATGAGAGGATCAATTGAACACGTGACAAGGTCAGAACAAGCAATAACCACAGTCATCTTCGACTGAAAGAAGAGCAGGTATACAATTTCTAACGGGCCATGGACCATATCGAACTTATTTCAAAAGAATTGGCAGCTCAGATAGTGATATATGTGACAGCTGCAATATACAGGATACACCAGAACACACATTGTTTGAATGTAAAAAAATATAAAGATGTGTTAGAACACCATAGAAGTATGCTACAAGCGAAATATGTATATAATATCGTCAGAGATCCTGAGGACTTTAGAACACTGGAAGAAATGGCTGAGATCATCTCTACGCGAGTCATGGAGGAATATAAACAACAGATAGAAAGACGTGAAACAGGAGAACCACGGAGAAGAAGAGAGGAACAGGCAGCTGTAGAACTAAGGAGGTCAAAATGGAATATGCAAAGGGAACCAGAGGATGGATTAAGGCGAGAAAACGAAATGGAAGATCAACAGGAACAACATATATGTGACCAGGAAAACCACAAAGGATCAACAGGAGTCGCGAATACTGGACATCCATACGCAGAATTGGAGCAGGAGCGACAAGCAGATTAGCGGAAGACTCAGAAGAAGAACGGAGTTAGGGGAAATCTGCAATAGAATAATGTTTACGAAAGAAATCGGAACAGATGGACGAATTCTCTCCAAATGATGGTGGAAACATTACAAGTCTAACCAAGAGGAATATTACTACCAATAGTCGGATAGGAAATGACAGCAAATAAAAGATAGAAAGTCTAATGTAGTAGACTTAGGTAGTGAGTTAGTTTGAGGAATTGTAAAGCTACTGGTTTCCGGTAGCTAGTGGGACAGGACAATAGTGAATGTAACTGTTAGCAAGTAGGATATATGATATAGGTAGCGTAGGTAGTTTTCATAAGTTCTAAAGCTGCTGGTTTCTAGTAGCAAGTAGGTTAGAGTTAGCTAGTAGGTTAGGATTATTTAGCAAGTTAAATTAGGGAATATCTGCAAAGAAAAGTATTGTAAATGGAACTAATAAATAAGGCAGGAGGATAAAAAATATAAATCTGTGAACAGCTTTGCCCTGGTATAGCTTCAAGATGCCAGGGCATGTGTTGAGCAGATTTTATTTTTTTTTTAATTTTTTCTTACTCTTTTTAAGTCATCTTCGACAGTGTGTTTGGGCAGATATGTGGATCTGAACTATTTTCGAAATCTACTGCAGCGGTACCGATAATTCTTTCAGTGCTTTTTATTAATACCTTGAAATTTGGTCAAGTCCACTTTTTGGCAGTATTAAGAGATCTTCTGCATATTTCAAAGTTTTGTTCATGTATTTACGCGTGTTGCTGATAAGTAAAGGGTACCTTCAACCGTCTGTTACTGAACTACTACTTATTCACAACACAATGAATACTTAATAAAATAACACATTTAATGATTCATTTTACTGTAGTTTTTAGCTTCAGTAAATTCAAAAACCCGCCGAGTGGGATTGTTCGCGCTGTTTCGTCTGTGGCCTGCATTCGGGAGCCCCGGGTACAATTCTCGTGGCTGACCTACGTGACCTGCGGGTTTTTCGGCGATTTTCTGGATCGCCAGTGGAATGCTGGATAGGTTAATTACATCCCCTTGCATTCTCAGAGTTTAACACGATAAAAGGAGAAAAATTGTGTTTCGTAACTAATAAGAAGCTTCGAATTTGGCAACACAATGTGGGAAAATTTTCGGAATATTTCCAAAGTAGAGCCACGACTTATTTACTTTAAAGGGCGGGATTTGATTTCTTTTCTTTTCTTTTTTTTTTTTTTTTTTGTAATTGACTTTCTCCAACGTTAAGCTTATCGGACGATGAATGAAATGGGGAAAATGATGTTCAAATGAGTACGGGATGCATGGAGCTTAGAGTTACCTGACATTCGTCTGTCAGAATAAGGGAAACCCCCGGATAAACGTTATCCAGATAACTCACCCTAAGCGAGAGTCCAACTCGGGACCTCTTGAACGTGAGGCAGACACGCTATCACAGCGCTACCGAGGCGGACGGGGGCAGGATTAGGATTAAGATTTCCTCACGGAGGGGATTCAATACTTAGACTACCATGCTGCGCTCATTGTGCCTATGTCCCAAGTGGGGCCCAGAGGAGGAAGGATGAGGTGACCCAAGAAGACACGACAGTGCAGAAGGCAGGGTCCCTACAGTTTACTTTGATACAAACTTCTCCCGACAGGCCAGGACAACGGACACGCTCTCCTACTGCGGGACGACAAGAGCTCAGATTCCTGGTTCCTGGCTGGCGGTCCCGAAATAGTCCCAGCAGAGGAGAGGAGATCGGCAACCGACCTACCGGCCCTCCGGTAGTTCACCTCAGCGCAATTTTATCACGTCATACACCGCCGAGATATGCAGCGACATTTCTACCAGATGATAGATGATGTGAAATGATTATGTAGATGAAATATTGGGACAGGAAATTCATGGGAAGTAATTACCCTACCCAGCGTTTGCCTGGTGATCCGGTAACCCCGCCCCCTCCTGAGAAAACCCCAGGTTTCAGGTAGGCCGTCCACTCATGCCTCCCGAATGCGACCACAGACGAAACCGCCTGAGCTGGATTACATAAAAGGGTACATATTTAAAAAGTCTTTTGCGTTCGCTTTAGAAGTGTTTCATTATGATGAATTATCGGCAGTTCCTAAGACATAAAACTTCAAGAGTAATGGGAAAGTTAACGTCGCTGATTCAAAGGAATTTTAAATTACCTACTGATATCATCAAATTGTATCATATAAGCATTGCAGCTGGGATTATGGGGTATGGTGCAAGTACATGGGCGTAAAGGCTAAGCAACAAAAGAAACAAAATACTAATAAGAATAACACAAAGACAGATACTTTTGCGGTATGAAGGCGGAACTAAGACCACCCCCACGATGGCTCTATTCGTAATCCTAGGGATATGGCCGATAGACTTGATTTTAAGATATAGAGGTGCAGAATACTGGAGAAGGAAGAATTACAGGCAAAAAGTACGTGAAATAGTAGGTGAAGGATGTGACACAAGGATGCAAATTAAAAGGACACTGTTACAGGAATGGCAAAACGAATGTGACAGCATAGAGGAAGGACGTCGAGTCTATGAATTAGTTCCAATAATAGAGAAAAGGCTAAGAAAGAGCCACTTCAAACTGACTAAAGGAATAAACCATTTTATTAGTGGACATGGACCTTATGCCACCTACTTTAAAAGGATAGGAAGACCAGCGTCAAGTCTATGTACAGTATGCCGCATAGAGGACACACCAGAACATCAAATTTTCGAGTGTCAAGTGCATCGAGAAGTGGATAATTTGAGACAAGAGCTGCAAGGAAAGACAACATGGGAAATAATAAGAGATGCAGAGGATTTCAATAAGTTAGACGCGATATCAAACATTATTTCAACAAAAGCTTGGGAACAATATATAACATCTAAGAGATCTACACCAATAGAACTGGCCACACCTGCAACAACTCAACAAATAAGACGATCAACTAGACTCCAAAGACGAGAGATGGAAGGAAATCTGAACATAGGAATGGATCCAATTGATGAAGCAACACCTGTAGAAGAAGAGGAATAAGGAGATTTTGGAATTGAAAAATATCTATGAATTGGGAGGGGAAGAGATAACAAACCAAGAAGGTGACATAGATTAAAATTGGTCTGACTTGACAGTGATATATATATATATATATATATATATATATATATATACTTGAAGAGAGATATATATTTGAAGATAAGAGGTAAATAATTAGGATAGTTTGTTAGGTTAGTTGACTGCAAAGTTTAGCAGTCATTTAGGTTATTGTTTCTGCACATAACTAAAAGTTATTCTTATAATTAATAAATTTATAAATGAAGAAATAAGAAATAGTTAAAAGGTTCCGATATAGACTCTAGGCATGGAACATAAGAAAGCAGACTTTATAAATAAAAACAAATTAAAAAAGTAAAAAAATAAATTTCAAAACCGCTCCCTCTAGGGTAGGGAATCTGTCCCCTTCAGCTGCCATGGTGTGGGCGCTGCGCACCCTTAGCGCTCGTGGTACCTCTGACGTTACTAGAGGAACCTCGAGCCGTACATTCGTGCCCCTCCGTGATTGGCAGTTGTTCGGAATGGGTAGGACTCGAGGGGTCAGTGGTTTGCGATACCCGTGGGAGATCGGGTACGTCTCCGGACGGGGCTGAGGGAAGCCATATATTCCCACGTACTAGCCAGCATGGCTAGTAGAAGGTGTGTTAGATCACCAGGCGGCCCTACCGAGGTCATATCGGTAGCCTTCCCATTTTGGTAGCCTTCCATCCCGTCTTGAGTTCATAGGACCAGATGGGGGAGAGGGCTTGTTAGTCTCTAGGTAGCATTTTTAACGCCAGAGGCTCTACTCCCACTAGTCCTGGACCCGTAGAACCAAGGACCCAGGCCTCCTTCTATCCGGGAGCGATGGAAAACTACGTGGGTCATACCTTCAGTCCAAAAAGCCCCTCCTCCCCCGCCAATCCAATACAACATCAAGACTGGTGGAACCGAATATGCCACTTACGCGCGTCAACTCCGCAGGGAACACTACCGAAAACCACGGTGTGGCGGCCTGGTGAACTAGCACAGCTTCTACTAGCTCTGCAGGCTAGTACCCGGACTTATGAGGCAACGCTCTACCCCGTCCGGGTGGTCGTAGCCTGGCCGGAGGTACCCAATCCCCCGTGGGTGTCGGGAGATTGGGTACCTCCGAGACTAACCCAATCCGTACAACTCTCATTCAGGGAGGGGCTCGAATGTTCGGCCCGAGGTTCCTCTAGTCACGTCAGAGGTACCACGAGTGCTAGGGGTCCACAAATGTGTGTAGTGTTTAACGCCCACTTTTACTACATACGGCACCGCAGGCGATGACAGTTTAGCCCAGAGGTTCTACTCCCATTAGTCCTGAACCCGTAGGTAACTGGACCCGGGCCTCCTTCGACTAGAGAGTATCCGAGCTGTCCCAAAGGGCGTTCGGTGTCCTCCGTGGGGCTTTCCATGGGACAAGACCTAGAGACTAACAAGCCCCCCCCCCATCTGGTCCTATGGACTCAAGACGGGACGGAAGTGGATATGCCACTTACGCGCGACAACACGAAAGGTGAAGACTGCCGAAAAACCTCGGTGGGGCCGCCTGGTGCTCTAGCACACCTTCTACTAGCTTTGCAGGCTAGTACCCGGGAGAATTAATGGCTTCCCTCAACCCCGTCCGAAGACGTACCCAATTCCCACGGGTTTCGGAAACACACTGCCCCCTCGAGTCCATCCCAATCCGAACAACTCCCGAAGGAGGGGCTCGGCTGTTCGGCCCGAGGTTCCTCTAGTAACGTCAGAGGTACCACGAGCGCAGGCGATGACACTGATGATACATGAAATGAAGATGGAGCATCGGTGGAATGAGATGGCAGGGGAACCCGGAGGTCCCGGAGAAAACCCGCCCCAGCGCCATGTTGTCCACTATAAATCTCACATTGCGGTCGCCTGGGATCGAACCCGGGCCGCCTTGGTGAGAGCCAAGCGGTCTAACCACTGAGCCACGGCGCGGCCTTAGGGGTCCGCAGCGCACGCACCACGGAAGCTGAGGTGGACGGATCACCTCCCCTAGGGGAGCTTCAATCGTAACAGTTTATTGTCCTAAAGTTAAAAAGCAATTTAATTATGTAAACTTAAACATTCCGTAGGTCTCTTCAAACACTTCGTTACCAGCCGCCGTTAAATTTATCAGCCTGTAACATAATTGTTACTATTACTACTCAAGTACGCATATTCTGATAAAAAGAGTAGATAGTTCACCACTGTAACGCCGGCAGCGGAATCTCCAACGACTGAGCTATTGGCGGTATGATCATATATGTGCCGTACGTAGGGAGGAATTATCATAATTACTTTGAGTAAATTAAAGGGTAGCAGTGGTGTCTATAATATAGGTGTGGAAAAAATACTGTTTTTAAAATATGTATATCTGTCTTGTTTCATATAATTAGTGTGATAGCCTCTACTAGTCTCAAAAATGCTACCACGACCTCAGCTACCTTTGAAAAATTATGACATTAATTTTTATCACTATAAAGTATTTGAACCTATCCACACGCAAGAAAAGCGAGAGCATCCTCCGTCTCTTTTCAAGATAAAACGAGTTTAAAAGGACAGTTTTGAAGTAATCCATGAGGCATCTAGAAGATGAATGAAAAGTGCAACTTTTTAGTCAGAAGGCGAGCTAAGTTAATTGACGTAGATCTCACTAATGACACAAGTTTTTCTATAGAAATGGTAATTAAGATTTTATAGAGAGTGTCGTTGAAGGCAGTCCTCTTACATGCTGAATGTACCAATTAGTCGCTGTGCAGGATATTAGGATTTACAACGTGCTGCGACAAAAAAAGAGCGATGACAGACTTGAAAAATGAACCAGCATGATAAATTGGTCAGAGAGAGAACTGATGAAGGCATTACTTTGCTTCAGAAAGACCGGGGGAACAAAATGAAAGAGCACATCAGCTTTATCTCGCCCTCCGTTTTAGGATGTAAACCACTACGTAACACAGATAATTATATTAGCTAAAGGGTTATTAACCCCAACACAGCTCTGTGTTTGATAATGCCCTGTAACATTAGAGCTTATCGGCTGTAAGTGCATACGGTTTAAGAGGCACGTAAGTTTACTAAGACTGTATTTCTATTAAATAACTATTTGTGCAGCGGTAGCGTTAAGTCCATTGAAATTACTGTGAAATTACTGTCTGACACTTATGAGATTGTAGCTAATTTCATTATGTTGCTTCAAAATAATACTTTTTATAATTGCTTATATGTATCGTGCATAAGGAATTTAAATTAATGATTTATTTCAAGTTTTGTGGCATATAGAAAGAGGCACCATAGCGCCGCTAGTCATGCACTGAATTAGGCACCCGCCTCGGCAGCGTGTCGAATCTCGGTTAGTGTCATTTACCTGGATAAGCTCTTTTCCGGGGTTTTCCCTTATCCTGAAAGACGAATATCTGGTAGCTCTAAGCTAAATGGACCCCGGACTCATTTGAACATCATTTCACCCATTTTATTCAACGTCCGATACGACTTAACGTAGGAGGACGTAAAAAAACACGAAAAACAGTTGCTCACTTCTGTTCCAGGAAGGGAATGCATGCTTACTGGCTGTTTTATTGTTGTAACACCCCAGCAACAAATGAAGAGCAGAGAACAAATCTAACATCCCATTTACGAATAGACGCCCTCAGCTATGGATCCTGTAATTATTTAAGGATTTATTTCCTTCAATTCAAAATGCTAAAACAAACTGTTGTATACATGTGATGGATAACCTGAAAATAGCTCTGATAAAAAAAAATCTCACACTGCGACAAGCGTACTCTTGCAATCATTAATATTGTTCACTTATTACTAAATATTATAGACTCTTTGTGGTTTCGATTGTTCTATTTTAGAATGATTCTGTCTTTAACTAACAGCATAGCGTATTTCAGCATGTAAATTATGAAATATATTATCTGGAAACATAATTTATAGTAATAAATGTATTTTATTATATTTCCAATTAATTCATGTCTTCTACTAACTTCTCAATATGTTTATAAAAAGGAAAAGATAGGAATATGTTGATGCCTTTCATTAGTTTTCCGAATAATTTAAATAATTGAACTGTTATTAAACACAGCCGAGCCGTTTTGCAGGTTTCAGAATTACAATCCTGTGTTTATGTCCTCAACACGAATAGACCAAGCAGTTATGTAAGGGAAGATCAGAAGGTTTAATTTTTACACCCTTCATGGGTGGTTATATAATTCAATTCAACCATCCGAAAGATGATCTTTCTAAATGGACCAGGAAAACAAATGAAAACCAAGAGAAGTGATTTTCAGTTGAAAAAGTGAAAAACATCACACACCTATAATACGTTTAGGCCAAAGATATGTTTCACTTAATCAAAGGACCTTCAAACCTGTAGACGAAAGGAGACTCCTTATAGCAGATATGAAATTTTCAAGAAATGTAGAAGGCATAAAAAGAATATAAGTGCCTGCCTCTGAAGCGTAGTTTGTAGCGTTTCTGTCCCACGTTCAAGAGGTCCTGATTTCGAATTTCGGTCGGTGTGAGTTATCTGGATGAGGTTTGTTTTCCAGGTTTTTTTTCTTTCCTTATTCTGAAAGATGAATGTCCGGTACCTCTTAAGCTCTATGGACCCGGGGCTCATTTGTGCATCATTTCACTTATTTCATGCATTGTCCGACGTGCCTTAACGCTGGAGGACGCAAATTAAAGAAAAGCGGTAGAAACATGACGACAAAACGTTTACATTTTTATGGTAATTAACTGACATAGTAATAAAAAGATCAAATAGAAAGGGTAGAATGCAAATCAAAACAAACAATAAAATACAGAAAACACAGACTTGGAAACTTAGGACAACTAAGAAAAATACGGTTGGATCAGACTTATCTATGATGATAATGGGATAACGTTGATGTTACTGTAACGCGAGCGCTGGAACACCCTGTGAAGCAGCTGCGAGCGGGAGACAGGGAAGGTTCGGTTAGCCACGCCCTCGCCTCGTTTGTCCTATAGTGGTGACAGGCTGTGGTCAGGGGAAAAACATGACTGTGTCGACTGTTTCTCTACACCTGTTTCTCGAAATTACGGAATCTAGAACATTCCCCTGGTCACTAGAAACCGGCGATATTTCTATATAAAGAGGGTTACAGACGGACAGAGTGAGTCAGTTGGTTAGTGAGTGTGAGTGAGGAGACAGTCGCAGTTCTTGGTGTAAGAGTTAGTCAGTGACGTGTTAATGAACGAAAAGATTGTGCAACGGAAGACTGTACGAACTGTGTATGTGTTTCGGAGTTTATGTAATCGCGAGTACAAGTGAAGTTGTAACGGACGAACTGGTGAATTGTAACTGTGTGCAGCACGAAATTCTGTGTAACTGGCAAGAGTTTAACTGTAAGTCGATGGAAATAAAGAACATTTTTGAGTGGTGTAATTGGACTTTTCATTTCACGAACCCACAAAGTCATACTGGTGTCAGGAAGCGGGAAAACATCACCGAACATTACAACCATGGACGCGGCACTGGAAAAGATTTTGGAGAAAATGATGGAAATGAAGGCCGAACTGACCTCGGAAATGAAGACGGCAAATGAAAACCTCGCTGCAAAAACAGAAGCGGCAAACAACAACCTCACCGCCGAGTTGAAACAAATGAAGACGGCCAACGACAACATCACCGCCGAGTTGAAACAAATGAAGACGGCAAACGACAACATCATAGGGAAGATGGAAGAAATGAAGGCCGAATTAACAGCGAAGACGGAAACGGCTTACAACAACTTGGCCACGACAATGACCTCAAAGATGACCGAACTGACAACGGAAATGAAGGCGGCGAACGAGGCTCTCGCCGCAAAGTTTGAGGAACGGTTGGCCGGCGTGAGGGATGACATCACGAATCTGGGCAAGCGGATGGGTCAAGTAGACGACAGCCTTAATGATTTAGAGGAAAAGGCCGACAACATCGAAAAATCCCTCACTCGCCTGACGGAGGAACACTGGCCCTATGTGTGGACAGAGGACGCCGAAGACGCTTTCCAGCACCCGAAGGGGACCCTGTGCAGTGCTCCAATTTTGGGTTTCCCACAACCGGGTGGCGCCTTTATTGTGGACACCGACGCTAGCGACCATTACATTGGAGGTGTCCTATCGCAGATCCAGGACGGCCATGAGCGCACAAGAGTGGAAGAGAAGGAGCGTGCCGCAGCATTCCGAGTAGTTGTGGCAGTGCCTGCTGAAGGCTGGGATAGCGCAGGCCTGAGGAGGGAGGAGCTGGCGGACGCAGACTTGGAGCCACTCTTGAGGGAAGTGGACGCAGGGATGAGACCAACCTGGGATGACATCGCACCGAGGAGCGCCACCTACAAGTCGTACTGGGCCCGATGGGACTCGTTGAAGACCAGAGTGGGCGTGCTGTTCCGGGTATGGGAGTCACCCGATGGGAAGGCGCAGAGAGGACAGTTGGTACTTCCCCGGAGCAAGGTCCCGGAAGTCTTGGAGGAAGTGCACGCCGGTACTTCAGGAGGACACCTGGGAGCGAACCGAATGATTCACAAACTACGGCAGCGCTACTTCTGGCTGAGACTCCGAGCAGATGCTGGTGGTACACCTGGACCGCCTCGCACGCTACGATGGGGCTGTTCGGGGCGAACAGCTTTGAGGAGGGAGCAGTGTAACGCGAGCGCTGGAACACCCTGTGAAGCAGCTGCGAGCGGGAGACAGGGAAGGTTCGGTTAGCCACGCCCTCGCCTCGTTTGTCCTATAGTGGTGACAGGCTGTGGTCAGGGGAAAAACATGACTGTGTCGACTGTTTCTCTACACCTGTTTCTCGAAATTACGGAATCTAGAACATTCCCCTGGTCACTAGAAACCGGCGATATTTCTATATAAAGAGGGTTACAGGCGGACAGAGTGAGTCAGTTGGTTAGTGAGTGTGAGTGAGGAGACAGTCGCAGTTCTTGGTGTAAGAGTTAGTCAGTGACGTGTTAATGAACGAAAAGATTGTGCAACGGAAGACTGTACGAACTGTGTATGTGTTTCGGAGTTTATGTAATCGCGAGTACAAGTGAAGTTGTAACGGACGAACTGGTGAATTGTAACTGTGTGCAGCACGAAATTCTGTGTAACTGGCAAGAGTTTAACTGTAAGTCGGTGGAAATAAAGAACATTTTTGAGTGGTGTAATTGGACTTTTCATTTCACGAACCCACAAAGTCATACTGGTGTCAGGAAGCGGGAAAACATCACCGAACATTACAACCATGGACGCGGCACTGGAAAAGATTTTGGAGAAAATGATGGAAATGAAGGCCGAACTGACCTCGGAAATGAAGACGGCAAATGAAAACCTCGCTGCAAAAACAGAAGCGGCAAACAACAACCTCACCGCCGAGTTGAAACAAATGAAGACGGCCAACGACAACATCACCGCCGAGTTGAAACAAATGAAGACGGCAAACGACAACATCATAGGGAAGATGGAAGAAATGAAGGCCGAATTAACAGCGAAGACGGAAACGGCTTACAACAACTTGGCCACGACAATGACCTCAAAGATGGCCGAACTGACAACGGAAATGAAGGCGGCGAACGAGGCTCTCGCCGCAAAGTTTGAGGAACGGTTGGCCGGCGTGAGGGATGACATCACGAATCTGGGCAAGCGGATGGGTCAAGTAGACGACAGCCTTAATGATTTAGAGGAAAAGGCCGACAACATCGAAAAACCCCTCACCCGCCTGACGGAGGAACACTGGCCCTATGTGTGGACAGAGGACGCCGAAGACGCTTTCCAGCACCCGAAGGGGACCCTGTGCAGTGCTCCAATTTTGGGTTTCCCACAACCGGGTGGCGCCTTTATTGTGGACACCGACGCTAGCGACCATTACATTGGAGGTGTCCTATCGCAGATCCAGGACGGCCATGAGCGCACAAGAGTGGAAGAGAAGGAGCGTGCCGCAGCAGTCCGAGTAGTTGTGGCAGTGCCTGCTGAAGGCTGGGATAGCGCAGGCCTGAGGAGGGAGGAGCTGGCGGACGCAGACTTGGAGCCACTCTTGAGGGAAGTGGACGCAGGGATGAGACCAACCTGGGATGACATCGCACCGAGGAGCGCCACCTACAAGTCGTACTGGGCCCGATGGGACTCGTTGAAGACCAGAGTGGGCGTGCTGTTCCGGGTATGGGAGTCACCCGATGGGAAGGCGCAGAGAGGACAGTTGGTACTTCCCCGGAGCAAGGTCCCGGAAGTCTTGGAGGAAGTGCACGCCGGTACTTCAGGAGGACACCTGGGAGCGAACCGAATGATTCACAAACTACGGCAGCGCTACTTCTGGCTGAGACTCCGAGCAGATGCTGGTGGTACACCTGGACCGCCTCGCACGCTACGATGGGGCTGTTCGGGGCGAACAGCTTTGAGGAGGGAGCAGTGTAACGCGAGCGCTGGAACACCCTGTGAAGCAGCTGCGAGCGGGAGACAGGGAAGGTTCGGTTAGCCACGCCCTCGCCTCGTTTGTCCTATAGTGGTGACAGGCTTTGGTCAGGGGAAAAACATGACTGTGTCGACTGTTTCTCTACACCTGTTTCTCGAAATTACGGAATCTAGAACATTCCCCTGGTCACTAGAAACTGGCGATATTCCTATATAAAGAGGGTTACAGACGGACAGAGTGAGTCAGTTGGTTAGTGAGTGTGAGTGAGGAGACAGTCGCAGTTCTTGGTGTAAGAGTTAGTCAGTGACGTGTTAATGAACGAAAAGATTGTGCAACGGAAGACTGTACGAACTGTGTATGTGTATCGGAGTTTATGTAATCGCGAGTACAAGTGAAGTTGTAACGGACGAACTGGTGAATTGTAACTGTGTGCAGCACGAAATTCTGTGTAACTGGCAAGAGTTTAACTGTAAGTCGGTGGAAATAAAGAACATTTTTGTGTGGTGTAATTGGACTTTTCATTTCACGAACCCACAAAGTCACATTACCAACTCGAAAATCAATTGTCTTAAAATATAAAATAAACAGATGACTTAACAATTATTGTTCTTGAACATTATGCATACGAAGCCTCTAGCGTAACTTCGTCTAGGTATGGATTCGATTATAATTTGCTTTATCAAATATTATCCTGAGTCTGCTTTTGACTTATACTCCGTCGGAACTTCTGTGGGAAGACTTCGACCACGCCATGACATTGAAGACGTCTAATGCATAAACGTAGGGGAAACATCTAGAAAGAATGAGACCAGTGGACCTCAGCCTACAAGTCCGGGAACTTGTTAAATGCGATTTTGGGCAGGAAAACGAGAGGTATACCGCATCTCACCCAAAGCGGATAATTTGTGCTTGTCACTTCCTGGAACAGTTGGGGTGAAAAAGCCTCAGGTTACCTGACAGAGACATACTAAAAATTCTATCGATTTCAAGCTTTAGGGACCGGTTACACTGGCAGAATTCTCAAAGAAAGCTTCCCTCTGGCGGAACCTGGGAGGGTAGCTTAGAATACTCTCACGTGGCAAGGCCGACAAGAGCTTTTCTGTGAACGAACATCTGCGGCGACACTGCCCCTAGGCCCTAAAACGTAAAAGGCTAAGGTTGTCATTGAAACTGAAGGAAATCGGTAATAAGCTAGAACACGTCCTGAAGTAATCTGATTGAAGCGACGGGATGAATGAAGGCATGACGTAACCTAATAAAATTGTTCTGATAGGTATTCACTTATGTATGCTGACCCATCAATAAAAGTAGCTCCAGTTACATATTCTCTCACGATAAATCTACCCAGTATGGTGCCGTTCTTCTATTATTAATTCATAACCAGTAATACTCGTACCTTCTGCTGCCATGCATGTACCTACGGTGGTTATTAGTTTTGAAATTGTAATACAAAGTGAGGTTATGTGTATTAATAATCACAATTAGGTACTACCTACTTATCGACTATAAAGTGATTAGTAGGGCCCGGATTTTGATGAAAAGTCATCTTCTTTCTGAGTAGTCACAGCCAATGCTTATTGGAAATTAAGTGCATTCTAAATAAATATGTTAGATTTATATGGTTTTTATAGGTAATCAAAATGCATTTTCTCCACATTTTTGTAATCAAGTCATTTTTAAAATTTAGATGCATTTTCTTTCTTTTTCACGAATCTATTGGGGATTTTCATCTATAGCCCGCATTCGGGAGGTCCGAGTTTAATTCCCGAGGCTAATTTTTTTCGATGGGGTAGCAATTGTGAGTGCACAGGATCTACTTTCTGATACTCAAATCCAAGGTAAATTATGTTTCATTAAATCAAATTTTGCATCTTTGTCGGATACCACAACCCTCCTTGAAGAAAGTGATATGACATTGAGCTCACAAGCACAGAGGTCGCTGAAGGGAGTTCTCCTCCACGAAGGAGGATCCTTCGACTGTTGCCATACCGGGATTGCATCCCTTACTGGCATAGACTGGCACCAAGGTCTACTGTACAAACTTAGGGAGGCCAACGTACCTCCTCCCTATTTCGACCTGATTAGTAGTTTTCTCAGAGACCGCACGTTCAGGGTGAGAGTGGAAGGACGGATGTCATCTATCAGACCCATAGCCGCGGGAGTGCCGGAGGGCAGTGTACTGTCCCCGTTACTCTTTGCGGCCTACATGTCTGACTTCCCCTTAAAACCACTGTCTGTTACATGCCAATATGCCGACGACGTCCTCATAATGGCACGTAACAAAAACCTAAGATATTGTCATCCTCCGCTGCAGCGCCATCTCCGAGCCATTGGCCGTTGGAATGAGAAGTGGAGGATGGCCATTAGCCCCGAGAAGAGCTCTGCTCTTCTCCTGGCTAAGGTCCAAGCTGGGCGACCGGATTGGTCACTGAGGTTGAGGCAGAGGCAAATCCCTAGGGTTCCCACTGCCAAATACCTGGGCATCCACCTCGATCGCGGTATCACCTACGCACCTCACGTCCGGATCAAAGCCGGACAAGGGCATGCAGCGCTAACGCAGTTGTACCCAGTGCTTAAATCCACCATGCCAACGCACCTCAAACTACGCCTGTATCTGGCGATTAATACCGCCCCTGATTCTGTACGGCTGCGAAGTCTGGTGATCAGTGGCTCCCACCACTATTCGCAGACTACAGCGCGTCCAGAACAGGGAACTGCGCATGATCTACGATACCGGGCGTAGATTCCACATCCTTCACACCTACTCCGGGATCCTGTACATCGTGGACGTGGTGCAGGAGAGATCCCGCACCATCTACGATAAGCTACACTCCCATCCCAACATCCTGGTGAACACCCTTGGCCGTTACGACCACAGGGCACCTCGCCGCCGACCGAGCTACCGGTAGCCTAAAGATGCTTTGGGTAAACAGAACTGAACAGGACCACATTCCCCTGTTACCAACCCCACAAGCCCAGAAATGGGCTTGGTAAGTCCAATACATTGATCCTTTCCCTCTGGCCTGTTAAGCGGACTGTGCTCAGATGCCTCCCAGGCAGGCGGAAGAGCGCAGCCAGCACTGGGCGCATAACCCCCCACGGGGCAAGAGCACGCATAAGGCTAGACATACCACTGCCGAAGACAACCGCCTGAGATAAAGATGACTCTTTTATACTGCCCAGATAAAGACGCAATAAGCGGCTAGGTGCTGGGCAGCAAACACTCCGTCCAGGTAAACCTGGACGACTCGACTCTTCTGCTGGTCTGCTAGTCTGCTGCTGGACATTGGGTTTTAGCTAGTGGATGGTGGTTAGATGGTGGTGATAATGTTTGAGAAATGTTTGCGTAGTTCAGTGAACGTATTCTTTTCTTTTTGTTTTTGGTGTGGTTTTGGTTTTGTGTTTATGGCGCTCATAGCACAAGTCCGGGTCTTTTATAAGTTTATCCGGGGTCGAGAACGTACTCCCTGAGGGCGCGGATTAGGTTGTTGAAGCTTGAAGGAAGCTTAGCGTAGAAGCTGCGGGAAAGGTGCAGGATATTGTCTGTAAGTTTAGGAAATTTGAGATCAGAGTGGATATTGTCTTTGGGAATGTACCAGTGGGCGTGGGTTGTGGTGCGAAGGTAGCGATTTTGTAGTACTTGTAACATGCAGAGGTGTGTTTTTGCTCTAACACCCCGGACTTGGCAGGCGTATGTTAGTGCAGGTCTCAGAACCTGCTTGTAGAGGAGGATCTTGTTCCTCAACTCCATGGTAATCTTTCTGCTAAGTTTGTTTGCCAGTGCTGTGATGTGGGGCTTCCATGTTAACTTCATACCTAAGGTGACCCCTAGATATGTCGCTGTGTTGAACCACGGTAGCTCTTCTCCTGCTAGCCGGAGATTGGGGACATCCTGTGGATTTCGTCTGGTAAAAGTTACAGCCTGGAACTTGGTGGCGTTAACTTTTAGGCGCCAGTTGATAAACCGTGCGGACATGTCAGCGTATGATTGTGCCCGCTTCACCGCATAAGTGTGATGTTTAGACGTGGCCGTCAGAGCTGTGTCGTCTGCAAACAGGTATAAGTTGCAGCCTCTGTAGCTTGGAAGAGTGTTGATGAATGCAAGGAATAACAGGGGCCCCAGAACACTGCCTTGGGATACCCCTGCATTGATGGCGTAAGGTTGGGAGATATAAATCGATTGAGTTAGTGAGGATTGAGGAAGAGAGGATACAAAATGTAAAAGTGCAAACGTAGAGTCAGACTGAAAAATTCAAATGCCATAGCCCGGATTTGAACCACGGATCTTCTGGTTTCCGTCCAGCCGCACTACCATTGTGCTACTATGGCCAACGTGCCGACATGACATTAAATTCCCCAACTGACTCGTATTTTCCCGGTAAACCACTTAGGAGTTCTCATAAACACATGAGACAAATACCTTAAAGGCGAGTTACTATACTGTAAAGTACTTTAAGGCCCGGACTTTATAGTTAACCACTATTAGGTCAATTAATGGAAAGTAATTGTTCTTTCACACTGGCCGTGTGTAGGCTAAATTGTGGAAACGTAAAGTCAGACTGAAAAGTTCTAATGCCATGACGGCTGGACGGAAACCAGAAGATCCGTGGTCAAATCCCGGCTATGGCATTTGAATTTTTCAGTCTGACTCTACGTTTCCACAATTTAGACTACACACGGCCAGTGTGAAAGAACAATTAATTTCCAAAATGTAAATGGTGAGATTGGGGTCGAAATTAGATGGAAGCTAAGATTTGTGTTGGACAAAAGTAAATGATACCAAACGGTTCGTCAGATTGCCGATATCTTGTCAGGAGAAAACTTCAGAACTGATATTTCTGAACTGGATTTAGCAGGCAGTGACATAGTGTTTTTCAATAATGCACCTATAACGTCTGTGGAAGTGGAGAGAAGTTTCTTAAAGTATAAAACAGTTTTAGCTGACAACCACCGTTCCTTACTTTTGATAACTTGAAGATGACCAACGCTATGTTTTAACAAACGGGCACAGTAACTTATTTGTTCATATTTTATAAAGTTCAAAATGACCTGATGAATTTTGAGCTTATTTATTATTTAGTAGAAATATTTGCATTATTTACTAAGAAAGTCAATTTTAAAATATGGTTATTCCAACCATATATTCATTATTTGTCTATGACAGTTATTAATATATTAATTACTATGAAAGAAACTGTTAATTTTTGATAGGGCTTTTTTTACATTTTATGTGCACCTTTTAACTCATTTTTAGAGAACTTTCAGGTCAACAACTTCAACTAATGTTCGACATATGATGAAAATATTCTGAAACTTAAATCTGAAAGGTATATATTTTAATTTTAATTTAATATATTTTAATTATGAAGTATACATGCAAGTAAGGTAGAATATTATTCACAACTGGTTAAAGTATTAAATAATGCGATAGAAACCAAGGACTGGCTCCCATAGCTCCAGAATACCCGACCTGCGATTAACATTGAGGATGATGACACAGTCTAAGTTATCACTTAAAGTTATCGCTTTTCAACATAATCTCCCCCACGCTCAATGCAAGTCCTCCAGTGTTTACAACGTGCATAAATGCCATTAGAAAAAATTCTTTTTGTAGTCCGCGCAGCCCCTCATGCACCGCGTGGCGTACCTCTTCATCGAAACGGACCTTCTTTCCTCCTCTTGCGTCTTTGAGTGGTCCAAACGTATTTGAGTGGTCTAAACATATGGAAATCACTTGGAGCAAGGTCTGATGAATATAGTGGATAAGGAAGACACTCGAAATGCAGGTCTGTGATTGTTGCAACTGTTGTATGCACAGTGTGTGGCCTTGCATTGTCATGTTGCAAAAGGACACCTGCTGACATCAATCTACGTCACCTTGATTTGATTGCAGCCCGCAGATGATTTTTAGGAGATCTCTGTAAGATGCACAGATGACAGTGGTACCCTCTAGGCATGCAATGCTCCAAAATGGCGCCTTTTGTCCCATAAAAGAGCATAACCTTCCCTGCTAATGGTTCTGTTCGAAACTTCTTTGGTTTTGTTGATGAGGGATGGCACCATTTCTTACTCGCTCTCTTCATTTCCGTTGGTGGAAGCGAACCCTGGTTTCGTCCCCAGTAACGATTCTTGCAAGGAAGCCATCACCTTCCCGTTCAAAGCGCCGAAGAAGTTCTTCACAAGCATCAACACGTCGTTCTCTCATTTCAGGAGTCAGCTGTCGTGGCATCCATCTTGCAGACACTTTGTGAAACTGTAGCACATCATGATGTTCTTTTTTTGTATTTTACGTCCACCAACGTTAAGCCATATCGGACGGTGAATGAATTGGATGAAATGATGCTCCAATGATTCCAGGGTCCATGGAGCTTAGAGTTACCCGACATTCGTCTTGAAGGATAAGGGAAAACCCTGGAAAAACCTTATCCAGATAACTCACCCTAACCGAGATTCGAACTCGGGACCTCTTGAACGTGAGGCAGACACGCTACCGTCTACGCTACCGAGGCGGGCACATGACGACGACGACGACGATGATGATGATTATGGTGATATGTTTATAAAGGACTCAACTGCAGCGGTCATCACCGCTCTTATAAAAAACTAATTAATGGCAATAGCCAGATATAAATTTATTCAAAATAAAAAAACAGATCAAAACAAAATGACTATAAAATGAATAAGCCCAAATGTGTAAAAAAACAATAAAAAGACTATAAGTACCAATAAAATTCCAAAAGGCATAAAAATTCCTAATTTCAATATCAACTTGCCATGATAAAATCTACCTGCCCAGTGATGGTCGGATCAACTTGCTTCTTTCCTTGCGGCAGGGCTGGCACTTTCAGCAGGTTTTTCCTGCCTTTTCCTCACTGTCGTTTGGGCAGTGAGGACTGGATCCACCCGGTCCACATCGTCAATGCAAGAGGACGGCTTCCGCACTGGTAACTTCGCATTCGGTCTCTCGACAGGATCGGAAACTGCGACCGGCGAAGGTGGAAGTCGCCGATCGGCGTCCTCTCCAGATCATTCCTCAAATGTTAACGGAGATGTTCGCGGACTTTTGTACTGGCTAGCTTTCCTTTCACTGGTCTTAATATTTACCATGAGGAAGTCCGTTCTGTCATAAGTGGTCTTAAATTTCCATGGTGATACATTATATATTACCGGTTCACATGTTGTTGAAGTAGATGCTTTCGGCCGTGACTTGGCTGAATCCTTCTTCTTAGAACTGGACTTGGTTGGCACGCTCACTGTTGTTCATGCTGGTGTTTGTTGCTTTGGCTGTGATATTGGTGTAATTGGTCTTTCGGATACTACTTCCCCGTTTATTTCGGCGGTTTGTGTTAGCATTTCACGTTTAGGTACCGGCTTAGCTACAACTGCACTATAAGTAACGTTCCTAGGAACAGAAGGCTGGCGAACCCTCTCTCTTACCCGGATCTCTTGGAACGCCTTCTCCTCCATAAAACGGGGACATTCTCTGGAGTTTGATGCATGATTACCACTGCAGTTAACGCACGTTGCGGGTGAAGTGCATGCATTGTCATGCTTGACTTTCCCGCAGGCAACGCAAGTGGCAACTCCATTACATGAATCACTCGTGTGGCCAAAGCGCTGGCATTTATAACACCTCAGTAGATTGGGTATATACTGCCTCACTTCAACAGCTTCATACCCTGCATTAAATCTTTTCGGGAGATCTACCCGATCAAAGGTAAGAAACAGGGTACGAGTGGGCACTAGTTCACCTCGTTCTTTGCGGTGAACTCGATATACACTTGTCACACCTTGTTCCGCCGAGTTTTCCTGAATCTCCTCATTGGAGATACCGTCCAACGCTCTGGTATTTACAACAACACGCGAAGGAGTTCAAGGTCCTGTGCAATTCAATGCGCAACGGGTAGCTCTCAAGCATATTGGCTTACAAGATTTTTGCAGCCTGCGTCGGAGAAACTGCTTCGACTAGGAGCGTCCCATTGCGAGATCTAGTACACCACTTTACAGGACCGGCAATACTATCTAAACCCTTCTGAATAATGAACGGGTTCACAGCAGTAAACTATCGCCCTTCCTCAGTTCTACAGATAACTAAATAGCGGAGTCGGTACAATACTTAGTCCTGACCGATTGATTAGGGGTGGGTTAGTCCCTAACCTCTCGTTTAGGCGAAGCAGAAACCAAAATAGTGTACTAGAAATGCACACGCTCCCCGAATTCAGAAGAACACTGGAACGAGCAAAGATGCGCAACCCTCAACCACCAGGACAAACCTTTCCACCGACACGGGTCTCCACGCACGGCCTACACGTAGGTGGGTGTTTTTCTGAACCCTTACCACTAAGAGGAAACCACAACGAGGGTGTCAGTTTGGCTCGGGACCCCGGGATCGCGAATTCCCGTACCTACCGTAGTAGGCCCCTGCGGTGAGCACATCATGCACAATGTGGTGTGCTGACACATGACTAATCTGTAAACAAGCTACAATGTCATTCATGCCCGATTTCACCAACAAATGTTAATACTTAACACGAGTTTAGCAATAGTTAAAACAAAAACTGCATTTCACCAAGAAGTGTTAGCGTAACACTCGTGTTAAATCTCGTGTTAAACTAACAAGCCGAATTTCTAATGTTAAGCCTTTAACAATTGTAAATAGTCAAGATGGCGAGCATGAACTCAGCTATGATTTGCTATATTTAAGACCGTCTAACTGGCATTCATAATAGTGTACGGCCTGTCAGGAGAAATGATTTTGAGGAACTATCCGAAGAAAATTGTTTTACGGAGGTATAGACTGTCGAAACATGTTGCTATGAAGGTTACTGCGGAAGTACAAGAGAGGTTAGAACATGCATCGAAAGGAATATGCGATCTCGCCTTTGCTTCAAGTATTAATATCTTTGCGATTTTATAATTCACTAATTTATGTGGATAATACACTGTCCACCTCCCGTCTTGAAACGTTCAAGTCACTTGTGCTTCTTCGCTCCTCGTTTTAAATTTACGTAATAATGAGTTAGAATATACATCGAAAGGAATATGCCGATCTCGCCTTTGCTTCAAGTATTAATAACTTTGCGATTTTATAATTCACTGAATTATGTGGATAATACACTATCCACCTCCCGTCTTGAAACCTTTAAGGCACTTGTTCTTCGCAACTCGTTTTAAATTTACGTAATACTGACAAGTTGGTTGGTGCTTGTAGTAGTGACACATGCATTTGAGTTAAATTCCTTTTCAATATTTTCCCCGCGACATCTTTCTCTTTTACATTCAGTGCATCCATCCTCTTATTTTCCACGATATCCTACACTTCGTCACCATTTCAATTAATAATTCTTTCTCCGTCGATGTGGAATTTGTCTCACGGCTTTATGATTTTGTTCATCCGCCATTTGCTCAGACGAAAATGAAAACAAAAGCGCATCGGAGTACGTTCAGAAAATCATCCATAGTCTTCTATAGCTGTGATATTTTCAAGTTTCTTGGCGTTAACACAGGTTTGTTAACATTTTAAGAAAACAGTTTGGTGAAATGCAAGAAATTTAACATTAGTTTTAGCGCTGTGACAATTGTTACGTTACATTTGTTAACGTCGATTTTAACATCTGTTGGTGAAATCGGTCATCAGTATCACTCGGCGGTTTTCTTTACTATGGCTTCAACTGCTGCAATGTTCTGTGCAATCACAACTCATTGTACCTGACCTGGACGTGGAGCATCTTCCACTGAAGTCACGCCATTTGCGAACTTCCTATTCTAGTTACTGCTGACCTGCTGCTGCGACAAACATGCATTCATCCATGAATTTCAATAGGTTTCACACCTTCACTACGCAAAAACCGAATAATAGTTTACTTTTGAATAGATTTTGTCTCGGTAACTGTCAATGGTAAACCAATAAAGATAACATCAATATAAAGACACTGCATATGAACTCGCCTCATCAGGGTTCAAGGAAATGTTTTCATTGAAATAGTTAGAAAGTGAGATGTATCTCCAACTTAAAACAGGATAACGTGCTTTTTGAGGTTATAATTAAACGCTGTTGTTTAAGTGTTATCTAAAATGTGTTCCGTATGTTTATTTTCGCAAGATGTTTCTACTTCTGAGTATCTGTGTGATTTTCATGGAAAAGTACTGATGTTTCTGCTTTGTTTTCATAATATTTCTACTTATTGTTGGCAGAAGCGCCTTATTTGAGTTCCACACCAACTCAAGGTAATCTTGGCTCCAAAAGCCAGGCGTAGATGAGGGGCGAAAGGGGAGGCACAAATAAATATTTCAGTTGTTAACGATGCTATCAATTCTCAAGATCATATTCGCACCATTGTTGTGCCCGAGTTTTGTCCCTAAGGAATTTCTTTCCACACAATAAATATATTGACGTGGCGGTTTTGCTTTGAACCATTCTTAGGATTCATCGGTCTGGACAGGATTTAAGCCCGCAAACTTGAGATGAATAGGCCAGTGGCAAACCAACTCAACGACCCAAAAGAGAGAAGGGGTATTGAAACATTTCACCTGAATGACAGAAAGGCATGTTTCGTAATTTCTGTCTGCACCAATCCCTGGATAAATTCATCTGGTATTGATTTGACGTAAAAAACCTGACATGAACACAGGTTAATTTTCAGGGCAGGAGAAAGAAGAAAAATTTAATAAATAAGATCGGGGAAGGTGAATTCCTAGAAAATTGAGACTTAAAGTGATATCCTAAAAAGTCGCGGTTAACATAATTAAAATAATTTCAAAATTACAAGACTGTGTTTTCCTTCCTTCTTTGTAGACTTGGGAAATGTGCAACCATTATATTGGTTGGCGTGGTTAAAAATGTTATGCTGGTGCATCGTCAAAATAATAAAAGTAAAAAATTACTATAAACTTTCATGGTGATGTAAGCGTGTATGACTGTGATTGACAACAGACACTTTATGCAAGTGATTCGTAGTGACTAACTGACGGTGTTTACTAGATAAGAAGATTTACCAACCAACAAATTTGTAGGAATTAACATACTTCCATTTCTAAAGCATTTTTACCTGCTAAAAATTTGTAGGAATACACAGCGATCCAATAAGATAAACATTTAAGTTCTGGGCTAGAATCACGTAAGTATGAGGGCTGTTCAATAAAGAATGATTATAATTTTTTACGGTCATACATTTTCACACCAAAAAATTCAACCTTATTATATTCTGTTAGTATACTGTGGAACAAATAAACCGTAGTAGTTTCATTGTTGGTACTCCTGGTTCCCGCCTGTGAGAACCAGGCAAGTTCAGACATGTTCAGTATCGCCTACCGCTACAATGGAGGTAACACGCGAGGAACAATATGCGGCTTTGAAATTCTGCTTTCATCTCAACAAATCTTCAGTTGAGGCCTATACAGTGTTACAGGTGGCCTATGGAGAGTCTGTTCTTCCCTACAGCACAGCTCGAAGGGGGTTTAAAATGTTTAAAGAGGGGAGAAAATCGATTTCAAAGGAAGCTGGACCCGGTGATCCAGTTACTGCTCTTACGGAAGAAAACATCAACACTGTTGCTGCCATTGTGAGAGAGGATCGACTAATTACCTCAAGATCACCTTTTGAAATACTGAACATTTCATTGGGTGCCACCCACATGTTGGTGACAGAAACATTACACATGAGACGTTTTTGTGCGCCATGGGTTCCAAAACTGTTTAGTCTCAAACAAAGGACATTAGCATGCAGTTAAAGTTGATTTCAGAGGAAGATCCGGAGCTTCTTTGAAACGTAATCACTGCTGATGAAACTTGGCTACGTCATTTTGATCCTGAGAGCAAACAGCAAAGCGCAGTGTGGAAATCTCCTTCATTACCAACCCCTAAGAAAAGCAAAAGATGTTGCTTCTGCTGGGAAAGTTATGGTCATCTCATTCTTTGATATTCATGGAATGGTTTATCAGCATGTTGTACCTGCATACACATCAGTAACTGGACAATAGTACAGGGTGTCCTGAAAACATTGCATGTCCATTTCAAGCGCAAAAGATCACATTTTCGTGAAGCAGGCTGGATGCTGCACCACGATAATGCGCGGCCGCATATTTTCAATGTTATTGCTGAATATCTTGCAAAAATCAACGTGAAGTGCATCCCTCACCCTCCCTATAGTCCGGATTTAGCCCCATGTAACTTTTTTCTATTCCCTAACTTCAAGAAACGCATTTGTGGGAGGCATTAGTCATCATAAGAAGCAGCGGTGAAGGCTGCGGAGGCGATTTTGAAGGATATCTGAAAAAGTGGTTTCTAGCATGTCTTTGAAGACTAGCAGAAACGCTGGGACAAGTGCATCGCTTTCAGGGGAGACTATTTTGAAGGGGACCATCAAAATTATGAGGATGAGTACAGGCACGTTTACAAGAAAAAGTTGTGATCATTCTTTACTGAACAGCCGTCGTATTAGAAGCTGGGCTAACAGAACCAATTTTGTATTTGCTTACCAACATAAGCCGTATATCACATTATTTCATATAGCCGATTTTACTTGTTTTGTTTATTCATTGACTAGGGTATTTAATATACATTCCAGTTTGTTATATCACAGACTAAGCGTCTTAGGCAATGGGTGAAATTACGCTTAAATAAACCCAGGAACCATAGAGCTTACAGCATTGCCTTTCAGAATAGCGAAGAACCCCAGAAGAAAGCCTTCGTAAGATAACTCGCCCTGAACAACATTCGAACTCAGTACTTCTTAAACCTGAGTCACACATGCAACCACCTACACCACACAGGCGGGCCGAAGCGTCATTTTAAACTTTTACTATCGGATTATTTTTCTCAGATAATTCTGAGGTATATCAAATAAATCAAATTCATTTAAAAGAAAGTGACATGTCCTTAGAACTTTAAACTCGGTTCTACATCCCCGGTATTGCTTCTCTGCTGTTTGCAAATAGTGAACATACTAGGGCGCTGGAAGTGATTCTCAAAAACAGTTGAGAAACTACTGAATGTTTCCAGCTTAAATAATGGTGTACCATAAAGTTTTAAAACTAATTATTGCGCTACCGCGGAATGTTTGAGAACCCCCGGTGTGGAGCACATACTTGCTCGTAATAGATTAAAATCCCCCCCCCCCCTCACCGTTAACTCGGAGCTTCCGTAGGTTCGGCTGATTTCATTTTACCGACGCAGCCTTTGTCGTATACTCCCTAGAAATAGGAATGCGATTCCATCAAACTCATTTAACCCTTGTAGAGCAGTTATATATCTGTATTTTTTATATTTCGGCAATGATAGCCTAAAGACTTAAAGACTTTTAGCTGAGTTGTTTACATAATCCTAATACTTCACTATGTCCTTTTAGACATACTAAACTTATACTATATATAATAAACCTATATAAAATTAGTTTAAATCTTTTTATAAACTAGTTAAATTTATCTAAAGCAAACAATAAAGCTGCTTATAGCATAACATTCTTTGAGCTTTATAGAGTAAATTGTAGATAAATATTGTTGTCATAAAACCTTTGTAACAGCACCTTTATGGACATTCTAGTGGTGCTAATTAGCAATAGTTTGGGCTATGAAATCGAAAAATGATTGTATTACATTCCGTAACTTTCTCAGCCCATTGTTTGAGAAATAAACCTTTAAACATTATTCCTATATCTGGTCTACCTTAATAGACATATATAGCTGTAGAACACAACACAACATTAACTCTTATGTAAAATGGGAATTGGTGATACAGCATATTTAACTGTCAGATGCCCGCCTCGGTAGTGTGGTGGTAGCATGTCTGCCTCACGTTCAAGCAGTCCCGAGTTCGAATCTCTGTTAGGGCGAGTTACCTGGATAAGTTTTTTCCGGGGTTTTCCCTTATCGTGATTCACGAATATCGGGTAACCCCAGCTCCGTGGACCCCAGGCTCATTTGAGCATCATTTCACCAATTTCATCCATCGTCCGATATGACAACGTTGGAGGACGTAAAATTACAACAACAAAAATTTGTCAGACGAGAACTGTCAGAGTGTAACCTACCAAAACTGATTCACGTTAAATATTTTACTGCTACCTCTGCTCTACAAGTTATTCACGAAAATGGTTATATTTGTCTAGTTGCTGTTAAGAATTATATATTTGGTTAGAAATGGTTTCAATATGACTTTTATAACAGGTGAATGCCTATAATCCTATGATTACTCCTTGCCTCTTATGTGCTAATGATACAGTCACTTATTTCATACATGCCTTCCTTGACATTACCTACTCTGAACACTTAGAAGAAACAAAAGAACGGCACTTGGAAATATATTGCTTAAGATATCGGACAACTTAAAATAAACACTGTTTATAATTTTGAAATCACTAATTCTTCGAACAATTAACTAAGAAAATTGTTGTACATAAGGATTTGGACATTTTTTGCTAAAGAGATTTTATCTCATTGTTTTCAAGTTGTTGTATATTAAGTATATAGTAAAAATGAAGATTCTACTGATGTTAGAAAATTAATTACGTTCGCAGCATTGACAGTTGAAGGCGTGATCTTTAATCATGTGTGGCTTAACCAAATAAAACTTAAAGGTAACTTTTCTTAGTAGTTTGGGATGAGTAGTGAGGTTTTTTAATAGTCCCTTGCTCAAGTGTAAAATTATGGTGTATTTCTAAGTTTCAGTTTAGAGTACACGCATTGTGTGTGTGTGTGTGTGTGTGTGTGTGTGTGTGTGTGTGTGTGTGGGTGTGTGTGTGTGTGTGTGTGTGTGTGTGTGTGTGTGTGTGTGTGTGTGTGTGTGTGTGTGTGTGTGTGTGTGTGTGTGTGTGTGTGTGTGTGTGTGTGTGTGTGTGTGTGTGTGTGTGTGTGTGTGTGTGTGTGTGTGTGTGTGTGTGTGTGTGTGTGTGTGTGTGTGTGTGTGTGTGTGTGTGTGTGTGTGTGTGTGTGTGTGTGTGTGTGTGTGTGTGTGTGTGTGTGTGTGTGTGTGTGTGTGTGTGTGTGTGTGTGTGTGTGTGTGTGTGTGTGTGTGTGTGTGTGTGTGTGTGTGTGTGTGTGTGTGTGTGTGTGTGTGTGTGTGTGTGTGTGTGTGTGTGTGTGTGTGTGTGTGTGTGTGTGTGTGTGTGTGTGTGTGTGTGTGTGTGTGTGTGTGTGTGTGTGTGTGTGTGTGTGTGTGTGTGTGTGTGTGTGTGTGTGTGTGTGTGTGTGTGTGTGTGTGTGTGTGTGTGTGTGTGTGTGTGTGTGTGTGTGTGTGTGTGTGTGTGTGTGTGTGTGTGTGTGTGTGTGTGTGTGTGTGTGTGTGTGTGTGTGTGTGTGTGTGTGTGTGTGTGTGTGTGTGTGTGTGTGTGTGTGTGTGTGTGTGTGTGTGTGTGTGTGTGTGTGTGTGTGTGTGTGTGTGTGTGTGTGTGTGTGTGTGTGTGTGTGTGTGTGTGTGTGTGTGTGTGTGTGTGTGTGTGTGTGTGTGTGTGTGTGTGTGTGTGTGTGTGTGTGTGTGTGTGTGTGTGTGTGTGTGTGTGTGTGTGTGTGTGTGTGTGTGTGTGTGTGTGTGTGTGTGTGTGTGTGTGTGTGTGTGTGTGTGTGTGTGTGTGTGTGTGTGTGTGTGTGTGTGTGTGTGTGTGTGTGTGTGTGTGTGTGTGTGTGTGTGTGTGTGTGTGTGTGTGTGTGTGTGTGTGTGTGTGTGTGTGTGTGTGTGTGTGTGTGTGTGTGTGTGTGTGTGTGTGTGTGTGTGTGTGTGTGTGTGTGTGTGTGTGTGTGTGTGTGTGTGTGTGTGTGACAGAGAGAAAGGGAATAGAAAAAAAGTGGGACCATTTTTTTAAAAATAGTATTTCAGACTTTTTGACCATCTGTATTTCCGGAGAAATATAAATAAAAACATTTTACGTCGAATACAATGGTCCTTGTGTTTATGAAGGTAAGGGATAGATACACGACTCCGTGGTATAGGAGTTATGTACCCCTATCACTTTCAAAGATTACAAGGAATTCGAATCTTGTTGTAACTCAACCGGATGAGCTTTATCAAGGGCTTTCCCACTTCTTGAGAAGACTAATATCGGGTGACTTAGCTCTAGAAACCTGAGCTAATTTGAGTATTATTTCACTAAATTCATTAATTCATCATCCAATATAACCTACCACGATATTAAATTTCAAGAAATTACATATTCCTATGTAGAGAATGTTTTCAAATGGCAAATTTCTTCAAAACGTTCAAAAGTTCCTCAGAAATGTATCAGATAGAGTATCACATTTGAAATTTATCTGAAGATTCATTTTGGAGCAATTTACTTTTAAGTAGGTTATTGTGAACACAAAGCTAATACCCAGAGGTATTATGGTGCGTTCCCTTTCCGATTCTTCTCTCCCTCCATCTGTATTGTACATTTTAAACATTATATTATATTCATTATTCTACGATATGACGTAAAAATGTCTGCCATGTTAGAAAGAAGAGCACAAAAGGCAAAACATGTAGAGAAAATGTTAAAGTTAAGAACTCATCACGTGTCTGATGGTGAACTGGTATCACGCTAGATGGCAGGACATTGTGTGTTTCTCCGAGACGCTCCGCGAGATGGCAGAGGAGTGCGCTGTTTTCGCTGGCAGTGCATATTTGAACATCGATTACCGTGTAACTCGCCCGGCTGTCATTTCGCAACATAAATTTGATAAACAAAAGGCTTTTAAAGTTACCTAAAATGTAATTATAAAAATATAGGGCTTATTTGTGATACCGCTATGTTAATAAACATTTTTGACAGAAAAAAGGTTTTATCCCTGGAATTTATTGAAAGCAATGAATTTATATTTTGAATGTCTTGGTAATATTCCGGGTTATTATTTTTGATAAACCGTAAAGAAAAGTCTACTAACTGTTTAAAGGATTTCCCCCCACGATGCTGGTTTCCGGAAATTCATTGTGGAAGCCAATGAAAAACAAATATATATATAAACAAAGGAATGGGTGATACATAACCTCAAATAAACTGTATTTATACATTTTAGTTGGACTTTATCACACTTACTTTTTTTAATATCTCTATGTATTTATTTCATTTACGGGGGCAAACAAATAAATGAGTTTCCTAATATAGTTTTATTAATTCGGAGGAACTAAAACAGAATTTACAGGAATTCATGTTGCCGGGTTTTCACTTGAATGCGGCTTTCTCCCTTTTGGGTAAGGGATAGACGTTAAAAGCTTTTTTCCCCTAAAATATCCTGCAATGGTTGGTAATGAAAACAGTAACTTTAGTACTCACCTCTATCTCACAGCTATCTACTATCTACCCATCTGACTGTATCTAAAGGTTTAAAAAAGCAGCTCAATGACTTATTTTATTGTAGGAGGCCGAGGCGATGGTCAAATCTTTAAAAAGCTTGTCTCTTTAAAGCTCCACTCTTTGCATGGCCGAGAGAGACAAAGGGTTAATCTATAGGTCCAAAATACACTGTTTCGGAATCCATACCTACGACGGTGGATCCCTCGGAAATTGTCAATGTTAAAAAAATGAAAGGTTTCAATAGTTTTCAAATTTGTCTATAGTAAGGTTTAGTCTATTTACCAGTTATACAAAGGTGTACATGCACTGTAATGTGCAAATTTAGTTGTTTTGTTTCTTGTTGTAACCTGTGTTACTGTTTTTGTTATATTTCATTGTTGTCTGAATAATACATTGATTCTACTGTGGTCGCTGATAACTTTAGTTATGAAGCGACCTTAAATAAATGAAATAAAAGAGTGTGCATGGTTCTTTGAAAATAATATGTAATTTTATTTGTAATATAAGGAATTTAAATATGGGGTGTCTTAAATTGTACCTTAAGAGCCATTTTTAAAAATTAAAAAGCCTATGTGCTACCATCACATGATTTTTCTCTATTCAGTCTATACAATACTTCCAAAGACTGCCCTTGAGATTTATTCAAGATATCCTCTCTTTTGTACTTTCTCTTAATAATTATTGCCGCGATGACGTTATTCATTAAAATTTTTTACAGTTAGTCTCGTTCCATTGCACAGTCGTGGTTGGTTAAGGTTACGGAGCATGATCACAACTGATTCTACTTCTTCTTCTTCTTCTTCTTCTTCTTCTTCTTCTTCTTCTTCTTCTTCTTCTTCTTCTTCTTCTTCTTCTTCTTCTTCTTCTTCTTCTTCTTCTTCTTCTTCTTCTTCTTCTTCTTCTTCTTCTTCTTCTTCTTCTTCTTCTTCTTCTTCTTCTTCTTCTTCTTCTTCTTCTTCTTCTTCTTCTTCTTCTTCTTCTTCTTCTTCTTCTTCTTCTTCTTCTTCTTCTTCTTCTTCTTCTTCTTCTTCTTCTTCTTCTTCTTCTTCTTCTTCTTCTTCTTCTTCTTCTTCTTCTTCTTCTTCTTCTTCTTCTTCTTCTTCTTCTTCTTCTTCTTCTTCTTCTTCTTCTTCTTCTTCTTCTTCTTCTTCTTCTTCTTCTTCTTCTTCTTCTTCTTCTTCTTCTTCTTCTTCTTCTTCTTCTCTTCTTCTTCTTCTTCTTCTTCTTCTTCTTCTTCTTCTCTTCTTCTTCTTCTTCTTCTTCTTCTTCTTCTTCTTCTTTCTTCTTCTTCTTCTTCTTCTTCTTCTTCTTCTTCTTCTTCTTCTTCTTCTTCTTCTTCTTCTTCTTCTTCTTCTTCTTCTTCTTCTTCTTCTTCTTCTTCTTCTTCTTCTTCTTCTTCTCTTCTTCTTCTTCTTCTTCTTCTTCTTCTTCTTCTTCTTCTTCTTCTTCTTCTTCTTCTTCTTCTTCTTCTTCTTCTTCTTCTTCTTCTTCTTCTTCTTCTTCTTCTTCTTCTTCTTCTTCTTCTTCTTCTTCTTCTTCTTCTTCTTCTTCTTCTTCTTCTTCTTCTTCTTCTTCTTCTTCTTCTTCTTCTTCTTCTTCTTCTTCTTCTTCTTCTTCTTCTTCTTCTTCTTCTTCTTCTTCTTCTTCTTCTTCTTCTTCTTCTTCTTCTTCTTCTTCTTCTTCTTCTTCTTCTTCTTCTTCTTCTTCTTCTTCTTCTTCTTCTTCTTCTTCTTCTTCTTCTTCTTCTTCTTCTTCTTCTTCTTCTTCTTCTTCTTCTTCTTCTTCTTCTTCTTCTTCTTCTTCTTCTTCTTCTTCTTCTTCTTCTTCTTCTTCTTCTTCTTCTTCTTCTTCTTCTTCTTCTTCTTCTTCTTCTTCTTCTTCTTCTTCTTCTTCTTCTTCTTCTTCTTCTTCTTCTTCTTCTTCTTCTTCTTCTTCTTCTTCTTCTTCTTCTTCTTCTTCTTCTTCTTCTTCTTCTTCTTCTTCTTCTTCTTCTTCTTCTTCTTCTTCTTCTTCTTCTTCTTCTTCTTCTTCTTCTTCTTCTTCTTCTTCTTCTTCTTCTTCTTCTTCTTCTTCTTCTTCTTCTTCTTCTTCTTCTTCTTCTTCTTCTTCTTCTTCTTCTCCTTCTTCTTCTTCTTCTTCTTCTCCTTCTTCTTCTCCTTCTTCTTCTCCTTCTTCTTCTCCTTCTTCTTCTCCTTCTTCTTCTCCTTCTTCTTCTCCTTCTTCTTCTCCTTCTTCTCCTTCTTCTCCTTCTTCTCCTTCTTCTTCTTCTTCGACTTCTTCACTCCATGGTTTGGACATATCGCCGTTCTGGCTTCATAGATCTCTCCAGCGTTTCCTGAGTCATCCTCTGCCTCTCTTTATTTTCTATTTGTACTAATTAAAGTCCTCCAACATAAGCCAAATCTGTTGAGTGTTTCTTTGTTTTAAGTTTCGTCCTGCAATGTCATATCGGACGGTAAATGGGTGAAACGATGCTTAACTGAGCCCAGGGTCCATAGGGCTTAGAGTTGCCCGAAACATATCTTTCAGGATAAGGTGAAACCTCAGCAAAAGAGAATCTTACCCAAATAAACTACCCTGACCGAGATTGAACTTGGAACTTCTTGACCGTAAGGCACACAAACCACCATCTGCACTAGCGAGACAGTCAAATTGTTGAAATGATGCTGAGCTCAGGGTCCATAAAGTTTAGAGTTTTATTAATTTGCATCCTCCAACATTTATTCATATTGGACTATGAATGAAATGGGTGAAATAATGTTCAAATGAGTCCGGGGTCCATGGAGCTTAGAGTTACCCGTCATTCGTCTTTCAGAATAAGGGGAAACCCCGGAAAAAACCTTATCCAGGTAGCTCACCCTGACCGAGATTCGAACTCGGGACCTCTTGAACGTGAGGGAGGCGTGCTACCATCTACGCTACCGAGGCGGGCAAAAAAGTTGAGCCACCCGACATTCATATTTCAGGATAAGGGAAACCCCATACAAACAGAACCTTACCCAGATAACTGATCCTGACGGAGATTCGAACTCAGGACCATTAGAATGTGAGAGAGACACGCGGTAAAGTAAATGTTTTTATAAAACATATTGGATATATTAAGTAATACGAATAAATAATATGCATAAAATAAGAAACACAAATTATACTTTTATCTAAAGAACAAGAATTAGCTATGTAATTTAATGCTTTCAGGAGTAATCAGTTACTTAAGACATAGCTAATAAATTAAGCCTCAACTATCTAAAACACAATGCGTTCAATAATCACAGAGAAATAAAAATACCGAAGTCAATTCTGAAAATCGATAACAAAGGGTTTCCTAAGTTTTAGCAAGTACAAGAGCAAGTACATTAAGCTTTAAATACAAATAGCTTTAAGTTCTGTCCTGACGGGGAGTTTACAATTGCTAAAGTGTGGGGCCCCTGCCCTTTGCACTGTCGTGGCTCCTTGGCACGGCTTCCCTATGTCTCCTCAGACCCCTTCCTTCCTGTCGGGGACGCTCCACTTCGGGTATAGGTACAATAAATGAAGACTGGTCACAGTGCCGAATCCGCACCGTACCGTAATCCAATCCTGTGCAAAGTTCTGGTAAGAAATAGGAATTTGGTGAGTAGTTGTATTTTAGGAAAGAGAAATTATAGATATAGGGATTGAGAGACAAAAAATCGTGATAAAGAAGGTAGGCATTCACCTACCGACTCGAGGATACCATAATGAATGAATGGATAAATAAGTAAATAAATAAGTAAATAAGTAGATGGATGTATGGATGGATGGATGGACGGACGGATGGACGGACGGACGGACGGACGGACGGATGGATGGATGGATGGATGGATGGATGGACGGACGGACGGACGGACGGACGGACGGACGGATGGATGGATGGATGGATGGATGGATGGACGGACGGACGGACGGACGGACGGACGGACGGACGGACGGACGGACGGATGGATGGATGGATGGATGGATGGATGGATGGACGGACGGACGGACGGACGGACGGATGGATGGATGGATGGATGGATGGACGGACGGACGGACGGACGGACGGGCGGATGGACGGATGGACGGACGGACGGACGGACGGTTGGTCGGTTGGACGGACGGACGGATGGACGGATGGACGGATGGACGGATGGACGGCTGGATGGATGGATGGACGGATGGAGGGATGGATGGACGGATGGACGGATGGAGGGATGGATGGACAGACGGACGGACGGACGGGCGGTTGGGCGGATGGCCGGATGGACGGATGGACGGATGGACGGATGGACGGACGGACGGATGGACGGATGGACGGACGGACGGATGGACGGATGGACGGATGGACGGACGGATGGACGGATGGACGGATGGACGGACGGACGGACGGATGGACGGATGGACGGATGGACGGATGGACGGATGGACGGATTGACGGATGGACGGGCGGACGGGCGGACGGGCGGACGGGCGGACGGTCGGACGGTCGGACGGACGGACGGTCGGACGGACGGACGGATGGATGGATGGAGGGATGGAGGGATGGAGGGACGGGCGGACGGGCGGACGGGCGGACGGGCGGACGGACGGACGGACGGACGGACGGATGGACGGATGGACGGGCGGACGGGCGGACGGGCGGGCGGACGGACGGACGGACGGACGGACGGACGGACGGATGGATGGATGGATGGATGGATGGATGGATGGACGGTTGGACGGACGGACGGATGGACGGATGGACGGATGGACGGATGGACGGATGGACGGATGGACGGATGGATGGATGGATGGATGGACGGACGGAGGGAGGGAGGGACGGACGGATGGACGGAGAGATGGGAAGAGGGGAAGAGATGGAGAGATGGATAGGGAGAGAGAGGGACAAGGGAGAGGGAGAGAGGGACAAAGGGAGAGATATGGAGGGGGAGAGAGATGGATGGATGGATGGATGGAGGGTGGGTGGGAGGGAGGGAGGGAGGGAGGGAGGGAGGGAGGGATGGAGGGATGGAGGGATGGGGGGATGGATGGATGGATGGACGGAGGGATGGATGGACGGACGGAGGGATGGATGGATGGATGGATGGATGGATGGATGGATGGATGGATGGATGGATGGATGGATGGATGGATGGATGGATGGATGGATGGATGGATGGATGGATGGATGGATGGATGGATGGATGGATGGATGGATGGATGGATGGATGGATGGATGGATGGATGGATGGATGGATGGATGGATGGATGGATGGATGGATGGATGGATGGATGGATGGATGGATGGATGGATGGGTTAATAGTGGGCAGGAATCCAACCTAAACTTCCCTTTACTGCAATGTCAACTCTCGATGAACTTGAGACGAACAAAAGTATCAGACACAAGATCCTAAAATGTTTATTTAATCCAACTCCATCTTAATTGAAGCCAATAGATTAAGAACGTGTCGTTCTTTATCTGTATTTTACTTTAAAAACTCGCCAAGGAACACGTAAAGTGAACAAACCAGTAGTCTCCATGGTTTAATGTCATGTAGTTGTAGACGGTAATGCTGTCATTATCCGGTCCGCTTGCCTCGTTTGTTGCACTGCAATTGTAACAGAATGATTTAAACATTTGACGAAAGCAAATTCCGTGGTGCTATCCATCATTGCCTGCCCCGCTATTATGCGGTAACCAATACAGAAGCACGTGACAGCTATTCATCAAATGGCAGCGGCAGCTAAGCACGTAAAGCGCGAAATTAAATTCCTCTACACGAACAATGCCAGACGCGATGTTTAACAGCGTTGGAGGTCTTTATTACGCCGCGGGTTTTATCTAAATTAAACGATGTGCGTCGTATACCACCCCCATGACTGGGCACAATGTGTCTCGTAAGATAAGCCGAAGCCCAGGGAAGGGACAGTTGACCCAGATCAGAGCATTTGCCAGGCAAACATTTCTTCAAGTACCACGTTCGATGGAGAAAAATCGATGTGAGTGTGTTGAGATACTGTACACGTTTTAAGGAGGGGAGGGTGTCTTCTGTAGATGACAAGGGGGGATGTAGAGAGAAAGAGAGAGACAGAGAGCGAGAATATGAGAGCGCTCGTAACCTACGGAAAGTTCTGAAGTGTTGCAATCATGCGATTTTGTTTATCCTTTTGTATAAGCTACCGAAGTTGCCTCCAGCGGTTTCCTCTGTAGCCCGCATTCAGGAGGCCCGGTTTCCATTCTCGTGGTTGACCTACCGACCCATAGGATTTCTCGGGTCACCAGGAGAATGCTGGGTAATTGCATCCCCGAATTTTCTGTCCCTCTATTTTTCCCGTAGTGGAGGGCATCCGACTCCATCAGCTGCTGTCGTGCAAGCGTTGCGTACCTCTAGCATTCGTCATTCCGTCGCCAGACGGGGTTGAGGGACACCTTTAAGTTCCCGGGTGCTAACCTCCTGAGCTGTCCTGCGCCGCGATTACTTTTATTTTTTTTTTATTTTTTGTAAGCTACGTCCTCCAAAGTCAAGTCATATCGGAAGGTGAATGAAATGGGTGAAATGATGCTTAAATGAGCCAAAGGTTTAAAGAGCTTAGAGTTACCTGACATTCGTGTTTGGGGATAATGAAAACTTCGGAAGAAACCTTATTCAGGCAACTCACCCTGACCGAGATTCGAACTTGGGACCTCTTGATCGTGAGACAGAAATGCTAGCATCTACGCTACCGAGGCGAGCATCGCGGCGTAGTGGGCTGAGGCAGCATGCTTTCGTTTCTGCCACGTAAAGCCGCCCGGGTTCTTTTCACCCCTGGGGTGCGGATTTTAAGTCCCGGGTATAAGGCCGGTGCCTACCAGCATTGTGAGAAAAGTGAGCAGCTTACGCTACGTAAGCGACCCTAGTCACGAAAATCAAGATTCCGACGGGGAGATGTCGAGATGCTGACCACATTTCCTCCCCGTATCCCTTAGATGATGGCCTACCTCTGCCATGCGAAGTGGGCGTGAGGCTGGCATTCGCGTTGGTAGGCCTTGACCCTCTTAGGGCTGTCGCGCCAGGGTTCGTTTATTTAGTTTATTTATAACCTCCAGAGCTGGTAAAGTCTGTTTAGTTAACGGGTGTGCAGTTCCCACTCAAAGGGACCTCAAGGGGCCTGACCTTCCCGCCCACTAATGACCGTCATAAATCTATCTGCACACTTCAGAAATGGAACACTGTCGTTGAGAACCAATAGCAACCCTGATTTTCTCGAAGTGACAGTTGCATGTTTACTCCACGTGGAGTCTCAGTTGCCAAAGTTCCAACTTCCAGTTGATCTGTTTCATTATGTGCAACAATTCGTTTTGTGTCACGATGTGGAGACCGTAGGAGAGAAATGCAGTGGTAAATGCAAATGAAATAGTAGATAAATTTCAGTCACGTGAAAATAATCAAAGTGAAGACAATGGTGTGAATAACTGGGTCGAGTTATATTACTGGAAAAGCCTCAAAAAACAAAATAATAACGGGAACTGTTTCTAAGCAACTTCAAGCGTTTGTTTTGAACACATAATATGTGCTGACAAATAATCTTGGTAAGGGGTCATGCAATGATGATATACTATGGGTATTCTCAGAAATACAGTAAGAAATAATGTGACGAAAGGAATACCAAAGACGCCAATCAAGTGCGAAAACAAAAGGAAACGTTTCTCTAAAGTAGATAATTTCATATGCGATTTAATTCGTCGAGAAATTTATAGATTCTATGCAAAAGGGAGAACGCCCGCCTTAGACGAATTGGTTGCACATTTGCAAGAAATTTGTGATTGTCCTTATGGACACTGTACTTTGCGCGTTCTCCTAAAGGAGCTGGGTTTCAAATACAGCACATTGAATAATTTAAGGGTTATTATGGAATCAAGTAGAATTGTAGCTTGGCGATATATATCGTCAAAACTAAGGAAGTTTTGCAGTAATGGACATAAGATAATTTATTTAGATGAAACCTCGTACGATACCCATGACGTATCGAGAAAGGTGGCAACCTTACAGAAAGATCTGCGAGAAGGAGGGTCGGGGGTTGTAAAACGATTATAAGGGTTCGTCAAAGGCAGCGGCCGACTGCACATGAGTTAACTAAACAGACTTTAGTTGGTGTACTAGATCACCAGGCGCCCCCACCAAGGTAATTCGCTAGTCTTCCCGGATGTGCTGACACGCTTAAGTGGCGTATCCATTTCCAGCCTGTAATAAGAGGGGGCTGTTTGATTCGAGGTCTTGCCCTACTGGAAAGATCCCCGGAGTGCGCCAAACGCCCCTTTAGGGACAGCTTTTGTAGCTTCTGGGTAAGGAGAGGTTGATACTCTCACGCGCACTGAATTGGGTCTGTTTACGGACCAAAGTAGAGTGGGATGCCGGGGAGCTTGTAACTGCTAAAATCTACGGACCCTGACACTGTCGTGGCGCTTTCGGACGGCCGCCCTGTCTTCTCCCGCTTCGTCCTTTCTCCCGATGGTGGAAGTAGACCAAGTTTTGAACTCCGTGCTGAATCTCCTACTATCTTGTACAAGCATACCCTTACTAACTCTTTTACCTCCATCAACATGATATTATCTTAGCTAAACATTTCCAGAAATTATCCAACTGCTAATGTTCATATATGTAAGGGAAATTTAGGATTTCGTGATGGGAAACATTTGGAAAAGCTAGTTGCTCTGTTATGCCTTTCACGTTGCATTCTTTGTTCATGTCCAGGATGTACAAACACAAATAAGGATTTCCCATTTGAGAACAAAAGAGTATTGGTAAGTTCAAACAAATGGCAATTTCTCGGAAATGCTATCTATTTAGCAGAAATTGTGTATTTTAATGAGTTTTTGGCTATCTCTTATGGTGTACCAAGTTAGTCCAAAGCTTGCCTCTGTGGCATAAGTGGTAGGATATCTGTCTCATGTTCAATAGGTCCCGAATTCGACTCTCGATCAGAGTGTGTAATCTCGATAAGTTTCCCTTATCCTGAAAGATTTGAGCATCATTTCATTCGTTTCTATCATTGTCTGATATGACTTAGAGTTGGAGAACGCATATTAATTTTGTAAAGTTGGTAAAGAGCCATCCAGAATAATAAAAAGCTTCTGACAATATTCCCAATTAGTAGAGTTATCTGGAGAAGGTTTTTCTAGGGATTAATGTTATAAAGTAGATCAAAAAGTGTCCAGAATGACAAAATGGATGGTAGACTTCATTTGTCATAATGATCCCTTAAAACCTTTGATATTTTAAACAAAGTTATTACTGCCATTTCTGAAGGAAAATTACATTTTTTTAATGTTGCATGTAAGATTGAGTCTGGGGTTGCTATGAATGTGACCAATTTTCCTATTCAGTTAATTTATTTAAAAGCCTGTTATTTGATTTCTTATTCTATGTAGCTTTCTATAGTTATTCTAATTAATATTTTTATTTTGTAATAATGACTCTATTATATATAAACATGTTCTGGGTATTTGTGTATGCTTTTTCCTTTGATTTAAAATTCCATAAAGTCTTCCGGCATAAGCTAAATTAAATTTGTAACAAAATACATGCAGTGTTTTATGCAGCATCAAATGTTATCTTTAACATTAAATACATTTGTGAGTTAAATCATATCAAAAGTATCGTGCAGTTTTTTTTTTTTTTTTTTGGCTTCTCTCAAAATTATTGGATTCAAAAGAATAGGAATAATTCTATATTAGCCTGAAAAATACAGCTTCATACGGAAACTGCAAATCCGATTAAAATAATCTCCTGGAAGAACAGCAAATGCTTTGTCTACCGCTCTAAACCATTCAGCTATAAACGCACACTTTCCTGCTCATTTATTCTGAATTTCGTTTGGCATTATGATATACGGATCTGTTTCCTACATTTTGTAGCGAGAGCACAAATGCAGCCAGCCTAACCTTTTCGCGGTTGAGCGTCCATGGTTCGATTTCTGATTCTGGAATGGAAATTTTAGTTTGGCCACGGCCAAACGTTAATCTCTGATCAGTTCATATGAAGTATCCATGAGGTTCAACGGTTCGGACTCACGGTAACAGCTATAGGTCCTCTCGTTACATCTTATTGCATTCGAAGATCATACTCTGAATTTTGGGTACTTCTAGCTAAAAATGAGTGTATACATCGCTTATTGCAAGGAGGCTGTAAACCAAAACAACCAACGTAACTTGGAGTCATGTTGTAACATGGAAGATAATGAAAGGTAATGTTAAAGTGGAAGGAAAATAATGATAAAGAGAACCGCCTGCAGACTTCCTGTAGTTAACAAGAGATGAAAGAAGGTCTTTCAAGCAGAAACAGAATAACAGCGCTCTGTTTCTTGCAAGAAAGTAAACTTTCTTCATTTCCTGGTACTTTTCAATTAAAAAAAATTTCTTCTTTTCTCGTTCTAGTGATACTGCGTATCAGCGTAATAAAACTCCTGCACATATAAATGAGTGGTTTCTGGCCTATCAAACATAGCTAATTTTTTCGTAAAGAAATTAATTTACTTTGGACACAAAACGAGCGGCTAGCAGTTGCTTTTTAAAAAGCTCTGATTTACATTAATTTCTTTGCAGTTACATATAACTTTTATACTTTCTTCTTGCTATGGTCGAGATAAACTTTCGCAGAAATACTTATTCACGTTAGGGCACAAGAAAGAAACGATTTTACGCTGAGAAGTTAAAACACGTGTCACCGTAAGCTGGCCCGAAATTGCAAAACTTATTCCTTAATTTGCTGGGAACAAGTGAATAGCAACAGTACATAAAATATATATCATCATGTTGCTAAGGATGAAATAATGTGTAATGAAATATGGTATGAATGACAGGCTCTGGTTTTTAACCCTTTTCAATACAGTTTTCAAAATAATTTATTTTAATTCGTTTATTTGACTCATCAGTAAAAAATGTATCAACACAGCATTACATAAATAACATATAAAATCAACACATAAACTATGATAAGCAAAGGGCCCAAAATTTTGTTTTTAGTGAAAGAAAAGTGTTTCTGGGTTTGACATTGAGGCCTCTTTCCAGGGTGGCGCGCATTTATTCATAACTATATACAGATCAGATATATACACTAGCCATAGTCGGGATTTGAACCACGGATCTTCCGTTCTACGCGGTTGCTTTCCACTATTAACAGGAAAGACAGCATGCCAGAATGGCATAAATTCCCCAACCGACTCGTATTTTCTCGGTAAAGCCACAGAAGACCTCGTATTACATTTAGATACATATATTTTATGGCGATATTGCATTGTGAGTACTTAAGTCCCAGGCTTTATAGTTTACACCGCTGTTAGTTTAATTGATGGAAATTAATACTACTTTCATACCACCCGTGTTCGGCGAAAGGTCTCACGAAGAAAATTTTATGCCATGGCCAGGATTTGAACCACGTACCATCTCACGTGGTACAAGTTCACCACCAGGCACGTGATGGGTTGTCATTTGTTTCACTGCTCAGTACTTGCTTTGGCTTTGGTCGCCATCAATAGTTAAGAGCAACCTGCCGGAGACCGAGAGATCCCTGGTCCAAATACCGGCTATGGCATTACATTTTTCAGTCTGACTCTACTCTTCGGAAAAAAAAATATATATATTCAACACGCGGAATATTATTGTTTACTCAAAAGTTTACTGACATGGTCAAATCACGTACTGATAAAACAAGTTTTACAAATATTGCTTATATCCTTACAGATCTTTTGCAGCTTTCCGCAGTACTCATTATTGGCCAAACAAGCTGGGACACCTTCTGCCCAAATTACCATTTCATTTCGTGTATTTTTAGTGTCCAATACCTATTGCGTGAATGCGGGAAGACATTGTACACCACCGCCGCCGCCGCCGCTGCTGCTGCTGCTGCTGCTGCTGCTGCTGCTGCTGCCGCTGCTGCTGCTGCTGCTGCTGCTGCTGCTGCTGCTGCTGCTGCTGCTGCTTATTTAGTCAGTCACTCAAGGTTATACTTTTTGAAAATATGTAGCTCCGAATCTTTAGGAATAAAACTTACACATTAACCAAACTTAACGAAAATCTATGTGAGTGTCTCATTAGATTAAATAAGCAAGCAAGTCTTATGGAGTGTCATTAGCTATCGTTCAGGATATAACTTAGGACAACAGGGATACTCTACCAAGAACAATATGTGCCTTCCTTGAACAGGCTGATGGGATAGCATCTTCGAAATGGTCTAGAATCCAGGAGAAGGAGTTTAACTTGTAAGGCAAGTGACTTACTGAACAGATAGAATTAGGCCTACAAGCTAAGGAGGCGCACAAAAACGTTTCATGTTTCGTGCATGGAGATTAATTTACTTCCAAACTCGTCATTATCATAAAGGTTAAACATCTGAAGAGTATATAGACTTGATAAAAATATTAATTGCTGAAGATTATGGAAAAACGGAGTAAATAATGCTAAAAGCGCATATCACTTTGTTTTTGAGTAAAATGAAAATGACATGCCTCACGCCCTCTGCACAGTCTAACACCATCTGGAGTAACTTCATTCTGTCAAGCAGTGACTGGACCCTTCTCTTAAATGGTGGAATGAGAGGACCTAAGGCTCTAACCACGTTATGCTGAGACCTAGTATAGGCTATCATTCCCTGCTAGCGGGAATGGATGAAGACGAAAGAGGGCGGAGTTGGTGGAGCCACAGAGATGTGCAGAATTCTCCAGCAATAACTTCAAGAAGTGCCTACTTATTTATTCATTTATTTATTTTAATTTATATTCTCCACGTAATCGAACGATGAATAAAATGGCTGAAAATATGCTCAAATGAGTCTAGGAGCACGGAGCTTTGAGGTACCTGGCATTCACTTTTTAGGATAATTGAAAACACCAGAGAAAACCTTATCCTGGAAACTCACTCTGACCGAGGTTCAAGTTTGGGACCTCTTGAACGCGAGGCAGACACGCTACTTGCTATCCGCATTCGGGAGGCACGGGTTCTATTCCCGTGGCCGACCTACCTGACCCATGGGTTTTTTCGGCGGTTTCTCAGCTCACTAGGCGAATGCTGGGTAGGTTTTTTTTACATTTCCCGAATTTACTGTACCTCCGTTTCATCTCCAATACCATTTCACATCATCTCTCATCTGGTGGTATATTTCAGGGTAAAACTGTCGGCGGGTGTGTCGGTGGTGCATGGCAGGATGATATGCTCTGAGGAAAACTACTTCCTCCTCCGATAGGTCGCTTGCCTGTCACCGCCCCCCTGCTGGGACCATTTCGGGACCGCCAGCCAGGGACCTTTGAGGCTCAGATCGCCTGGCTGGAACCATCACGACTCGGCTGCTGGGCTTGTTGCTGTCCCGCTGTAGGGGAGCGAGTTCGTTGTCCTGGCCTTTCGGGGGAAGTCTCCATCCAAGTAAACTGTAGGGACCCTGCCCTCAGTACTGTCATGGCTCCTTGGGTCGGCCGCCCTCTGTCTCCTTCGCCTCATCCTTCCTTCCGGGGGTTTCCCCACTTGGGGGCATAGGAACAATTGTCCCAGCATGGTGGACAACGTACCGAATCCCCTCCGTAGTGAAATCCGAATCCCACGCTACTTCCTGCGCTACCAAGGCGGGCAAGGAGGGCCAGGCAAGAACGTTCATATAGCGCATGCATCTGCACATCCGCCCCAACACATTTTTGTTATTTACTCCTTTAATGCTATAAGTCATAACGGCCAAGGAATGAAATGGGTGAAATAATGCTCAAATGAGCCCAGGTTACACGGAGCTTAGAGTGTCTGACATTGGTATTTTAGGACAGTTTGAGTCCAGAGGTTCTACTCACATTAGTCTCGAACCCGTAGGAACAAGACCCGGGCCTCCTCGGCGTCCTCCGTGGGGCTTTCCATAGGACAAGACCTGGGTAACAAACAAGCCGCCCCCCCCCATCTGGTCCAAGGAAACAAGACGGGATGGAAGTGGATACGCCACTTACGCGCGCCAACAACAAAGGTGAAGGCTACCGATATGACCTCGGTGGGGCCGCCTGGCGATCTAGCACACCTTCTACTCGCTTTGGAGGCTAGTACCCGGGAGAATTAATGGCTTCCCTCAACCCCGTCCTTAGACGTACCCGATTCCCACGGGTATCGGGAACCACTGCCCCCTCGAGAGCATCCCAATCCGAACAACTCCCGAAGGAGGGGCTCAGATGTTCGGCCCGAGGTTCCTCTAGTAACGTCAGATGTACCACGAGTGCTAAGGGTCCGCAGCGCCCGCACCACGGCAGCTGAAGGGGACGGGTCCCCTCCCCTACGGGGGCAACTCACTCAGACCGAGATTCGAAGTTGGAAATCTTCGAAACTTGGACTTCTTGAACGTTACTACCTGCGATACCGAGGCGGGCCACCCATACACCAGCGCTGAAACTATTTCTGGAAGTTGTCAAGGGAGTGAAATGAGTTAGGAAAGGAAAATAGCCGTAGAATAGAGCATATACCCCAGTCGTTGTCAAGTGACAGCAGGAAATGACTGAAAAGTCAGCGTGATCGGTAGTCGGTAATAGAACCCGTAACCTTCGAAATGTGAGTGTCAGATGTTAACGCGGAGCTATATGGTGCTTTTTATCCATATTTGATTTCAGGATCAAGCTTCAACACAAAAGACTGTCTGGACATCTGCATACTTTAATTTAATTTAAAAAAGAGTTATTAATTGTTTTGAAACCATGTTAATAAGTTTCGCATTTGTTCAAGCCCAAGGGAATGAGTGTAGCGCCCTGTTTAGAATAAATAAGGGTGTGCCACTTGCTTGACAACGCAGACACATTCCGATATTTTGTTGTATTAAAGTTGGTTTATTGTTTCGACAGTGAACAGATGACAGTCATCGATTTTTCTTTGAAATAACTGAGCTGAAACCCTTCACGAAGCCAATTAAGTTGCTCCTTCTTTTGTGTTCTAATCCCAGCTCCTGAGAGGACTTCCAGATAAAACCTTTTATTTCTTCTTTCCAGTGGTGCTATAATATTAATGGTTCTGTCTTTGTTTACCAATCCGTTAACGATGTTTTGCTCTTAAAATGGATTACTTTAATTTTCTTCAAATCAAATTTCAAAAGCACCCATACAAAGACTTGAGGACAAACGATTTTACTGTCTATTTACACAAAGACTTTATTGTTGTGCATTTTATATCACTTTGCTCATAAGATTTAGCGTAAACAAGTGGAATATTAAGACATAGTGTATTGTGCTTTGTTTTACATGATCACTTGAAGGTAGCCGTCATTAGTTTCAAGTATCAATCGAGAATGCCTCACGGTAATGTACGGGGCTGGCATTTCCGTGCTTGATTTCAAGCCACGTGATTTTTCATGAATTTATGTAAATGCTAGGGTAATTTCTTATCTACCACGAAACCCCTCTTCTTTTCATTCTGTTTCCTTGACTACTGCCACGTGTGCTTCCAGGTTTCGTGGTGTATGTCAGTGCAGAGCAAATGGCACGGATACTTGCCACTAGCAATGGGACGGGTCTTCGAGCCTGTAATTATTATACACTTCTGCACGTCACTTTGGTTTCTCTGCCTACCGTAGGGGAGAGAATCCGTCCCCTTCAGCTGCCAAGGTACGGGCGCTGCGGACCCTTAGCACTCGTGGTACCTCTGACGTTACTAGAGGAACCTCGGGCCGAACTGTGGAGCCCCTCCCGTCGGGAAGCTATTCGGATTGGGTTGGACTCGAGGGGGCAGTGTGTTCCCGACACCCACGGGGAATTGGGTAGGCCAGGCTACGACCGCCCGGAGGGGGTAGACGGATGTCTCATAAGTCCCGGATACTTGCCTGCAGAGCTAATAGACGGTGTGCTAGATCACCAAGAGGCCCCACCGAGGTTTCTCGGTAGTCTTCCCTGCGGGGTTGACGCGCGTAAGTGGCGTATGCACTTCCACCCATCTTGACGTAGAAATCGATGAGGGGGGGCTTTTTAGGCTCAAGGTATTGCCCCACTGAAAAAAAAAAAAAAAAAAAAACCCGGAGTATCCATCGCTCCCGGGTTGAAGGAGGCCCGGGTCTTGCTCCTACGGGTCCAGGAATAATGGGAGTAGATCCTTGCACTTAATGTATACCGAACCTTTACTAATATAATAAAACTAGACTGACCTGAGCTTTTATATAAATGTATTCTTAATTATTGTGAAAACAGGCGAGTTACATATACTTGTGCAAATAATAACTTTACAAAGGTTTTAAGAAAAGGCTGTCCCCAAATAGTTTGTGGACCACTCTTCTGGGATATAGGTTTAGATCCAATTATATTTAATATTGCTCAGGTAGATGGTGCATATGAAGAAGTGACGTTTGCTGATGACATTCTTATATTAATACAAGGAGACAGTAGAAGAGAACTAGATTACTACGCTAATAATGTAATAAATGAAACATACATACAATGTACGAATAGTAAATTAAGCAGGTCAAAACAGAAAACTAAATATGTATTATTAAAGGGTAAATTACAAAGGTCTCTCGCTGTTAAACTTAATAATGTCTATCAAAATTATGAATAAGGTAGTTAGATTAAACACAAATAATGGAAAGATCCCATATAGGGTAATTAAAATACATAATAATGCCATTTTAGCTGCTATAGTTGGATATGGTGCAAGCTGCTGGGGAGAAAGGACCCTTTGAGAAGCAATTAAAGGGAGAATAAATAGCTTACAGCGGAAGGTCTTAATAAGGATGTCGGGAGCTTTTCCCACTACTCTTACAGATGCACTTTTAATTATTCTAGGAATTTTACCTTTAGACTTAGAAATTAGGAAAAGAGCTGCACGTTTACTGGCTAAGTCGGGAAAAATTTGTCAAAGCTTCCAGTATTTTAGGTTGTAATATAGAAGATGAATTAGATCTAAATGACAAAATATTAGAAATTTGGCAGTATACGTGGGACGAAGGTTTAACTGGTAGGAGGACTTATTCTATCTTTCCAGATATTCGTGAAAGATTGCAACTAAAATATATACAGCCTGATGGTTTGAATATGGAACTATTTAAATATGCTTCGGTTAAATTGCAGACTAGACTTTTGAATTCCATCAATATATGTTGGATAAATGGGCATTTATCAGAGGAATGGAATATTGCATTGATATGTCCGATTTTTAAAAAGGGAGACCGAACTGAATGTGACAATTATAGAGGAATCAATCTTTTGAACTCAGGTTACAAGATCTATGCAAAAATCATAACACAAAGAATTGTTTCAATCTCAGAAACTAAAGAATTTTATGGGATGCGTATCAGGTAACCTTCTCATTCCTTAGCATACGCATTTAATATGCTTTAATATCTTTTTAAATATTTTATTAAATACTTTTTAAATTAATTTTACTTTTTATTGCAATTTGTTTCTTATTGCATGTATTTTTAACACCAATTTTAATAAATGCTATTGTTAATCTTTGTAGGCATTTGAGTTTTATATAAATTGTTATGATATTTATTATTATAAAAGTATGATTTGTAGTTAAAATTATTGTTTAGCTTCACTATTCCTATAATCGTAAATCTAATTTTTGCAAAGTAAACTGTGTTGCGTGGTAAAATATATTTATGGGACTCGACCAAAATTATTAAGATGTCGAGTCGTAAAGAAATAGGAGCCCCCTAGTCTGCGGTTGCGCAGACTACTTTCTCGTGCTCTGCAATGTTCTATTTACGGAAATAATATTTTGTTATTTTAAAATAAAATAAAAATGGCAGAATCCCCACCGAAGTATTAAAAATGTTGAGGTCTCATCCCTAGTTTCTAAATATTTGTCAAAGGGTCAGTATCTACAATACAGCTAAAATTCATGAGATGTTTAATAGCATCCTAAAACATCATATACATGTCATCCTTTGTTCAGAATGCTGTAGGAAATGGAACAACATTCGCAGCTATTATGGTTAAGGATTATTAGTTCTCTTGTATGTCAATAGGGGGTTTATTTTGACAACCAAGATATAACAAACTTCCACGTGTGACATATTACTGAAGCACAAGGCCTAAACTAAGTTATAGGTTTGTTATTTTTGACTAATTTTCGTTAAGAGACCCAAATTGTTGTCAGTAAGCTGTGGGATAAAGTGAATGTGAGGATTTACTCCCATTAGTCCTGGACACGTAGGACCTGAACCCGGGCCTCTCGGGTTCGTTTTACCGTAGGACAGTACCTACTTCATAAACTGCCACCCCCCCCCCCCCGCTGCTCACGGCAGACAGGACGGAAGTGGATACGCCACTTACGCGCCGGTCCTTAATGAACCAGCTACCGGACCGCCGGTGATCTAGCACACCAGCTACTAGCTCTGCAGGCTAGCACCGGGGGCTTATGAGGCAACCCTCTGTCCCCTCCGGGCGGCCGAAGCCTGGCTAGAGGTACCCAATTGCCCGTGGGTGGCGGGAACACACTGCCCCCTCGAGACCAACCCAATCCAAACAGCTCCCAGAGGAGGGACTCGAATGTTCGGCCCGAGGTTCCTCTAGTAACATAGTCGTATGCTTATTCTGAATGCGCATACCAAGAGAACTGGGATTGAGATTTCATTACAGAAGGGATTTGGTACGAAGGCCACCATGCTAGGGCCCATTGTTCCTATGCCCCCAAGTGGGGCACCCCCGGGAGGAAGGATGAGGCGAAGGAGACAGAGGACGGCTGACCTATGGAGCCACGACAGTACAGAGGGTAGGGTCCCTACAGTTTACTTGGATACAGACTTCCCCCGACTGGCCAGGACAAAGAACACGCTCCCGTGCTGCGGGACGGCAACGAGCCAAACAGCCGAGCCCTAATAGTACTAAGGCAGGCGATCCGAGTCCCAAATGTCCCTGGCTGGCGGTCCCAAAATGGTTCCAGCAGAGGAGCGGAGACCAGCAGCTGACATACCGGAGGAGGAAGTGACTTTCCTCAGAGCATATTGTCACCCGAACGTCGGAACTCGCTATAGAACCGGCTGGCAGTAGGGTGAGAGGGGAAACATTAAAGCCGCGCCTACCCATTTGTCTCGTGTCACTAACTGAAGGAATGATCAGGAAAACGGCGGGAGCCCTGTACCGTCTATTTCCCCTCCCACCAGACGTCTCGAAACCTCGGGATAATTGTGCGCGCGGCGAAGTTTCCAGAAACGACGATCTTCCCTATATAAGGCCTGTAGTTGGCGAGTTAGCTCAGTTCTTGGCGAGCAGCTGTGAGGAGCGCCCAGTGAGGGAACGGACTGGAAGACTGTGAACGTGCATCAGAGGAGTTGTACGTAACTGTGAGCGTGCAGTGGACCAGAAGACTTTGTACGTGCATCGGAGGAGTTGTTCGTAATTACGAGTGCAGAGTGGACCTGTGACGGACGAACTGGTGAATTGTAATTGTGTGCATTAATTAATTCTGTGTGATCGGCAAGTGTTCCGACTGTAATTCGGTGGAAATAAAGAACATTGTTGAGTTGTGCAATTGGACTTTTAATTTCACGAACCCACAAAGACACAATCTCATCCTGCCATGCACCGCCGGGACACCCGGCGAAACTTCTATCCTGAATGAGACCACAAAATGAGAGAAGATATGAAATAATGCAGATAAAGTGGAGGGACAGGAAATTCGAGGAATGTAATTAATCTACACAGAGTTCGCCTAGCGACCCGGGAAAACCTCCGAAAAACCCATAGGTCAGATAGGTCGGCCACGGGAATCAAACAAAGGCTTCCCAAATGGGGGCCTCAGACGAACCCATCTGAGCCATCCTGCTCGGTAACAAGAGAATTACTGGTGGTTATAAAATAAGGGGTTAGTTTAATATTTATTTTAAAGTAATTACGTTAGTGCATGCAGTTAACTTGCATGTATTACCGCTGTACCTGATAGTAATTTTGGTTACAATTCCACGGAGAGTTGCCCTTTCAGAGAGTATTATCCTAATGCATTGTGCACAAGAGTAGTGATTAAATTGTTACGACAAACTGTAAGTCATTTATTAGCCCTGCACATTCCTCCAGGGAAATGATAGCTGGCCTAATGGATTGAAGGCATAACGCGACTTGCACGAAACTGCAAATTCTTTTAACAAGAAAACTACAAACTATGCCAAGCAGATATGTTCGAAGTGAGTTTCCTGTCAAAAAGAAACATAAATGAAAAAGAACGAGAACTTAATGAAGAGGAAGATCAAGAACGATTTAGAGATAATGAGTACATTCATTTAACCGGAATTTTTCAGCCGGTATGTTTAACGAAGCGTTAAAGAAACTCTTAACTTGTAAGCAGATATGAGATTAAGTGGAAAGAAAAAAAGAGGGAATTTGTATGAACCCTTGTTCTACACAACGAGAAGGAAGTACATGCAAAAAGAGAATATGGTACATTGATTTATTGCCAACAACTTTGTAAAAGAGCCAGTAAAATTCGTCTGCAGCTTAGAAAATTTGTACCTCCTTTTAACATCTCCTTTCTGGTCCTAAAAAGGAATGCTAACGCCATGAAATGGGGAACAATTTCTTCCAAATTGCTGGACTGTTATATTTACTGTAGGTGTATTAGCACGACCCCAAAGACTGGGAAGAATATGTAAATTCCAGAAATCAAGCTAAACGGTGTATAAAGGAAGCAAAGAACAAATCATGGGAAGAATTTGGAAAATCAATGCAAGAGAATTAAAAAGAAAATAACAGAAGATTTTGGCAAATTCTGAAGGCCCTACGTGGAAGAAGGGGAAAACAGGTAAGGAATGTCAAAAATAAACATGGAAAGTTAGTGACCGAACACAAAGAAATTCTGAATACATGGAGAGAATATTATGAAGAAAAGTTTATATATACCCCTCTAGATCCATACATAAATGAAGGTGTAGAGAATACAGGTATAAGAAGGAGAATAATAATTAATAATTATGGGGAAGAAAGAGAGGAACAAGAAAAGTAAATTGACAGAATACAATTTGAAATGGCAATACAAGAAATCAAGCTAGGTAAAGCAGCTGGTAGGGATGGAATAGCACCAGAACTGATTAAATATGGAGGTAAAGAACTAATAAAAGTACTGAAAAGTTTATTTCAGAAGATATGGACAGGAAAAAAAACAAGAGATTGGGAATTTAATGTAATTGTTCCAATACATAAGAAAGGCATCCAAAGTGATTGCTCAAACTATAGACCTATATGTCTCTCCCCAGTTGTATAGAAAGTGTACACCAGAATCCTGGAACAGAACTTGAGGAAAATAGTAGAACAAGATTTAGAAGAAGAACAGGCTGCTTTCCGAATGGGTAGACAAACCCTAGACCAAATTTTCTCATTGAGAATGATAATAGAGAAAGCTATAGATAGAGGAAAGGGTATTTATTTCGGATTGTTAGAAATATGGATGAAATATGGAAAATTTGCAAAAGAAGAACAGCAAGAGCTATGATAGGATATAGAAACTTAATACCAGTTTGGGCACAATCGTTGATATATGCTGATGACGTCATATTAATAGCAAATAGTAATAATAATTTACAATTAGCGCTAAATGAATGGAAAGAAGAATTAACTAGAAAAGTTTTAGAATTAAACATACCCAAAAGTAAAACCATGTATATAGAAAGGAAAGAAGAAGAAGTTAAAATTAAATGTAATGATGAAATCTTGGAACAGGTAGACAGTTATGAATACCTGGGTACAATAAGGATGGAAAATAGAGCAGGAAATTTTAAACAGAATAAGAAAGGCCAATTCGGTCTACTATCAGATTAATAATACTATTGTGGGAAAAAAGGAAATAACAAAATATACAAAAATTACAGTATTTAAAACAATAATACTACCAATTCTATTATATGGATCAGAGAGCTGGACTCTACTACAGAAACAAGAAAGCAAGATAACAGCTATGGAAATGAGATATTTAAGACGAGCTGTGGGGAAGACAAGAAGAGATATGATTAGAAATGTAACAATAAGGGAAGAGTTGGGTACACACTCCGTTAAAGAAATATTGGAAAAAAGACAACTTAAATGGTATGGACATGTACTCCGCATGTCAGAAGAAAGAAAACCCAAACAATATTTAGAAGCAATACCAGAAGGTAAAATAATTAGGGGAAGGCCACGCATGTTGTATCAGGAATATATTGAGAAGTTGGGGAAGGATAGAGGGAAAACCATGACAGAAATGAACAGAATGATGATGGACCGAGAAAAGTGAAGGAAATGGGTAGAAGAGGCTTGTACTCCACGCTTAACAGCACAAAGGAGTTAGAGAAAGAAGAAGAAGTATTAGCACAACGTATTGCATTTCTGCTAAGTTTATTTAAGAACGAGAGATAAATAGGCTTTACTGCCTCCCTGCGTTACAGAAGAATCTATTACAGTAAAATAATAAGACATGAAACGAATGCATGCCCTTTTATGAACACGAATTCCCATCCATTTAATCACTACCCCAAAAAATTTTTTGTTCATACAGGGTGTTTCAAAATATAGAACGAATATATAGAGGTGGTTGCTCAACGTGTATATGACACTATAGATAGTTTTTAACGCCAACAGAGCCACATAAAAATGCTCCAGAACGAGTGTCGATTAGGCAGTGACCCGAACGAGAACGGGTGCCTCACGCTGTCGGGAGTTTGCAGGTATAGGTCACACGCCATGCCGCATGCTGTAGCTATTTGTAATCATACCAGCATACTCCGCAGTAGCCTGCCACTGTTAAGAATTTCTTTGGCTTATGAAACGGCAATTAAGAAGCTATTGGTTAATTATTGCTTATGAGTGCTTAACGTGTTCAGAAATTCCGTTATATTAGTCCATGACGGCAAATAAGCTGGTGGACATATGCAACTTGTACCTTTTAGAGGGAAGTTAATATTAGTGAGGTTGAGGATGGGAGCATTAAATGATAAACAGAACAGAAAACAACATCAAAAATTGTATATAAATTAACCAAAACTAAATGACATACAATATGACGAGCATTTTCTTTCACGTGTTTCATAATACTAAATAAAATATTTGTAACTGAAAAGGAAGCTGCTGATATTTACAGTAAGTAATTGAAAGTATTGTAAAATTAAGATCATAACTGGAAAATTTAATGTTATGTTGGCATGTTGGCCATAGTAGCTGAAATGCTTAGAGCGGCTAGACGGAGACCAGAAGATCCGTGGTTCAAATCCCGGCTATGGCATTGAATTTTCAGTCTGGCTCTACCGTTTCACAGTGCGTCCTACTCACGGCTAGTGTGAAAGAACAATTGATTTCCATTAATTGTACCTAATAGTGATCCGAACTATAAGCCCGGGCCTTAAAGTACTTACAGCATAGTAAGTCGCAATTAAAGTAGTTGCTTCATGTGTTTATGAGAACTACTAGTGGTTTACCGGGAGAAACACGAGTTGGTTGGAGAATTTAATGTCATTCGGCACGTTGACCATAGTGGCTCTAATGCTTAGAGCGGCTGGACGGAGTCCAGAAGATCCGTGGTTCAAATCTCGGCTATGGCACTGAATTTTTCAGTCTGGCTCTACCATTGTTGTAACTATTTTTACAATTCATATTTTTAATGAAACTAAATTAATCGTGCGTTCGTTGAACTCCCATCAGCTCTTCCATTCATCAAAACCATCCCGTCATTTCGGCGTTCATATAGCGCTGCGTATTCCTTGGATTTGCTAAGTGCGCGCAAGATCCTCCCTGTTAGGAAGGAATGTGTAGTGTTCCACCGAAGAGCAACTTTGCAACTGTCCGAGTTTTTAATTTGCTTTTATCTCCGCATTGCACTGTCCGTCTCTTTGATTGCCTCGCCCGCGCCGGCTCATCCCAACAATGTATTCGCGACACTATATACATATATTGTGAAAAAAGTTCTTTATTTCCGTAGAAATACACTGTTCAATTCTCACGTAACAGCATTACCTCACATATACCATCATCATCTACCAAGCTTGTTGGCCACAACAGCGTTCTGATTACGTCAACTCTCGTTACATAAACACTCTACAGCTGTTTACTCCTGTTTACGACTAACTGTTGGCGACTGTCTCTTGGCGAGTTGTCGCTCCCTTAAATACCTCATCTGATAATTCCAGACTGTTCCAGAACAATCGAGAAGCCGAACGCTCTCCATCAATCAAAATGTTACCAGAATGTTCTAACGTTATCTGTTTTGGCATGCATTTTGTCTCAGTGATACACTATCCGTCTGTTATCTTTATGTACAGGCTCTTTGTGTACACAAGCCGCTTTATCAAGATCGGGTTCGTGACACTATATATATTTACCAGACTTATCAAGCGACCCTCGTAGCATTTGGTCTGTAAACACTTGACTATTACTTGTGTAATACAATTGATTGTTTCCGGGCTGTTTTGCCGTGGTCTGTTGGAGTAAGAACCAAACGTTTCGTCCACAACTGCGGCAGACATCATCAGTGGCGCGGTCAAGCTTTCTTGCAGAGAGTTTGTATACTCCTCAGCCGGTGTATATCGCATTCCCTGTTCTTGCGGCGCGGAATATATCGGAACAACACAACGCAGTGTCAACACCAGAATCAAGGAACATAGGAGCAACTGCCGTCTGGGCCACACAGAAAAGTCCGCAGTCGCTGAACATGCAATTGAGGCGGAAGGCGAGCATGTGATACAGTTCCAGGACACTAGCATCCTTTCTACCACAGAATATTACCACACACGACTTCAGCGGGAGGCTATCGAAATTTACAAACATCCTAATAATTTCAACAGAAAGGAATAAGCCTTAAAACTAAATAGGAACTGGCATCCTGTTATCGAAAACAGGAAACGTCATTTAACTACCAAAAATGACGTGGACCAATCACAGGACACCTTTGCTGGACTACCCAGGCTCCGCCCCCCAACTACCAGTACAAATAGCGCGACTCAGGCACTGAACCCTTCAGACAGGCACTCCGCATCATCTACAATATAGGCTGGAGATTCCCGGCTCATATCCTACATGAGCACTCCCAGATCCCGTACACTGTCGATGTCATTCGCGAGAGGGCATGATCAATGTACGACAAAATCCAAATTCACCCCAACCCTTTAGTGAACTCCCTGGGAAGGTATGACCCGAGAGATCAAAGACGCTTGCCGTCCTTCAGACTGCCGAGAGACGTCTTGGGACCCCTTGGGTAACCCAAGGAAAACCCCAGATGTCTCTGGGACCAATTATTACGCCGATGGACCAAGCGCTACACAAAAAATTAAATCGTGTCTCCCAAAAAGGGGGAACGATTAAGTGCAGCTGCCCACGACAAAAGGGGCAACCCATTCCAAATATCCAATACTTTCAAACAGAATATGGAACTACTAGCTCATTTCGCAGGTTAATCCGCAAAACGGCTAGGTACTGCGGCATAAGACACCCGGACGGGGATAGCCCCGCCCGACTAGGACTACCTCTGGACCTCTGAACCCTTAAGACGCAGCCAAACTCTCTGCAAGAAAGCTTCGACCACGCCACTGATGATGTCTACCGTAGTTGTGGACGAAACGTTTGGTTCTTACTCCAACAGACCACGGCAAAACAGCCCGGAAACAATCAATTGTACTATGGACTCCGGCCTTGAAAGCTTACGTTCTCTTATTACTTGTGTACCAACAAGGAAATGTGTAATTTATCTTTCCTGCAAATGTTTATAGCATTAAAACGAAATAACAAAATAAGCGTTACTTAAAGTAGCTTGTGCTTCCAATAATGAATGACAAAACACAGAGACATTTATGCTAACGTAATAAACCTTTTACTGAAGTTTGAAATACTGTCCTCTGGCCCATATTCCAAATTTAAATGTTACAATTTCCTGTTACAGCTTTAGGCGTATGAGGAACTTCCAATAATGTTTTATAATTCTTTGTATCCTGCTACGCCCATCGCCTACAGTCAACAAGTGTTTTGTAATCATTGTCCATTGTATGACCTATGGTTGCGTCAAGCGATGTCTAAATCATATTTTTCAATTATTTACTAATCAGCACATAGGCCGTGCCCTGAAAATCCATACTCAATTTCGGGCATGTCATCCGGTTATGACAAAGGATTATAAAGCAAACGTCAGTCAAGGAAAGAACGTGCTGACGCAAGAGATAGGAATTTGTGTAATGAATTTCATATTCCTCTCCCAGCATCAGCAGCAATAGCTCCTCTAGCAGGCAGAATATTTGCATTCAGATAGAAATCAATGAGAATATGAAATGGGTCACAAATAAAGCTGTCTCGCTCCTTTCTTTTGTCGTATAAGGACATACGAGAATTATTAAATGTTGCTAGGGTTTCTGTATTTTGTGATTATTACATGTACTGTTTTTATATTTAAAGATATAGTGACGTTGTGGGTTGGTGAAATTAAAAGTCCAGTTGCACAAACTAAAATATTCTTTGTTTCCACCGAAATAGAGTTGGTACACTTGCCGATTACATAGAATTACTTAACGCACACAATTACAATCCACCAGTTCGTCTGTCACAGGTCCACCCCGCACTCACTATTACGTAACACTGCACTCTAGACCAGCAGACCAGCAGAAGAGTCGAGTCGTCCAGGTTTACCTGGACGGAGTGTTTGCTGCCCAGCACCTAGCCGCTTATTTCGTCTTTATCTGGGCAGTATAAAAGAGTCATCATTGTCTCAGGCGGTTCTGTTCGGCAGTGGACATATCTAGCCTTGTGCGCGCTGTTGCCCCGTGGGAGTTATGCGCCCAGTGCTGGCTGCGCTCTTCCGCCTGCCTGGGAGGCATCTGAGCACAGTCCGCTTAACAGGCTAGAGGGAAAGGAACAATGTTTAGGTACTGGACTTATCAAGCCCATTTCTGGGCTTAGGGGGGGGGGGTTGGAGTCAGGGGAATGTGGCCCTGTTCAGTTCTGGTTACCCAAGCATCTTTGGGCGACCGGTATCTCGGTCGGTGGTGAGGTGCCCCGTGGTCGTAACGGCCAAGGGTGTTCACCAGGATGTTGGGATGGGAGTCTAGCTTATCGTAGATAGTACGGGATCTCTCCCGCACCACGTCCACGATGTACAGGACCCCGGGGTAGGTGTGAAGGATGTGGAAGGGGAATCTACGCCCGGTATCGTAGATCATGCGCAGTACCCTGTTCTGGACGCGCTGTAGTCTGCGAAAAGTGGTGGGAGCCGCTGATCCCCAGACTTCGCAGCCTTACAGAATCAGGGGCGGTATAATCGCCCGATACAGGCGTAGTTTGAGGTGCGTTGGCATTGTGGATTTAGGTATTGTGTATAACTGCATTATCGCTGCATGCCCTTGTCCGGCTTTGACCCGGACGTGAGGTGCGTAGGTGATACCGCGATCGAGGTGGACGCCAAGGTATTTAGCAATGGGAACCCAAGGTATTTGCCTCTGCCTCAACCTTAGCGACCAATCCGGTCGCCCAGCTCGTACCTTAGCCAGGAGAAGAGCTGAGCTCTTCTCGGGGCTAATGGCCATCCTCCACTTCTCGCTCCAACGGCCAATGGCTTGGAGCTGGCGCTGCAGCGGAGGATGACAATATCTTAGGTTTATGATACGTGCCATTATGAGGACGTCGTCGGCATATTGGCACGTAACTGTCTGAGGTTCTAAGGGGAAGTCAGACATGTAGGCCGCAAAGAGTAACGGAGACAGTACACTGCCTTCCGTTACTCCCGCGGCTATGGGTCTGATAGATGACAGCCGTCCTTCCACTCTCACCCTGAACGTGCGGTCTCTGAGGAAACTACTAATCAGGGCGAGATAGGAAGGAGGTACAATGGCCTCCCTGACTTTGTACAGTAGGCCTTGGTGCCAGGTTGTGGCAAAGGCCTTCTCTACGTCTAGCAGCACCGCGACTGTCTTGAGATTTTCCTGGAATCCCAGGGCTGTCCTCTCGGCCAGACGCAGTAGCTGTAGGGTCGTGGAGTGTCCATGACGAAAAACAAACTGTTGATCGGGTAGGAGCTGCCTTTCCTCGAAAAGAGGGGTCAGGCGGGATAGGAGCAACCACTCAAATAGTTTTGAGACGGTTGGGAGAAGACTTATGGATCGGTAGCTAGACGGAAAGACCGGATCCTTGCCGGGCTTCAGGATGCATACCACTCTCGCTTCTTTCCAGCAAGCCGGAAAGTGGCGGAGGTGGAGGCACGCATTGAAGATCCGCACTCCTCTGATACACGTACGCAGTCTTCTAGTCCGTTCTCTAGCACTGCGCTCCTCACGGCTGCTCGCCAAAAACTGAACTGACTCGCTCGCTCGCTCGTGTTGGCTGGCTGTATACAGCCAGAAGGTTTTTGCTGCGTGCCCACCCATTAGGGTTTTACCGCTGGTAGGATTAAAATTGAATCATGTAGGATGAAGGTGATGTAGGTTTTTTTGATTGGGAGTTAATTTTGAGGTTACAAAAGTACCTTCAGGTTGAAGGGGAGGATGCAGTACTTAGCACCCAATTTTTGCTTTTGCTTTAAATTTCAGTTGGGGAGAAATTTAGATGCCAAACAGCTTGGAAGAATTATGAGGAGCTCAGCTTTAGCTGCTGATAAAGTTAGCTCCTGGGTTATCTAGGGTGCCCGCATGCCATACGGGGGACCCGATGCAGTCTAGATCGGCGTCTAGTGGGGTCATAGTTTCCCAATGATCTGACAAGGGCGCTTCTGTGTGATGGTAAACTTGCGTATAATTTTGAAGCCCGGCGCCTAATTTCATCCTCCACGTATGGAAGACCCGATGCTTCGTGGAGCAACCTGGTAGGGAAATAACGTCCCACAGAATAGATAGACCGCAGTCCTCTATTCTGTGCACGTTGAAGCCATGCTATCCAGCTGTCTGCTGCCATGCCCCAGATCTCGCAGGCATATAGCATCACCGGGACTGCCAGCGCTCGGAAGAGGTACAACTTCATGCGGACTGGCATCGAGGTCGATCCCAGCATTGGGTACAGGGAAGCAATTGCTCCCTGTATCTTCACCGAAAGGTCCCTGATGTGTCGGCGAAAAGTTAGACCTCTGTCCAAGTTTACTCCTAGGTACCGGACAGAGTTGGTCCACTCTATCCTTCGGCCTCGGAAGCTGAAGTTGGGGCAGCCTGCGGGGATGTGGCGCTTTGTAAAAAGTATGGCGTGGCTTTTGTCCGGATTAACGGACATCCGCCAACGCCGACACCACTGCTGTGTGAGACGGAGGTGTCTCTGTATGGGGTTGAAGGCTCTGAGGATGTGTTTGTCTTTGCAGAACAGAAGCACGTCGTCCGCGTACTGTGCCATTACGACTCGTAGCTCTGTGGGGAAGTCTGCCATGAAGACATTGAATAGTGTAGGGGATAGTACAGAGCCTTCGAGGACTCCGCCTCTCACTGGTCTAAGTGTTGATGTTTTCCCCGCAACTGTGACTTTAAATGTGCGGTGTCGCAAGAAGCTGTGTAAGATGATGATGATTTGGGTAGGGAGCCCCAGTTGGATCAATTTATGCAGAATTCCGGCATGCCATGTCGTTGAGAAGGCATTCTCGACCTCCAACGAAGCCTCAGTCGTGAAGGCGCCTTCCTTGAAGACCAGGGCGTCGGTCTCCACCACACGCAGCAATTGCTGGACTGTCGACTGCCCAGGGCGAAATCCAAACTGATGGTCGGGGATGGCTTGAATGTCTCCCAAGATGGGGGACAATCGGTTTAGAATCAACCTCTCGAGAACTTTCGAGAGGGTGGAAAGGAGACTGATAAGTCGGTAGCTGGAAGGGTGCAGCGGATTCTTCCCACGTTTCAATATGCATATCACCCGGGCCTCCCTCCACTCTCGTGGAAAGTACCCAAGGGTAAGGCACATGTTGAAACCCCTAGTTAAGAATAGAACGGCGTTGAAGGGAAGATGGCGGAGCATGAGGGGTGTCAGCTCATCAGTACTCGCCGCCTTTTTAGGTTTGAGACGCTGGAGTGCGCCTTGGACCTCACTGGGGCGGATACTGAACTGACTCGTCCACTGCAGCCCTTATATAGGAAGATCGCTGTTTCTGGAAGCAATTGTTGCAGACGTCAGGGGGAGGGGAAAGAGATGGTACAGTGCCTGCTGACACTTCCCTAACACTCGCCTATGTTAGCGCTACAAGATAAATGGGTGGGCGTGGTCTGAGTGCCTCCTGTCCCCTACCCAGCTCCAGTTGGTCGTGCCTTTCGACAATTGGGTGACAATATATAGAAATTATATACCTGGTGAGTCGTAATTTGACACAGAGTTTGAGCAGATGATGCATGTACCAGTAATGTATTTACGTACCGCATATATATATATATATATATACCTGAATCATTGTTATCTAAGTACTAACACTATTCTCCGATCGAATCACAAAGTAACTGATAAGCCACAACTCAAAAATGAACTGCAGTCGGTAGTTGTGTGTAGATAACTCAAATTAACTTAACTCAGTGGTTGCTGTCAACTGACTACTTTTTACTGCCTATTCAAGTATACTCCAGTAACTTCCTTTTATTGGGCCCGAATATAAAGCGAAAGTTTTCCAAAATACATCTACTCGAAAGAGCCAGAACGGATTCTCTGGGGCTGAAAACTAGCAAAAAATGACTGTTGTTGTATAAGGGCGATCTGTGGCAGCTCTGACCCAGTAAATGCACTTTCCGATGTAAAATGTATGTTTTGAATTTATAACACAATATTACTTAGTTTATTTCTTGAAATAAGTATAAATTGTAGTTATTTCTCTCAACTATTTAGTCATTATTACCCTACACTGACGTTCTTCGTGGTTTAGAGGTAACACAACAGCCTCTTTTTCCCGAAGTCGCTGGTTCAGTTCCAGTGGACGGCGATGGATACTTTCGAATCTAACAAATCCCAGGCATGGCTTTCTTCGAAAGGTAAGTAAATTGATTACCTTGCATATAAAACTATACAAAAAGACGATCGAACTTAGGAAGACCGAGGAAATGATATGGAGCGTTTCCCTGGTTACTAGTTAATTTTGCGGCAAACTTAGGTTATTTGAAAATCTTATCGATAGTTTTTGTGGTTGCTGATGTGTCATAGGTTAATTTATTAGTGCTGGAATCCTTCTCCGGTCGTGTCCATGGCTGCTTATCCTCTATTATCTAAGTAAAGCATGTTGTTTTTTTCTAATTTATGTCCTCCAACGTTAAGGGTGTACGTATGCAAATATTCAGGGCCTTACATAAATAGCCATAACATTCAAAGTTTTCAAGTTAGAGAAGTGAAACTTAGTATAATCATTTAAGATAATACAGTTCATATGCACAATTGTTTTCATAATTTTCAATTGTTTATAACTAATGTTACATATTTTTTCTATATGCCGAGATATTTATAAACTTACGCCCATTTTTTCAAAATTCACATTTGCTATCTTTCTGAAATTTGGTATGTTATTTTAAAACACACTAAAAATTAATTTGTTGGATTTAGATTTCTTATTGAAGCTGTATAGAATTTAGAAAAAAAGTTAATCATATGCATCCTCAAAAAATTAAAATAATTTCATATTTTTTGTATCATCACATTCCATCTGGAGCTTAATCTTAAATTCTAGAACCAACAAAATGTTAACTGTGGCATAAGAAAGCTCTGTGCTAAATTGCATCACTGTAGATGAAGTAGTTTGAGAGAAAAATGGGTTGAAGTTGTAGAAAATGCAAGTTACGGTTAAAGGCAATTAAAAATACAAAATAAGTATTATTCAGTTTGCCTTTTAATTTTAAGTCAGAACTTCCCATATCCTTAGCCTGAATTCTCATTCTGGTCTTCTTCAGCCTTTCTTTTTAAATTCCTCTTCTGTCTTGCTTCTTTCTGCATTAATTCCGTAGCTCTTTCTGCACCAGCGATGTGAATGTTGTCGATACTCTGCAAAATTGTTTCCATAAACACACCAGTTTGACACCCTAACTGATATATAACTTTCTTTCTGCCAACTTTCCCATCATTAAACACTATTGCAGCATCAAATGTAGCAATTGTCACCACTATGGAAGACACAAATGATATTTTGGGACACCTTTTCCATGTCAGATTGTTGAGCTTTCATTTGGGTTTTGTGTCTCTCCATAGAGACATTTTTAGCAAGTCTGGATTTGCTAAAAATTGGTAGGTGGACTTTATAGATTCCAAGACAGTTGATGGAAGACTATGTGTTGCTACTATGCTACTATGCAACACTAGGGCATTTAATTTTTTAAAGTTACACACAGACCACGTACAGGCATAATATTTTGGTGTTTGATAGCTAGCACTATATATTATTTTACAAAACAATAAAAAATTAGAGTTTTTGAACATTTTCTCGTACGTCCCCCCTTAAGTCATATCGGACGATGAATGGAATGGGTGAAATGATTCTCAAATGAAAATCGGGTTCTGAGAGCTTAGAGTTACCCCACATTTGTCTTTCTGGATAAGGGAAACCTCCGGAAAAAAACCTTACCCAGGTAAATCACCCTGACCGAGATTTGAACTCGAGACCTCTTGAATGTGAGGCAGACATGCTACCATCTGCGCTACCGAGGCAGACGTAAAGGATGTTGGACATGGAGATCTCAGGGCAGTGTGATGAGAGACAATAGCAATAAATTGTAGACCAATTACAGACTCTTTGAATATTTACACCATTCATTAAAGTGTCCCTGATGAAAATGTTTCCACTACTCACGCACCGTGAATTTTTAGCTTGACTAGTGCTTACATATTCGCACACATTGGAATTTGCACTTAGACTGCCCCTAATGCTTTGTTTCCCTGTTCTTTTACCTGCTATATATCTCTTGTAAGGGGTGAGTGCACCGAACTAACCCCTCGTCCCTTTATGTTCCATTAGGTTTGTCTTTTGAAAGTACAAGTGTAAAAATTATCTCTCAAAATTATTGAACCCTTTAACATACTGTGACTTTTTGGGTTCGTGGAATTAAATGTCCAAGTTGCAGAAATACAAATAGTTCTTTATTTCCACCGAATAACAGTTGTTAAACTTACAAATCGCAGCAGGATTGCGTACCACAGACAATTATGTAACACTCAAAATTACGTAACACTCAGAGTTGCAATCCACTCTGCACTCCCTACTCAGCGCCTTGCAGTACAACTCTCTCTAGAGCTGACTAAAAGCTGACTGACTCATCCACTGCATCTCTTATATAGGCAGATGGCTGTTTCTGGAAGTTTCTGCAACCGAGTGAAGTCGCCCCAGTGTTTCGTGACCCTTCTAGGAAAGAAGAGAGGGGGGAAACAGTGATCTCTGCTCGCTTCGCTCCCTGAGCCGTCACTCCTCGTCGTGTCATTGCTGCTGCGCGTTGGCGTAGGCGTGGCTTTTACGCTGTCCATCTCTCCTCCCAGCAAGAGCCATTCCATCACACGAGTAGGCGTGTTTACAGATGTATTTTTGATCTTGAAAAGTTCAGAGCGATGCGCAGGGGTATCTGGACGAGTCCACCTCAGAACGGTTGCAACTGGAGGGGAGGGCTGGTCAGTTGCGTACCAGTTGCGAGCAACTAAACACGTGCAGAGCTACTCGGTAACACTACAGCTTGTTTGAAAATGTGCTTGTCTACTGGTTCCAAGAGGGAATTTATAAATGACGCCTCCTAGCAGCACATTAGGAAATAAAGTGCTACATTTAAAAACACGAGAAGTTATAACCAATATCCATAGATTATAAGAAAAGGATGAATGGTCTGGGTCAGCTATAAAAATCTGGGGAAGGGTATCTGAGGCAACAGTTGTGTCTGAAAGCAGTTTAGGAGAGTTATTAAGGAAAGAAAAGCCGTTGGTGCTATGCCCAGTAAACAAAGATTAAGAACATGCACAAAATCTAATTTGGATGTTTTAATTCAGAAGTAGTTAGTCGAACTATGAATAATGCTTAAAGCACAGAAAAACAGAGACCAACTCTGAACAAGGAGCTTATGAAGCTAAAAATTCTAATGACTTCCAAGGCAGTGTCTGAACATTAAGAAGAGTTCTTCTGAAGCTAGGATTATCTGAAGAAAAAAAAAACACTAAACGTGACAGACAAATTTTGATCTAACATCGTACCATACGTGCAGAAAAGTTTAAATATTTACGAAATATTTGGAGATATCGAAGGACGTTTATATAGTTTATATGGTTGAAACTTATATAAATACAGCACATACTGGACCACATGCTTGGAGTGAAATACGTTACAGGGACTCTGCAGCGATATTGAAAGGCCGACAGTTGTTTATCATGCCTGCTGGAGAACAGGGTTTTGTTCCAAATGCCTATGTACTATTTAAGATCCAACAAAAGCGTGGAGATTACTACCATAGTAACAATTACAACTTAGTTTATAAGAGCTGCAAAACTGGCTTCGAGAATGAAATTTGTTTATCTCCTTATGCACCGCCATCCCTCTCGTAATCTTACGCGTGTGACGCATTGTGGTGATAGGTGCACTATCCCCACCACAGTTGCTGCGCATCCTACCGCGCAGGATTCCTGTCAAGATAAAATGCATCTGTACCTTTCTTTCTGTCAGCTGGTCTTGTACGTTCGGGTAACACTACGTACATTATAACCCATTACACGTGAAGTAAATCCGTCTTAATCAGGTTATATATGCAGATAGTTCCCAAAAACATTTCCGTTTTCGCGTTAAGCAGATTCCTGCCTTAGATTATAATTTTACACCTGAAACAGCTCCATATATAAATTTATTTTCCGTTATTTTTTCAGGTTTCCAGCACATAAGGGGTGTGTTTTAGGAAGGTTTTACTGTATAGGTTTTTAAATTTCGGAATGTTAAAACTTACAACTATATGCTCGCGGCAGTCAGTGCAACATAATTTCGACTCTAGAGGAATCTGGATTACACGAGATTGGAAGCAATTTCTTGATGACCGTTACTACTGTGACTTTGTTAGGTTCGTGGAATTAAAACTGCAAGTTCCAGAAATACAACATGTTCTTTATTTCCGTAGAAATACGCCTTGGACAATCCTTTCAGTAGCAGAATTACACAATTACAATCTTCCAAGGTCGTTAACCACAAACAAGCAGCGTTCAAAGTTGCACGACACTCACTAGCCATTCCTTTGTTTTTATACACCCCTTCATGAATTCCAGACTGTTATAGAATGTCCTCTAACATGTCACCAGAGAAAACACGAATGTTCTAGAATGTAGCTATATCGGTGTCGGCAAGTCTTTTATCTCCGGCGCTATGTTTAGCGATAGTATCCTCCACCACTACAAACGTCTTCGATGGCGTGCTCACATCCTGGGCGCCAACCCTGCTTAGGTGAGAGTCCTGGCCTGGACCTTGCTCACCTTAGGGTCACACCTCCCATTGAAAAGACAGAGGGACCCAATCGCCTTCAGGAGTGTAACAGCTCCTGCAATGGCCCCTCCCCGGGACTGACCTTTATCAGCGGATACGAACACAGTCCTACGGGATAACCAGGGGCTGGGAGTTACGCGTTACCCAGTCACCCCTTGCGCCTTGTGCGCGTGGCATCTTACAGACATGTGTTCAGGGAGGTAAAAGAAAGTAACAATAAATAAAAGGGGTCAAACACCGAAGTGGACGTTTGGGAGTTTGAGAGAACACTCTCACCTCGCAGAGGAACCCAGTCGAGAGATTTTACCAGAGCCTCTTCTGCCAGTTTTCGTGGTTACTGATGGGCCTTCTCGGCAGCCGCAGCGGTTCTGGGGTACACCAAGTCCCCACCGCACATCACCCCATCAGTCAATCCCCTACTTCCTGTTGCCCACCCCTCCGGACGAGGACCGCAGAGTTTGGATTTTAAGGGGCTATTTCCACACTGTCTGCCTATCAGTTCCTTTGTGTAAACAAGCCGCGCGAACCCTTTTTTGCACGTACGCCGACACTATGATACTGGATGAGGTTCAGAGTGAACTTAGCACCACAACTTGGGAAACCTTTCCTGCTTACGCCTCTGACGGTGTGTGCCGAGAGAGAACTGTGAGGAAAAAGGATGATATTGTAACTTTATGGGTTCGTAGAATTAAAAGGCCGAGTTGCAATAATTAAAAATCTCCTTTATTTTCGTAGAAATACTCTTATAGATTTCAGCAGCATTACGTTACGTGCACCATCAGTCTACCAAGGTCGATGACAATAACAGTGACAGCAGATCACATCCTTAGCTCTCGTTACAATAACACTTTCAACTGTCTCTCGTTCACAACACTGTTTCACAACTGTTTTACAACTGTCCTGCTCGCGTGTCACAATCGCTTATATCTCTCATTCATCATTCGAGAGACTTCTCTAGCAAATCATAAAAACAACTATTCTCTGTCAATTTGAGCTATCTCTGGAAAGTTCCAAACAGTTCGTAGCTGTGTCGGCAAGTACTTTGTGTACACGAGCCGCGCTGCCTATCAAGCTCTTTATTATCGTGAAACATTATCCGCCGCCTATTATCTATTTGCGCCGAAACTGTTTATACGTGTTACCGCGACAATATTGGTGGCCGGACTAACGAAATGCAGTCTCCAGCAGCTACTGGTAGTAACTTCTGTAATCGCTCCGTTTTATGCCTTGCAGGCTTACACATCCCCTGAGAAGCGCAGCAGTTATAGTTCTGTTAGCTCATTCCAAAGTTGCAAATCTTAATCTTAGAGGCAAACCAAGGGGTAAAGTATTATCACGGTCCAGAGAATAAGTATTTCCAGAGAGTAGCTCCGTGCTGAGCATGAGGAAACACTCGCCGATACTATAATTCTCGAACAACCAACAGCGTTGAAGGAGAAATTAACTGAGAATTGCGGTGGAATGGAATGAGGAACGACATCTGTCTAGATACCTTGAGAAACCGCCGAGATAAACCATGATTGGGATTGGGATTTCATTATTGAAGGGATTCAGTGCGTAGGCCGCAATGCTGGGCCCTTTGTTCCTATGCACCAAGCGGGAGCCACGGCAGTACAGAGGGCAGGTTCCCTACAGTTTACTTGGATATAGACTTCCCCCGACAGGCCAGGACAACGAACTCGCTCCCGTAAAGCGGGACGGCAACGAACCCAGCGGCCGAACCCTAATGGTACCAAGGCAGGCGATCCGAGACCCCAAGGTCCCTGGCTGGCAGTCAGGAAATGGTCCCAGCAGAAGAACGGTAACCGGCAACCGACCTACCGGAGGAGGTAGTAGTTTTCCTAAGAGCATATCATCCTGCCATGCACCGCCGAGACAACCGCCGACACATCCATTTTTTTTTTTTTTTTTTTGTAATTTACGTCCTCCAACGTTAAGTCATATCGGACGATGAATGGAATGGGTGAAATGCTGCCCATATGAGCCCGGGGTCCATGGAGCTTAGAGTTGCCCGAAATTCGTCTTCCAGGACAAGGGAAAACCCCGGAAAAAACCTTATCCAGGTAACTCTATCTGACCGAGATTCGACTTCTACCCTGAAAGAGACCAACAGATAAGAGACGATATGAAATAATGGAGATGAAATGGAGGGAGAGGAAATTCGGGTGATGCAATTAACCTACAAAGTATTCACCTAGCAACCCGGGAAACCCTCGAAAAAACCATGGGTCAGGTAGGTCTGTCTCGGGCATCGAACCCAGGCCTCCCAAATGCGGGCCACATAGAAACCGCCTGAGCCATCCCGCTCGGTAACCATTATTGAGAATGTTCGGTCACAGCAATCCAAATCACGACCCCCGAAACCATCTACAGACGCTAGCGTCGATCTGAAATTATAGATACCATTTGGTAAAATTTGTACAAGCTTTGTCATAAAAATACATTATTTAAGCACTAAATCTATTTAAAATATATAGAAAATACTTTTAAGTCCTGAATGCCCTCACTGATTGATGGAATGGTTCAACGGTAAACTAATTTAACTAGTTAATAATATGAATAGCCCTGTTATTTGACTACCCCAAAAGTCGCCTTTATCTACGTAACAAATGAACATCATTGTGTCTATGACGATGGCTGACAGTCCCAATAATAACTGACAATCAATGTTCTCCTCATTACGTTGTAAATGAGTATGTTTTACTGCCTATCTAATCCACATTTTTCTGTCATGTATTTATAAATATGTCATTCACATGCAAGGGATAGTAAACAAAAATTAAATTAATTTCAGACATGTTATTTCTCTTTCTAAATGTCAGGGTTAACAGTTGTCTTGTGCATGCTCTCTCTATCGTAAGCAGAAGAGGTAACCTGTAATTTATTTACAGAATTCCTTGTTGAACAGTTATTTCTGGAAAATGTGATGAGGAAGCCCCAATTTTGAATACCGTCTCTTGGGCTGTGGCTCTTATGTAAAGAAACCAAGAGTACATATAAATATATACTGTCTAATAAGCTATATCGTTCTTTTTAAATTATTTTAAATATGTTCTGACAGTTAACTAATTCTCAAGGTATAGACAATTAGATTCTGTAGTCTTGAGCCATCGTGCTATCCTACGATAGTACCAGTCTTTGATTTTTGAAGTTGAGAATTCGGTGACACACACTTGCACTGCTTCAAAGTTGTCAAAATTTCTTTCTCGTAGAAAATGGGCCATGGATTGAAAATGATAATAAACTGATGATGCAGAATTAGGGCTGTATGCTACATGTGGTAGCAGCTCATTGTCCTGAAGCAATAGAACTCATTTTCGGGTAACTAATGCTGGGTATCTTGGTCTCAAAATTTCATGAACTCGCTCCAGCACGTTTGGAACAAACTCGCAGTGAATCACAATTTCAAAATTCCACCAGCCACATATTACTTCGAAACCGAACTGATTTGTTTTAACGATAACTTTGGCAGATTGGCGGGGATCAAGCCACTGTTTCGAGGCTTTAGGGTTTCTGTTATATACCTATTTTTCATCCCAAGTGAAAGTTCTCCTGATAAATCGATCATCCATGGGATTATGCATCACCTGACGACAGACATCCACTCCACGTTCAGTATGTTCAGAGGCAATTCATGAGGTTACCGTGGGAATCTACCAGAACAGTTCACACAGAGTGAATTGATCCCCCTCTCTACCAGCGAGGATCGAAAGCTGTCCCCGAAGGGCGTCCGGTACCTCCGTGGGGCTTTCCATAGGGCAAGACCTAGAGACTAACAAGGCCCCCTCCCATCTGGTCCGAGCGACACAAGACGGGATGGAAGTGGATACGCCACATACGCGCGCCCACCTCAAAGTGGAAGGCTACCGATTACCTCGGTAGCGTCACCTGGTGATCTAGCACACCTTCTACTAGCTATGCAAGCTGATACGTGGGAATATATGGCTTCCCTCAACCCCGTCCGTAGACGTACCTAATCTCCCACGGGTATCAAGAACCACTGCCCCTCGAGTCCAACCCAATCCGAACAACTCTCATTCAGGGACGGGCTCGAATGTTCAGCCCGAGGTTCCTCTAGTAACGTCAGAGGTACAGATGTATTATTTTATCTTGACAGGAATCCTGCGCGGCAGGGATGAGTAGCAACTGTGGTGGGGATAGTGCACCTATCGCCACAATGCGTCACACGCGTAAGATTACGAGAGGGGAGGGTGGTGCATAAGGTGTCTAAAAAGAAATTTTATTCTAGAAGACAGTTTTGCAGCTCTTATAAACTAAGTTGTAATTCTTACTATGGTAGTAATCTCCACGCTTTTGTTGGATCTTAAATAGTACATAGGCATTTGGAACAAAACCCTGTGCTCCTCCAGCAGGCAAGATAAACAACTGTAGGCCTTTCAATATCGCTGCAGAGTCCCTGTAAGTTATTTCACTTCAGGCATATGATCCAGTATGTGCTGTATTTATATAAGTTTCATCCATATAAACTATATAAACTTCACTTCGATATCTCCAAATATTTCGTATGGTGCGATGTTCGATTAAAATTTGTCTGTCACGCGTAGTGCTTTTTTTTCCCCAAATAATCCTAGCTTCAAAAGAACTCTTCTTAATGTTCAGACACTGCCTTGGAGGTCAGTATAATTTTTAGCTTCATAAGCACTTTCTTCAAAGTTAGTCTTTGTTTTTCTGTGCTTCGAACATTATTCATAGTTCGCCTAGCTAATTCTGAATTAAAACATCCAAATTATATTTTGTGCATGTTCTTAATCTTTGTTTACTGGGCATAGAGAAGGACGTTGTTGCACTAGCACCAATGGTTTTCTTTCCTTAATAACTCACCTAAACTGCTTTCAGACACAACTGTTGTCTCAGATACCCTTCCCCAGATTTTTATAGCTGACCCGGATCATTGTTGCTTTTTTATAAATCTATGGATATTTGTTATTACTTCTCGTGTTTTTAAATGTAGCACTTTATTTCCTAATGTGCTGCTAGGAGGCGTTATTTATAAATGCTCTCTTGGAACCAGGAGACAAGCACATTTTGAAACAAGCTGTAGTGTTACCGAGTAGCTTTGCACGTGTTTAGTTGCTCGCAACTAGTACGCAACTGACCTGCCCTCCCCTCCAGTTGTAACCGTTCTGAGGTGGACTCTTCCGGATACCACTGCGCATCGCTCTGCACTTTTTAAGATAAAAAATACATCTGTACCACGAGTGCTAGAGGTCCGCAGCGCTCACACCACGGCAGCTGAAGGGGATGGGAAGTTCAATAGGTACAGATCTACAGCTTTTGTATGATTTTCCTAGCATCTTAAGTAGCGATGTACGCTATCTTTCAATGCATCAAGTTCTTCTGAAAGTCTAGGTTAATTTTTAGGTTTTTATACCACAAAACTTGGCGTGTATCCTGAATATTCCATACCTTAAGTCTTCCAGAACGTAGTATATGTTTAGTGTTTTCGTCTCCATTGTTGGAACGTTGGAACTATCGTTGTGCCACACGCTCACTTATGACAGATTGATTTTCCTTCCACTTCATACAGTCTTCGAGCTGCGGCAGCAGTAGTGCTTTAGAATGACTAATTTCAAACTTCGTAATCTCCATTTTGTGATTGTTTATTAACAACTGAAGACTGATACATGCAGCACTAGCCATGGCATCCTGTAAATAGTATTGCCAAATCAAAGAAAGCCAATAAATTTTACGAAACATCAAAACAAAACAATAATCCAACTGTACTTATGTGACAATCTAATATGCAAGACAATGCTTATTTATAGTTGTAGTTAAACTGAAGGGATGCTTAGAGCGATACATGCGTAAAGCTAGCGTGGTGATTTCGGAAATTTTTGTTGTTAAAGTCAGATAAATTAACACCGCTTGTATAAAAGTTTTTCTCCCGCTAATTGGAAAAGTTCGGTATAACTAGTAGCATTAATTATGCCCCTACCATGGCACAACGGGGAGCTTAGTTTCCCTCGCGGAAGATTCCCTAGTTTGTTTCCACCCATAAATGTTTGGCCTTTTTTCAATCCGTATATTATTTTACTTCTTTTCACTGAAATCCTAATTGGTATGAAAAGGTTCTTTGAGTGAAGGTACAACAATGTGCAGTCTGATTTTTTTTAAAAAAAGATACTTGATGATCATCAGGCAAGGGGCGCAGGTCGCTGCTATGGTAACGAACATTCTGATTTTTAAAAGAAGATACGTGAAGGTCATCTGTTTCTCCACTTGGGTAGTGCAATGTCGCCCACCGGATCTCCTTTCTTTATCCTCTCAACACTAAACATAAACAAGGGTAAGAGTAATCTCACCTCAACAAAATTATGCTTAGTTAATGTGTATTAGCCTACTTTAAAAACAGAAATAAGTTGTTCACACATTCACGGAGTTGTACGGTCTTCACATGTGTGAGTTCATTTAAATAATATTTTGCACTATGTAACTAATATTCCATTCTTACCGTCATTGTTGCTATGCATCGTAAGTAGACATTGTCGTACAATGCGGTAAGTATTTCTCCATAGAAACACATATAGACGATGCACGTTCTAAAATCTAACATTTATCTTCAATTATATTTATTAATATTTCAGCTAATATATTAATTACTAAAATTCCGGTTGATATAAATACACATAGTACCAAAAATAATGTGCAATGCACATGTGGTAAGCACATAACGGCATCTCATAATTGAAAAAACTCGCAGCAAGCGGCTCCTTTTTTTTTTTTTTTTTTTTTTTCAAACCTTTCCTCGTTCCGTATACATTAGTATCACAGTATACTATTAATTAACGACTTTGTTAATTGGCATGTTCATATCAATGCCACCGATATGCCGCAATTTTGACAAACAGGAATTCTTTTACGTACAAGCATATCTACTGATGTGGGACTGTCACTTTTGGATAAAAGGAATAAGCTGTTCATTGATAAGGAGCAAACTCTCGTCTTTCAATTGGAAGAATTCTCTAAGAGAACAGAGAAAATCTCTAGCTTGACTATCCAATGTAACAACCCGATCGTAAGCTGATCTTTGCCTTGGGCCATGATTCCTCGGCCCACCTCTAATCGTACCGCCACTACGTCCTACTTCCATAAAAACGTATTTTAATTGTGTTTTAACAAAGTAGGCTAACAATACACAGCGCAACTAGGCAAACTCTGTTCCCGCATACAACTAGCGATAACTGAACTGACAAATATGCTTCACCAGTGTAACAATTTGGCAACCTTGTTTACGTTAACATAGGAAGGACCTTCCCTTCTTAACCTTAGCATCCCTTGCATGATGGCCTTCACGTATCTTCTTTTAAAAGTCAGACTGTAAACAAAGGTTGCCAGATTGGTTACACTTGTGACTCACATACTCCTCAGCTCAGTTATCGCTAGTTGTATGCGGGAGTTTGCTTGAGTAATCAGTTGCGCTGTGTATTCTTAGCCTACTTTGTTGAAACATAATTAAAATACGCTTTTATGAAAGCAAGACGTAGTGGTGGTAGGATTAGAGGTGGACCGAGGATTCATGGTCCAAAGCAAAGGGGTTTGTCTGTTCTCTTAGAGAATTCTTTCAACAGGAAGAGGAGACTTTGCTCCTTATCAATGAAGAGCTTATTCCTTTTATCCAAAAGCGACAGACCCATGTAAAAGAATTCCTGTGGGTTAAAATTCCGATATATCGATGACGTTGATATGAACATGTTTTTACATGTTTACAAATTAACAAAGTCGTTAATAATACTATATTGCTATATTAATCTGGCAAACACTTAACACGGAACGAGGAAATGTTTGAAAATCATGCCGCTTGCACCAAGCTTTTTTTTTTCTCAATTCTGTGATGCCGTTATGTGCATACCACATGTGTATTGCACATCATTTTTTGCACTATGTGTATTTAAATGAATCTGAATTTTAGTAATTAAGATATTAGTTGAAGTATTGATAAACATAATTGTATAATAATTTCTGTTTTAAAACAGGCTAATACAGATTAACTGTGCATAGAGTCGCAGGCCCATTATTTACGATAGGCGGCGACGCGCATAAAAGTTGCGGCGTAGATAAAAACAGACGGATAGTGCATCACGGAGATAAAGAGCTTGCATAAGCAGATAAACATAGCGCTCAGATAAAAGGCATGCCAAAACAGATAAAGTTATAACATCCTGGTAAAATTTTGATTGATGGAAAGCATTCGGTTTCTTGATTGTTCTGGAATTATCAGTAGAAGTATTTAAGGTGAGTCGTAAACAGGGGTACTAAACAGCTCTAAGAAGTTGTAACAAGAAAGTTGATGTTGTAAACAGATGTAAACAGATCGCTGTTGTTGTGGTCATCGACCTTGGTAGACTGTGATTGTGTATGCAACGTAATTCAGCTGTAATCTGCAAGTGTATTTCCACGGAAATAAAGAACACCTAGAATTTGCAATTATGAATTACTATTCTACGAAATGTGTGTAGTGTTTAACGCCCGCTTTTACTACATACGGCACCGCAGGCGATGACACTAATGATACATGAGATGAAGATGGAGCACCGGTGGAATGAGATGGCGGGGAAAACTGGAGGTCCCGGAGGAAACCCATCCCAGCGGTCGCCTGGGATCGAACCCGGGCCGCCTTGGTGAGAGCCAAGCAGCGGAAGGCAGGGGGAGGTTCGGTTAGCCACACCTCCTCCTCGTTTGTCTTGTAGTGGTGACAGACTGTGGTCAGGGAAAAAAACATGACTGTGTCGCCTGTTTTCTCTACACCTGTTTCTGGAAATTACGTAATCTGGAACATTCTCCTGGTCACTAGAAACCGGCGATATTCCTATATAAAGAGAGTTACAGACAGACGGAGTTGGAGTCAGTCAGTCAGTTGGTTAGTGTGTGAGTGAGGACAGTTCTTGGTGTAAGAAGGCAGTGTTAGTGTGTACGTGCATCGGAACGGTAACGGACGAACTGGTGAATCGTAATTGTGTGCACTACGTAATTTTGTGTAATTGGCAAGTATTTAACTAAGTCGGTGGAAATAAAGAACATTTTTGAGTGGTGAAATTGGACTTTTCATTTCACGAACCCACAAAGTCACAATATTTTTGTTGAGGTGCGATAACTCGAACCTCCATTGCAGCGGTAGGCGATACTGAACATGTCTGAATTTGTCTGGTTCTCAGCGGCGGGGACCAGGGGTGTTTGTTTTACATTAAGCTAAAAGAATTTAATAAGTTTGAATTGTATTGCAAAAAAATTATGACCGTAAAAAATTATGATCGTTCTTTATTGAAATGCCGTCGTATTTAACAGAAGTCACATGTGAAGACGCTCTAACGGAGTGAATGTGTGAACAACTTTTTAAAGTAGGCTAATACAGATTAACCGTGCATATTGTTGAAGTGAAATAACTCGAACCCTTCTTTATGTTTCGAGTGTTGAGAGGATAAAGAAAGGGGTTCTGTTGGGCAACATTGCAGCAACCACGTGGAGGAACAGATGACCTTCACGTATCTTCTTTTGAAAAGCAGATTGTACTACTACCATCCCTCCATTTTCTGTCTACCGCTATCTCATGGGCTAATCATGAAAGAAATGATGCAGAAGATGAGAAGCACTGGTTAATCATTCCACCTTCTGTGTCTAGCTCTGGGTCTAAATGACGTCAAATGTAATTCTCAAAACTAATTGTATCATTAACTTGTTCTTGCTATTGGTTCAATAAGCAAACCAACCTTTTTTCCCTTATTTCTCAATAGGATGCACTAAGACGGTTGCAGATTACGTCAACCAAAGACTCATTTTATTGGAATACCTTGTTACGTGATTCACAGATGTGAATAACAGGCCGATTAATAAACAGCAGTACCTGGAAATGCAAGCGACTCTAGCTTGTAGGCGAATTGAAAAGCCCAACCCAGCCTGAAAATGCCTTCCATACCACTTATAAACCACTTCAGCGGCAATTGTCTTTCTCCTCATTTCTCCCTGCAGATAGCTGGTGTCTGATTGCGCTTTTCAAATATAAAATATCCAAGCGCGCGAGTTTTGTTGTGTTTGTGCCGTCAAATATGAAACACACAACACAATACAAAAAAGTGGCTTAACTGTGAAGCATGTCTCAAACACCATTATTTAAGCGCTGATGGTATTGTATGAAGCGAAAGGCTTGTTTTCTGGATCCAGCAGTTGTATCGAACCTATTGGAACTACACGATAAACGAGAATGCCTATCGGAAAACATGTGAAACAAAGGGGTATTTTACGTGAGCCTCTCACACATTCATGACGGCTCAGGATATACACACTTTGTTCAGGGGCAATCTTGTCCTCTGGGCCGTAACGTGTCACCCATCGCCAGGCGTTAGAAATCATATACCAGTTGACTCAGCCGCGGCTCATTTTTTGGAACGTAGGCCACCCATCAGGCTGCATGTGAGCCTTAGATCAGTTGCGCTTATTAAACCGTATTGCTTGACGGTCTTAGAGGGAGGAATGCAGGTCAAAACGTACTGCTCGCTAATATACACCTGAAAAAACACACGGTTCCTTTACTGTGAGCAAATTCCGGTTTCCAGCCAATTTTACAAACTTTCTATTGGGGTATAAATGGCAACGTAATTTGTAAATGCCTTGGGAAACTGAACCTATCATAGAACACTAACAACGTCAGCTAAAAAGAAAATGGTGGATTCTTATACTTTGAGCAGGGGTTGGCTGCCAGAAGTTAGGGAAAAAATGGGAGGCACGCCCCAGGTCATCAGGTAAAGGTCATCAGTTCGAACACTTGCTTCGTTAGAGTAGTCGTGTTCTATGAATAGAAACAGGGTAATTCCAGCGCCACAAAACACAATTTGAAACGACATTTTTAATAGCATAATAATTTTATGTCTACAAAATTGTGTTTAACTTCCATGTTAAACCCTGATACTGAAATTTCCATGTTTCCTGTGTTCAAATGTCTATTACCAGCCAACTAGTTGGAAAAGCATTGATTTAAGTACATGAAAGACTCGTACGTTCTCTTGGGGAAGGAGGAGGAAAACAACATAATTGGCAGAAGTGCATCTGTTCTCGTTACTGTATCCCCCCATCTCTGTAGGGGTTTTATATTCCGCTAATAGGAAAGAGAGAGAGAGAGACAACTCCGCTTGCGTGGACGTATGTCTCGATCTCCATTGTCAAGCAGTCCCTATACCCTTATCCGAAAGGTTTTCTGATTATATTTTAGCCAATAGTTCCTGGCATAGAATATAAGGCTGAATAATGTGATCCATATAAACCTGAACCATTTCAATATGCCATAACCTTGAACCAATAACAGGACGGACGTGCAACTTCGGGAAAATATAATAAACAATTGGGAGATTACATTGCTCTATGTATATCTCAGATAAAATGTTGAAAATGTCCTCCACCAGCATCTATACGTGTTTGCACTCGTCTCATCATATTCTCTGAAGTTTTACGGAGAGTATCCTCACCAAAGTTACGGTTCGAATGGATTCCTTGAGAATATCAATTGTCCGTGGTCTATTCTTAGATACTCCCCGCAAGAAAAATTCCAGTGAGGTAGGTTAGGGGATCTGGAGGGCCACAGACCATTTGAAATTATTCGATTGTTAAAGATACTGCTCACAAGTTCCATGGTGTCATTAGATGTATGGCACGTTGCTCCATCTTGCTGGAAATAACCTTCTCTCAATTCGATATCACCTCCGTAAAACTTCAGAGAATATGGTGATACGAGTGAAAACATGTATAGATGCTGGTGGAGGACACTTCCAACATTTTCTCTGAGATGTAAATAGTGTAATTGTTGCATGTCGGGGTTTTGAGTGAGTATTCCGCTCAGTTCGGCTCAATCATTTGGCAGGGGCTTGACTCTCAAGGTCGCCAATAAAATTTGAAAAATATCGATGTCCTTGGCTGCTCACGGAATTATCCCAATATTCATGAATATAGGAACTGTAGCAAGGATCTCTTGATTCAGGGCGTTTTGGGTGGATCAATTATGGTACTTGTAAAGAAACACAGGTTAACTCTCTTATGACGATCGATTATATTTCAATTACTCTCGAAATACATGTTAATTAGATGAACTCTGAATGGTAGGCTTCGCGCTGGCGTGGCTGTACTCCCGTGTCTATAACACGACTCATCGGATTGGCACCCAGCTACTAACTACCTTTAATTGAACGCGATTTCTTTAGTTTACTCGTCCGTTCAGTTTAGCCCACAGTATCCAAAATAACCTTAATGAACGCGATTTCTGTCCGTGTGCTATCACACGACGGTTTAGGCTGGGCCTCGCCACCAGCTACTTTAATGAACGCGATTTCTGTCCGGGTGCAGTCACACAACAGTCTAGCTCGACCCTCAGCTACCGGCTGCTTTAATGAACGCGATTTCTGTCCGGGTGCAGTCACACAACAGTCTAGCTCGACCCTTAGCTACCGGCTGCTTTAATGAACGCGATTTCTGTCCGGGTGCAGTCACACAACAGTCTAGCTCGACCCTCAGCCACCGACTGCTTTAGATATGTCTTTGTTCCCAGATAGTTCATATGACACTTCGCTTCCCCCTTCAGTTCATTATTTTTAATTGGTTGGTCGGTAGAACACATATGGAGTCCCAGTTATGAGAACCTCACTCTAGACCACCCAAAATGTTCCCTTCCTGTCAAACTATGTTTGAAATTAAACGCCTGGTGCGACCCTGGAAATTTATGGTTGCGGTCAGCTTTCCTAGGGGAGAAACAATCTCACCGATTCAGAGTCCGTAACAAGATATTTGTTTCAATACATGTGTATACTCCTTTAACATTCAATTAATCTTCTATATATTCCTTAACATTTAATTAATCAACTCGAGGAAGAGAGTACCGTTTCATAATGTAATCTCCCAATTGTATAATATCTTCTCCCAAAGTTACACGTTCTGTTATTGGTTCAAATGTTATGGCCTATTGAAATGGTTCAGGTTTATATGGATCGCACTATACAATGCAGATATTGGGACGGAAAAACCTCTATTTAATTTTGCTAGCATCATACAAAACATATTTGGCTTTTAAGTCTCTTATTTCCTTCATAAATATGTACTCCAATCTGTGTTTTATGTGCATCAGGATTTTATGATCCCAATTAAGGCAGATTTTTGTATATTATCTATGAATTACATGATAGTTTCTTACACATTTTTGGAACCAGATTATTACATAAGGAAACTGGTCTATATAGCAACTGAACTACCTTCCGCAGCGTGACTCGTGAGTCGGAGAAGCTGCCTAACAAGCACGGCGTTAAATCTGCATCTTCCCCATCGTAGCAGGACATGATCTATATGGTATATTATGTCCTATTATAACCTCTGTCTCTCTGTTTTGTTTGGTATTCCGTAGCGGAGGGGATCCATCCCCTTCAGCTGCTGTGGTGCGGGCGCTGCGGACCTTTAGCACTCCTGGTAAAGTCTGTTTAGCTAACCCGTGTGCACGTCGGCCTCTGCCTTTGACGAACCCTTATAATCGTTTTAAAATCCCCGACCCTTCTTCTCCCAGATATTTCTGCAAGGTTGCCACCTTTCTCGATACGTCATGTGTGTCGTACAAGCTTTAGTCTAAATAAATTATCTTATGTCCATTACTGCGAAACTTCCTTAGTTTTGACATATATATATATATATATATATATATATATATATATATATATATATCGCCAAGCTACAATTCTACTGGATTACATAATAACCCTTATCTTATTCAAAGTGCGGCATTTGAAACCCAGCTTCTTTACGAGACCGCGCAAAGTGAAGCGCCTATAAGGAAAACCACAAATTTCTTGCAAATGTGCAACCAGTTCATCTATGGTGGGCGCTGTCCCTTTTGCATAGAATCTATAAATTTCTCGACGAATTAAATCGCATGTGAAATTATCTACTATAGAGAAACGTTTCCTTTTGTTTTCACACATGATCGGCGTCTTTAGTATTCCTTTCGTCACAATATTTCTTACTGTGTTTCTGTGAATACCCAGAATTTATTATCAGGTTTATTGCATGATCCCTTACCAAGATTATTTTTCAGCACAAAACAAGCGCTTGAATTTGGTTAGAAGCAGTTACCGTTATAACTTTGTTTTTGGAGGCTTCGCCACTAACATAACTCGGCCCAGTTATTCACACTGTCTTCACTTTGATTATTTTCACTTGACTGAAAGTTATCTACTACTTCATTTGCATTTATCGCTGCATTTCCCTCCCACGGTCTCCACATTGTGACACAACGAATTTCTGCATGTAATGAAACAGATCAACTGGAAGTTGGAACTTTGGCAACTGAGACTCCACGAGGAGTAGACATGCGAATGTCACTTCGAGAATATCAGAGCTGCTATTGGTCCTCAACGACAGTGTTTTATTTCTGAAGTGTGGAGATAGATTTATGACGGTCATTAGTGAGCGGGAGGTTCATGTTACTTTGACTCCGAACTACACACCCGTTAACTAAACAGACGGGCCGTGCATTCGAGCCCCTCCCTCTGGGATTTGTTCGGATTGGGTTGGTATCGACGGGGGCAGTGGTTCCCGATACCCGTGGGAATCGGGTACGTCTGCGGACGGGGTTGAGGGAAGCCTGCAGAGCTAGTAGAATGTCTGCTAGATCGCCAGGCGGCCCCACCGAGGTCATATCGGTAACCTTCACGTTCGGTGTTGGCGCGCGTAAGTGACGTATCCACTTGCATCACATCTTGTGTCCTTGGAGCAGATGGGGGGCTTGTTAGTAACCCAGGTCTTGCCCTATGGAAAGCACCACGGTGGACGCCGAACGCCCTTTGTTACAGCTCGGATACTCCCTGGTTTAAAGAGGCCCGGGTCTTGGTCCGGTCCAGAACTGATAGGAGTAGACCCTCTGGACTCAACAACTCAACTGTTTTGTTTGGCAGATATCAAGTATTGCCGAAAACTGTTTTCTTAGCTAGCGTAAGGCATCATGAACTTTTAATGTGTGTGTGTGTGTGTGTGTGTGTGAGAGAGAGAGAGAGAGAGAGAGAGAGAGAGAGAGAGAGAGAGAGAGAGAGAGAGAGAGAGAGAGAGAGAGAGAGAGAGAGAGAGAGAGAGAGAGAGAGAGAGAGAGAGAGAGAGAGAGAGAGAGAGAGAGAGAGAGAGAGTGTGGCGGCTCATTTTCGCAAATATAGATGTAAACGTAATTTGTGGAAATGACAGCTGTGCAGATGTTGATAGGATTATACAAGAGAGATTAACATTTTGGATTGTGACATTTGGCGTATGACATAGTGAGGCACGTTATTTAGTCTATGTTTTATGATTGATGTCGTCAGATTTACAAGATTTATTATGACAATTACACACTAGAATGTATTATCAATGACATTATAAACGTCAATCACAGAGTAATATCATAAAAATGAATAACGGTTTACAAAATTGGAGCCACTGATGCGCTCCTCACTTGTTTTGAAATATGATATATGCAGCATTTTAATATAGAGACAAATTATTAAATAAATTAATAGAGATAATATGAAAAGTTTGCATGTTTTGCAGTATTTACATGTTTTGTTTAAATGAGACTATTTTTGTTCACTATTTTTATAAATTGTCACAAATTTCAGTTGGCTTAAGTAGGCAAGCCAAAACGAGCATAACTTGTAACAATAAAGTAAGCTATATATAAAATTATGTATGCTGACGAACTTGTATATTACCAGGATCATAACATTACCACCGGTATGCTGGAATTTTGTCCTAGGTGAGTTCGTTTGCATGTCAGTAAATGTCCCGACCGAGCCTGTCGCCTTAAGCACACTTAAAACAATGGACCGTACTTACAGCTCCATAATAAGTTATATTAAGCTTTTTTTCTTCAAATACTTATAAGTCAGTTATGTTACATACACACAGTGATTACACTGGTCCGCAATTTAAGTCTTTTTTATGTTTTGGTTCTAAATGTCATTTCCCCCTAATTTTGGGGCACTGATTCCAAATATGTCATCCATTTTCCTGTACCAAGTCCATTTGTTTAAAGAAAAAGGAAAAACAGAGTAGCTGGTCAACACCCACTGAAGATGGTCTAAACCAGACCGAAAAGCGCTTATGGAGATATGGAGAACATCTTATCTGAGTGAGTAATCTCAAAAACTGCTTGACAACTACTCATATTCTATATAAAAGATATCTCACTTTTAACAACTTGACAATGTCTTCTTTAAAATTTATATTCACCTAATGGTGCTATATATTTATACACTTCTACAAGATCACTATTAGCTCAACAACATGGTGTGTATAAAGAAGTATGTAGTTGTTGATGATGATGATGATGATGATGATGATGATGATGATGATGATGATGATGATGATGATGATGATGATGATGATATATAAGGGCGCTCAACTACGGCGGTCATCAGCGCCCTTTAAAAAACTAGTCATGGCAAAAGCCATAAATAAAACTTTCTAAAAACTATACAAGTGTAACAAAACCTATTAAAAATACACGTACATAAAAAGCATCAATCAAAACCTAATAAAAATTAAAGCTATTAAAAATACACGTACATAAAAAAGCATCAATCAAAACCTAATAAAAATTAAAGCTATTAAAAATACACGTACATAAAAAAACATCAATCAAAACCTACTAAAAATTTCGTTCACTAAATCCTAAACTCTAAACTAGACAAGAATCTAAAAACCTTCTCCACGGGTCTCCACGCACGGCCTACACGTGGGTGGGCCTGTCGACCGTCTCCCTCAACCACGAAGAGGAGCCCACACGAGAGAGACTGTTGGCTCGGGACCCCGGGTGCGCCAAACCCGTACCTACCGAAGTAGGCCCCTGGGGGGAAGTATGTAATTAAACACAGTTTATGCACATTTTACAAGTGTTATCAACTTAAGATATGAAAGAAACAGTGACCTAACTAGGAAGAGATTTTCTTCTGTTTGCACGCCTTCTATACGTTCCCTTTTCAGAGACCAACAACAGTCTGTGAACGCCCCGTGGTACATCCGGAATGCTCAGCTGCATAGAGAATTTGACATAGTCAGCATTAATGAGTACATCTCCACAACGACAAGCAGATTCTTTGCTCACCTTCCTTATGTATCAGGTGCTTTGTTTTTCCAACTGGGACGTCACCTTGATGCTGCACCAAGACTGAAGGTACGCTTGCCACAGGACATTTTATTTCTATAATGTTTATTTAATCTGTAATGAAGAAGTTATTTAATTTATACTCACACTACTCAGACCAGTTTGCTTGAGAACTCTAATATGGGAATTATCTATCCTTGTATACTTTAGTTTATTATGTTTATAGCTACACAATTTGTATAGCACTAACTGTGCTGAGCAATTGAAATAAATAATTCAAAAAAAGAGACCAACAATAGTCTGCCTTCGTGTTAACACTACATCCACCATGGTACCTTCCTTCTATGTCTTTCAAGTCCTGATGGAAACGTTCACTGTGTTCTTCACTGTAAAATCCAAGACAGCAATCTGGGAAATAGTCATTGTAAGCAAGAAGGATGTGCAACTTACAACTCATGGTACAACCAAGTTTACTCAAGTTCTCCAACAGGGTGTTCACTTTAGTTTTGTAAGCTTGACTCCTTGTGTTTCCTAAGAAGTTGCTTACAACATGTTTGTAGCTCTGTCTGTTTAATTTTATTTCCATAATTGAGACACACATTAATTTTATGATATGTGGTACTGTAAAAGCAACTGCGTTCAGCTTATCTAGTGTCATTCTGCTATAAATACTACATATGTGCTAAAAACACTCACAATACAATGGTGTTATACTTTAGCAATAGAAACTTCCCTTGCCCTACTATGAGATTTTATGAAATACGAATTCAGTATATTCCAAAAAAGCATGACGTGATAGTAAAAAATGGATTGCATCGTTGAACTCAGGGCAAAAAAGCCATTTAGGAACACTCAATCAAGGGAAAACGTTAATTTTGCTGCAGAGCAGTGTTACTAGATCCCTGATTTGTACGCACAATCAAATGGTGAAATAAGCAAGCATTTAGGCACGAAAAATGTAGCAAATAAGCTTAAAAATAAGCAAATAAAATAAAAATTGAATCATAAACACAATGTTTCGTGGAATTCTTACCTTAGGTAAGTTCGTTACCGTACATGAGGAGGGTTATCTTGAAATTTTCTTGAGCGAAGCTTTGCATTTGTCAGAGAATAATTTTTATACAGTGAAAAGGGACTCTCAAAATCCCATCGCTTTACTAGAACTTGTGAAAAGCACTGCAGTTCTGTAACGAAATATTACGTATGAGATGGATAGATGTTGAATTCTGATCATAAAGCTCTGGGATGATGAATTATAGTCCTACGAAGCGGTGCCTTATATAACAATATGTTACATATTGGTATGTGGAGAAAAAGAAAGATGATAATTCTGGAGCTACTGGATGTTCTCTGGCGTAGCTCAAGTCAGTAGAACCTGGCAACTCTGGATTCAGGGTGTGGTATAGAGCAAGGAAATTAACTTTTCACACAATTGCGAAATATTTGAATTATTTCCAATTTAAAATTATTGAATCTTTCAATTATACTTTAATTACAATACTCCTCTTATCGATGATGAACAAACTGTATTCACGTCTTTCACTAAGAAATACTTCCTATTTCCGAGTTTCCAACAAACACAAAGTATTACATTTTACGTCCTTCACTTCCAGGAGCACGTGGGCGATTTAAATCCTTACCATGATTATTAATTTTCTGTCCTACGTCACCATAACTATTAAAGAACTCTCGTTCTGATTGGTTAAAACCAGTCATTGCACCACATTTATTTAAAGTTACATAATCTCATTTACATAATTGACCTATTCATGGCCAACTATACAAATACAGTTTATTTTTCACACAAATAAGTCATTTTAAACTAATCCTTTTTAAACATATAAAAATGTTCACTTCTCAGGGCTAAAACCAAAACGCAAATGTTACAGTTCTTCTTCACTGTTCTTCTTCAGCCTTCGATATACATTTCTGTACCAGCAAACCTTTTATACATTTTAGACAGTGTTTTGTAACCAGAGTTTTTCATTAATACCCTACTGAGTTTCTCAAAGGCAGTGAGTCCCTGAAGACAACTTTACTGAACTGCCATCTATCAAAGAAAGTGAATGTTGCAAGGTATTATTTCGAGTTTTATATTATAATTATTGATGTACTATATCTTACTTTGGACGCCAGTATTAGCAAAACATTCTTGTGCTGTGACAATGCTGCTTGCATCTTTTGCATCTAAGGAGTAAAACATTTATTCCAAGTTTTCTAAGGCTTCAAGCCAGGTGTACATGTGGTGATGTACCGAAGTTTCGGGAGCATACATTGTTCCCATCTTCAGGATATGCTGAATGAGTTCAACTAGCGTCCTGCCTTTATTTAAGGTATAGTCCATGTGCTTTGCGCGGGCCAATGGTTCATCATCTGGCCTCATAGTAAGGACACACTACCGGATTTCTTAGCACATCTAAACAGTCGTCGACCACAGATCCAATTCACAATGGAGGTAGAGAAAAATTAGTGTTTGCCGTTCCTCTATATCAACATCTTCAAGCTCAACAACGGTAAACTTGGCCATACTGTTTATCGTAAGCCGACCCACAAAGACCTATATCTCAACGTGGAAAGCTTCCATCATAAATCCCAAAGAATCATCGTATTGAACACTCTTGTTCACAGAGCGGCCGCCATCTGTGACCAAGAGCATGTAACAAAATAACTGAAGCACCTCAGCTATACTTTACGGCAAAACGGCTACAAAACCAGCGATATCAAAACCTCTATCTCTAGGGCCACTCACAAGAAACCACCTGACTCCACTCTACAAACGACCGTTGAACCTACGGCCACCGCACGCATCCCATATACCGGCAAGCTATCCAGTATTATCAGCAGAATACTGTTGAAGCAAAACATTAGAACTATATATGTTCCACCACCCAAAATCAGAAATCTACTCAGACAGGTTAAGGACGACCTCAAACTGACAGTGCCGGCGGTTTACCGCGAAAGAACATAATAGGAGTATCCACCTGATGCAAACGGAAAAATCAGGTCTGGCTGAACATTGTTTCGAACGGGATCACCGGGCCGATTTTGAAGGAACAACAATTATTGCCAAAAGTGCGAGCTACTGGCCACGGAGAGTTAAGGAAGCTTTGGCTATCCTTTCAGAAAGAAGTAATTTCAACAGAGACGCAGGACTTCAATTAAATACGGCCTCGAAACCGCCTATATCCTGAAGACGGGAACAATGCATGCTCCCGAAACGTCGCTACATCACCACATCTACACCTGGCTTGAAGCCCGAGAAAACTTGGAATATTCACGCCGCCAGGAAAGCTTCAGCTCCTATTAGAGTGCAACATTGTTTTTACTTCATTGAAATGTTCTGCGTAGTATAACACAACCTTTAACCAAGAACCCCATCGTGTTAAAATTGGCTGAAAAGGTAAAGACGAATTTGGTATGACTTCATGAAATTTTAGAACTCTAATCGGCGACAGTACCAGCACCTTCTTTACGCTAGAGAGAAAAGGAACTATTTTGAGTTTCAAATGGGAAGGTGTTTGTCCTTGAGCTCTACTAGATGAGCAACCAATCGGAGTCCTGCGGTGTTTGTCGTATTGCATTCCCCCTATGTGCTGGTTCCCCCCAGGGGCCTACTTCGGTAGGTACGGGTTTGGCGCACCCGGGGTCCCGAGCCAACACTCTCCCTCGTGTGGGCTACTCTTCGTGGTTGAGGGAGACGATCAGCAGGCCCACCGTGGCTCAGGATCCATAGAGCTTAGAGTTACCCGACATTCGTCTTGAAGGATAAGGGAAACCCCTGGAAAAACCTTATCCAGGTAACTCAACCTGACCGAGATTCGAACTCGGTACCTCTTGAACGTGAGGCAGACATGCTACCACCACGCTTCCGAGGCTGGAGAGTCAATCTCTACTAACTACTATTCGCGCTATGACAAAAAATTCATATTTTGCAAAAGCTGATCCATGAGAATGGAGAGAGTAATGCATCTAACATAACCGTATAAACCCCATATTTTTAACTCAAATAGTTTTCCTAATACAAATAAATAAAGTAGATAGCATTATATTATAACAATGCATTGCAACGTAAGCACTATAATGAATATCATTATTGGTTTGAACGTATATTTGAAATTACTCAGAACCGAAACGTAAACATTTGACATGACCTAGTGAAATAAACATTTGATTTGAATAAGCCAAGGCGTTTGTTAAATTCGATAAGAGGAAACAATACACTTATTTCTAGTCTGGCAGAACGTGTCTGCTCACATTATATCTTTGTTTATGAATGGTTCGTAATCTCTATTTACTCTAGAGTTCAAAGCAGTATTATTCAGTTACACTTCCATGAAGAAGTGTATCAGCTGGATCAATGAGACACGATCCACCTTCCTGCCCCCTTACTACTGCTAGAACAATCCAATAGCGTTAATGTGGGCTCAAATTAAGTTGCAAACAGAAATAATATTTTTAAACTGGCTGACGCTGAAGGAATTGTTCACGAAGAAATTCACAAGGAACACAACAAAACTGGGAAAACTGCGTGAGACAGATTTCTTTTGCAAAGAAATTGTACGTAACGAGGATTTGAAACCTATTACCATAAATTTGCAGTGCTCAGACGTTGAAGGAAATGTCAATGACGAATTATCTCTTAACGTAAGTAGCATTCACAGCTATTTGGATGCACCGCTGGTATTTTTGTTGGGTTAGAAAAATAAGTAATTCATAAACTATAAATAACTTTTAACTAAATATTTAAAACATTTGCGTAATATACGAATATTCATTTTACAATTGTGATTGCATCAACTGCATTATCATAAAACTTTGGAAAATTAAGTTCGCGTTCCCTTATGTTTACCACCAAGAAGACTCGCAAGTGTACGAGAGAGAGGGAAATATAAAACGAGTGGGGATAACGAGGTGACAACGGTGAAGGTTCTAGCGCATCTGTTTCGCTACAGCCGAGAACTCTTCCCATTTGAAACACATCATACGGTTTTAGATCGACTCGTAACTGTTTCAGCGAGACAACGTAAACATTTGAATGATAAGTTGATGGCTAAGAGTAAAAATTTTCTTTTAAATTTACATGATTTGAATAAAATAATCTATTATAATTAAACATCATAAAACAAGCAAGCAATCCGAGTATTTCAACAGCAAATAAGCATTTATAAGCATTTTGTTTATAAATACGGGTTCTAGTGATTACTCAAGTACCAATTCTTTAAGAAAAGGCAAAGGAAAGTATGAATTATTTGAGATCTTTTTAACAGAAAAACCAAAGCCTGGAAAGAAAAACAAAATAGCAAGTCATTTTAACGTAGCTGTGGAAGGTAGCTATAAAACAAATGAAGTTAAGGGGGTGTTACTGATGGAGCGAATTCCCCGTGCAATAACCTGAGTGCAGACAACCATATTACACAGATTAACGACGCAGAAATGGGAAGAAGCCATGCAATTTGCCAAATGAAGAGATACTCAAACCAGTAACGACGAGCATATGCTAGGAGAACAAAAACTTTCAAATTAAAACAAGATGAATGCTGTTAAAACACGGTTACTGGTTCTTGTTTGAGGTTATGACTCTTCTGTTGAAACGTTACTATGTGGCTTTTAATTTGTATATAGAGGTGAGATTAGTTTGAGTTTATTAGGACTCTGCTACTGGTTGTAATACTGTTTTAGGTTATATGAAATGTTCCTATTATTCCAAACCATTACCAGTGTGTAAACGAATGCTACCGTTAAGTTTAATGTTAATAATTATGCTATGTTATGTTACCATTGTACGGTATATTACTTTGTACAGGTTAGGGTTTGTCTTCAATATATGTACTCCTCCCTAGATTGTTTTAATCTAACCTAATACACGAGGTAATACTTTATGGAAAGTTCTCAGTTTAAAAAAGAGATCGTGCAAGCATAACTGCAATAAATATTTTAATTCGATCATATAATCTGGGTAATGTTTTACTTTTAGAGTAAACACCATTGAAAATTAAATAACTTTCTATCAGTAACAAAAAGAATTTTTAGTATTAGGAAATCGTTTAATATGTTGTATTTCAAACAACACTTTTGAGCTCATTACTGTGCTATTTTTAAAAGTGTTAGCGGTATCATCGTCCCTTTTTTTCATTTTTGTGTTTTAAGAGCACAGTACATATCATATGAACTTAATTGTGTCTGTTTCAAGCTGAAAATTGCGTAGCATCCGGTAGTTATTACAAAATTATAATAATAGTTTCAAATTCACAAAATAGGTTTTCCACTAGGTGCTCTAACTGCCCCTTCAACATCCAGGCATGCCGTTTAATTTACCCGTGTCCTCCCCATTCCAGACCAACCGTGAGGTAGAAGTAACCGACGTGTCTCCCTACACATCCGCCCACCTTATTATTTCAATATAAAATTCCGTCGTGTGGAACAGTCTAATTAAACAGCAATAAAATACTAAAAAATGTTAATATCACATTCTAGAAAATTTGGATTTGAACTCTTCTTAACACTGTACATGTTATGATGTAGTTTCGCATGAATCCAATCAATAATGTATATTTTAGGTTTGTCGTAGTTGGGTACCTACAGCCCGCATTCGGGAGGCCGGGGTTCAATTCCCGTGGTCAACCTACCTGACTCATGAGCTTTTTCGGGGGGTTTTCCGAGTCGCTAGGTGATACTGGGTAGGTTAATTATATCCCCCAAATTTCCTGTCCCTCCATTTCATCTCCATTATCATTTCACATTATCTCTCATCTGGTGGTCTTTTTCAGGGTAGAAGTGTCGGCGGGAGTCTCGGCGGTGCATGACAGGATTATATGCTCTGAGGAAAACTACTTCCTCCTCCGGTCGGTCGGTTGTCGGTCTCTGCTCATCTGCTGGGACTGCCAGCCAGGGACCTTTGGGACTCGGATCGCCTGCCAGGGACCTTTGGGGCTCGGATGCTGGGCTCGTTACCGTCCCGCTGTAAGGGAGCATGTTCGTTGTTCTGGCCTGTCGGGGGAAGTCCCTATCCAAGTAAACTGTAGGGACCCTGCCCTTTGTACTGTCGTAGCTCCTTGGGTCAGCCACTCTGACTCCTTCGTCTCATCCTTCCTCCCGTGGATGCCCCCAATTGGGGGCACAGAAACAATAGGCCCAGCATTGGTCACGTTTAAGAGGTCCCGAGTTCGAATCTCGGTTAGGTAGAGTTACCTGGATAAGGTTTTTCCGGGTTTTTCCCTTATCCTGAAAGAAAACTGTCGAGAAACTCTAAGCTCTGTGGACCCTGGGCTCATTTGATATGACAACGTTGGAGGACGTAAATTACTAAAAAAAAAAAAAAGCTTGGGTACCCTTAAAGTAAAGAAATTAAACAAAACGCAATGTTTACCTAGTCTGCATTGCTAGAATATGATCTTAAAATGCAATGGCACAACCTTATAAGATATTCCTCTGCGACTTTTTGTCCGCGGCAGACTAAATAAGTTGAACATTGAGGTAGGAAGGTCTGCAACTACACTCCCTTTTCTCATTATGCTGGAGTACATCTTCCATCACGACTGAACAACATTATGAAGTAAGGAACATTCATTTTTCAACTCCCCTTCATATTTTTCATACTTCAAGAGAGATCTCATAACTCACTCAGCACAACATCCCACATCAACTCCTCGAAAGAACAAATAAAGTCAGCTAAACTCTAGGTTACACATCTGAATAAAGTGAAGTAAACCAAGTTAGGAAATCTCAGAATTCTATTGTTTTTCAGATAATTCACGGTCCAAAAATGTTAATGGACGTGCTCCGAATTTTGATAATGAAAAATGAAGTAGAAAATGACTAAATCATTATAAAATTTAGTTATAAAGCTGAGACCTAATTAATTTATTAAACTTCTAGGTACAAATTTATACATTAATTCTTACTTTACGTATAAAAACAAAAGAAAGTTGATGTACATAAATAACAGATAATATTAAAATTGTTATTAAACAAGTTGAGTACATTTTACTCGATATTTATTAAAAAGTACTTCCCTTATTACTTGTGCATAGTTAGCTATAACTAGGCTCGTAACTTCAGTAAATAATTCTCTGCGTTTTATTAATAGATGTAACTGCTCTAAAAGTAGAAAAAGTAGATTTCAGAACAACAGCGATATACTTCCATGCTCATTTCTGAAAAGTCTGCAAGGAAATTTAAGACAGTAATTTTGAAGCACATCATACAGCACTAACTTACTTCAGGCGCTCATTACTGCAAGAAAAAGAAAACTGACATGTCTCATCCCTAGCAAGAAAATCTTTCCAAAATAACCATTAAATAGGGATTACTTTTTCCCAGGGAAAGCGAGTAAAGATATAAAAATTGTCCTTGCATCTCAGTTGAACATTGAAACTTGCATATGAGCACTTATTCTTATCTAAAATGGCAATAAGGTTGAAATATTATGTAATCCATAAAAATACATGCAAACTGTTATGAAACCCACTTCCGAATTTGGCCGCGCCGTGGCTCAGTGGTTAGACCGTTTGGCTCTCACCAAGGCGGCCCGGGTTCGATCCCAGGCAACCGCAAAGTGAGATTTGTGATGGCAACACGGCGCTGGGGCGGGTTTTCTCCGGGATCTCCGGTTTCCCCCGCCATCTCATTCTACCGGTACTCCATCTTCATCTCATGTATCATCAGTGTCACCGCCTGCGGTGCCGTATGTAGTAAAAGCGGGCGTTAAACACTACACATTTTATTTCTTTTCACTACCGAATTTATGTTTAGATTAGAATGTTGCCCTTACTTACAATAGTGAAACAGAAAGGCAATATATTTACTGAAATATTAAACTCATGATCTGTAAAGTAGAGAAAATGTAGTACATATTGTCCTATCTAAAATGATGAAGACAATTAAAGTAGATAAAAACCCCTTGATCACTGTAGTACCTAACTTCTAGTGTATTTCCTTCAATGGATATTATAAATCCACCACAAAGTCCAGCGAGTTATTTCAGGTCAAAAACAATTTAATATCAATATGTTCATATGACACATGAATGTAGTGTTAAATGTGCCTCTGAATTAGAATAATTTAACAACATTTTGTATTTGAGCTTTAATATATTTATAAATTTACAAGAGATCACTCTATTTGTGGCTTTACAATGACAGTGAAGTTGGTAAGAGAGGTCCGTAAGCAACAACTTGCAGTAGTTTAGTTGCAGATATGTCCTCCTCTCGCGTGTTTATGTCTGCAATTAAACCTGCTCTTGACCTAGAGAATTTACAATCCTTGATCTTGGGATAGTTAGAACTCCTGGATAGTCCTTGCTACGGTCTTTGCGAGACAGATAAAACTTTATTGTAGTTTCTTGTTCTTGACCTTTGCTATGCCATGAAACAGTGTGCATTAAATGACTATGTCCTTTAGAACTGTTTTAAATGGCATTGCACTGTTGTATTTTGTAAGCAATGTTTTGAAAATAAGATAAGGAATGAGTTTTAATAGGAACCTGTATCTTAAGTGTTCAAATTGTTCTTCAAATTAATGGTGTATTCTTCCTGTATGACTTTATTTATTTAATGCCCGCAAAATCTCCTTATTATAGTACATCAGTCTAGGGTGAGCCAAACTCTAATTGATTTGAATTCAACCTGACATTGACATGACTAAATATCAGGTCGAAAAGGTTAGGCACCCCGCCTTTGCAAGCAATGCGGTCGTCTGGACCTGGCACTCATCCCTTTGTTCCGAGGATAACTTTGAATGGAAAAAAGGGCCCTCTATAAGTTGTTACGGTGGTGTGATTTAGTTACTGGAGGCGCTATGTCTACCTACTCCTAATTGCCACCTTCTCTCTTTCTCTTTTTCGCTCCTTCCCTCCCTCTCTTCGAAAACCTTTTTCGGAATATTTTTTTCTTAGGTTTAAGGGTTCGAAATTGCCGATTTCTATAAAAACTGAGTATCAACTGAGAAGTTGAATGCAGAAAATGTGCCAATGCTTTTGTTTTATATAGTGATTTTCTTTATTTAGTGTTCACATAATTTCATTATTATTATTATTATTATTATTATTATTATTATTATTATTATTATTATTATTATTATTATTATTATTATTATTATTATTATTATTATTATTATTATTATTATTATTATTATTATTATTATTATTATTATTATTATTATTATTATTATTATTATTATTATTATTATTATTATTATTATTATTATTATTATTATTATTATTATTATTATTATTATTATTATTATTATTATTATTATTATTATTATTATTATTATTATTATTATTATTATTATTATTATTATTATTATTATTATTATTATTATTATTATTATTATTATTATTATTATTATTATTATTATTATTATTATTAGTAGTATTATTATTAGTAGTAGTAGTATTATTATTAGTAGTAGTATTATTATTAGTAGTAGTATTATTATTATTAGTAGTAGTATTATTATTATTAGTAGTAGTATTATTATTATTAGTAGTAGTATTATTATTATTAGTAGTAGTATTATTATTAGTAGTAGTAGTATTATTATTAGTAGTAGTAGTATTATTATTAGTAGTAGTAGTATTATTATTAGTAGTAGTAGTATTATTATTAGTAGTAGTAGTATTATTATTACTATTAGTATTATTACTATTAGTATTATTAGTATTATTACTATTAGTATTGTTATTATTGTTATTATTGTTATTATTATGATCATCATCATTATGATCATCATTATCATTATTATTATGATTATTATGATTGGTATTAGTATTATTATTGCACATCAGCCTTGGGTGAGCCAAACTCTAATTGATTTGAACTCATATCTGACACAGACATGACAAAATGTCAGGTCGAAAACTTTAGGCACACCGCCTTTGCAAGCAATGCGGTCGTCTGAACCTGGCATTCATCCCTTCGTTCCCAGGATCACATTGAATGCAAAAAGGACCCTCTATGACTTGTTACGGTGCTGTTATATTTACTGGAGTCGCTATGCCCACCTACTTCTAATTGCCACGTTCTCTCTTTCTCTTTTTCGCTTCTTCCCTCCCGCTCTTCGAAAACCTTTTTCGGAATATGCTTTTCTTAGCTTTTAGGGTTCGAAATTGCCTATTTCTATAAAAAAGAGTATCTTTCTTTAAAAACAAATGCCCGCCTTGGTAGCGTAGATGGTAGCGTGTCTGCCTCACGTTCAAGAGGTCCCGAGTTCGTATCTCGGTCAGGGTGGGTTACCTGGATAAGGTTTTTCTTAAGTTTTCCGTTGACCTTAAAGATGAATGTCAGGTAGCTGTAAGCTCCATGGATCCTGGACACAATTGAGGTCACTTCACCCACTTCATTCATCCTCCGATATAACTTAACGTTGGAGGACGTAAATGAAATAAAATAAAAAAAAACTTTGTTTAGCAACTAATGAAACTCTGCCTACCAGCAGGCGAACTGTACGTCTAAGACCCCAGTTTCTCAGTTTCCTTCTGTTTTTTTCTACTTTAATAAAGCATGTAATGTACATCTGTTACAGGAAGCAATAATTTGTAATACGAACTGAGTAATTCCTGATAACATTGTTAATGCCGATCCTCTCTGCAATCATGAATGTTTATAAAAGGACCTGGGATATTCTTATTTGCGCTGCCTTTTTCAGAGACAAGGTATCAAACATGTCAGATAATGAAGAAATATTTTATCATCGCAATCTTAAATCTAAACTGCAGCCATGTAATCAAAGCACCGCGGACTAAGAAATTCCAAGAAGACCTTTTCAGACTTTTAATGAAGTAAGTTTTTCTCAGCTTACATCAAAGGCTTGCTCATTGCTTTAAATGCTGATTACCGATGTAGCTGATTCTCATTTGAATATTAATAGTATTCAACTTTAGGTTGTGGTGAACACCGCCTAGTTTATTTGCGGTTCTAGATCGTATATTGTTTGTCATGTTAATGGCAACAGCTACATACTTAGGTAGACTTCTTCTGTTTTAAGAGTTATGGTTACACAAACTGATAAAAGACCCTTTCGCAATGCAAATGTACTCTTAACGAGCACTAACCTTTGATGGTGCAACCTCCAGATGATTTCGGTAGTAACAGAAGCTGTGATTAATATAATTTCTCTGTATAGAAAATTTTCGAGATTGTTTTATGCCTTCAGTAGCACATATCTATTGCGTAATTGGAGGTAATTGACATAAATGAACTCAAGAGTATCTTGTTTACAGAAAAAAGATTTCCAATGACAAAGGATTAGAATCGCTTTATCGAGGAAGTATAACGAAGTTGTTTTGAGATAGCTTGAGGGATTAATGCAAACAAAGAGGAGATATTTGGGCGTTGTCCAGATGTCGTTTTGTTTACACGCCCTTCTTAAAATTCAGTGATTAACTAGAAGCAGACCCAGCAAAATCATCTGTTGCAATTGTATGTCATTTATCTCAATAGATCCATAGGTACTAATGATTACTACAAGTGTGCAAATTCTTAAAAATGTATAATGTTTCTCATAAGATGAAAGCTTATGTTGAGACCTACAATTATTCTTTATTCCATAAAAGAACAGAACAAAATGCGAAAATGGCTGGCCCTCGCCAGCCTCGGTAGCGTAGATGGTAGCGTGTCTACCTCACTCTCAAGAGGTCCCGAGTTCGAATCTCGTTCAGGTTGAGCTACCTGGATAAGGTTTTTTTCCGGGAGTTTTACTTATCCTTAAAGACGAATGTCGGGTAGCTTTAAAAAAAAGAGGCTGGCCCCGTAGCTCAGTCGGTAGAGCACTTGCCTGCCATGATGGGGGCCCCGGGTTCGACTCCCGGCTGGGAGTGGGGATTTTTCTCCTACCAAGAAAATTCTTATGGTAGGATGGTTAAGGATTACGTTTCGGTGAGCAAGAGTACTCCCTAAGGGTCCAGCAGTTATCACCAGCCAAATGAAAAGTACTACTTCAACTTCATGTGGATTGTTTATTCCCACAGGTCTTACTTGTCTGATTGCTTGGCTTTTGTCACTTGCTCTCATTCTCGTTGTGTCGCCTTATCTGTTTGAGAATATTTAATGCCACTACACTTGAAATCTAACTGCACTATTACCTTGCCATCAGATGTTAAACTGACACATCTTCTCCCTTTCGTTTTAACCAACCAATTGACGCTTCTCACTTCGCCCTACTCTCGCCTTCCTCCGTGATTTGTTTGTCTATCTTCACCCGATTTCTATTTGTGGAAACGTAGAGTCAGACTGAAAAATTCAATGCCATAGCCGGGATTTGAACCACGGATCTTCTGGTTTCCGTCCAGCCGCACTACCATTGTGCTACTATGGCCAACGTGCCGATATGACATTAAATTCTCCAACTGACCGTATTTTCCCGGTAAACAACTTAGGAGTTCTCATAAACGCATGAGACAACAACGTAGAGTCAGACTGAAAAATTCAATGCCATAGCCGGGATTTGAACCACGGATCTTCTGGTTTCCGTCCAGCCGCACTACCATTGTGCTACTATGGCCAACGTGCCAATATGACATTAAACTCTCCAACTGACTCGTATTTTCCCGGTAAACCACTTAGGAGTTCTCATAAACACATGAGACAACTACCTTAATGGCGACTTACTAAAGCAGCCTCGTCCATCGCATCCCAGGCGGCGTCAAAAGCTTTCCCTTCTAACCACGCCTCCTCGCATGTAAGCAATTATATGGGTCTTCCACCCTTAAACATATGGGTGGTCCTTCTTAATACGATCACCAAGTTAAAGCGCTGTTGTAATATTTCTCTTGTGTCCTCAGAAATTAGCTTAGACTGTCCAAACGTGCTTCCTATGAGTGTTAATTAAACTTATATTTATAGAAGTTACATAGTGTTTTACTTGGTATAGTTTTATAAATTTATTAGTGTTTAATAGTTATTAGCATTTGGCACTTGCGTAATTTAATTAAGATGTGGAGATCGTGGGTATCGAACCTAACATGGATATGCTAACGTGGATTTCCATTCATACTTGTAATATATACCTAACAGTATTTCTAAACTTTCTCGAGTTCTAAAGCGTTTATGACATATTTAATTATTATGCGAAATGTACGTGATAATTTATTTAAATTGTGTTTAGCAGAAGGACACCCCCCCCAAAAAAAAATATACTGCTTAACCTTATTCAAATTTGTAAAATTAGCAGACATCCTTGTAAAAAGCTTCGAAAATTTAAAAAGAGTTAATAGAGTTTCCTTACTAGGTTCTCTTTAATACATAGGTTCATCTTTTTTACCTCTTTTTTACTTTTTACGTATTTATTGCTTCGTTAAATCAATAGAAATTCACCACCTGCAGCTGCCATAGAATAAAGGAAAATGTTTTAGGATAGATCTGCTCACGATTGGAATAAACAAAGCTCTAACGTGCAATCTTTGCTTATAAATGATTATTAACTACCAGAATATCTAAAGTGTTTCTTTAATTCGCAAGTAAATATCCCTCGCAAATTCATGCACACTGATGCAATTTAACCCCTTTAAGATTGTAATGATGTTTTACTAAACTTTCCTTGGATATTATGCTAATAATACGCATTTAGTTCTTGTACGTAATAGAAGTACTAATAGCATAACAACATAGGCCATATCTCTTTTCAGTTATGCTATAAAGAGTTGTAACATTATGTATTAATTATAGGAAACATTAATCATTTAAATCATTAATCATTGCTTTATTTATTTATATTTTGCCTGTAAACGTTATTTTAAACAACGGCAACCCTGGAAATTCTCAGCTGTAAGCACGTGCCTAACATTCTTCACTTCTGACCCCAGTTGGTGTTTCCTAAGATGTTTATGACATTGTGGTTAGGGGGAGGAACAGTTTTTCCCTACAAAGAGAGCCGGTTGGGGATGGTTTAAACGCGGCCACTTTACATGTAAGTACTTTAAGGCCCGGGTTTTTTATAGTAAACCACTATTAGGTTAATTAATTTCAATTTTCTATTTGTTCTCTATTTCACGCCTATCACGTGGTTTACGCTACATCTTATTGAGGGAGTTTATTTCTGCGATTTTACGTTATTGGTCATTTCGATTCACCGTCAACGGTGCAGCAGTCACGGGCCCACTCCCTAAAGTTTTATGACATTGGCGTCATAACGGTACTGCATCTTGCCTCTACATATTTTCCTTAAACCTCATTATAGTTTGTGGCTCCGTGGTGGTGCTGGAATTTTGGGCTTCTATTGTCCTATTGTTTACGTATCCAACCTCGTCTACCAGTTCTAGCTTAAGGCAACTTTTTCCTTATATTTATTTCATTTGCACGTTATTCCCATTAAAATATTTCTTTTTTACTTTATTTCATATATAATTTATTCCCAATTGCTTATTAATAATTTATACAGTTTTATCACCCCTTTCTTACATTCTTCTCGCTTCAAATATAATTGCTCTGTCTTTAATGTGCAGTAGGGAAAGGGAACGTCCCTATTATAAACAGGTCTAGGAGTTTCTAAATGCAGGTATCGCATTTAACGTTTGCAGACAACACGTAAATATTTACCTATCAGTCACCCTTAGATGCTGTTGTCTGCGTTTGTTTCTAGTAGGAATGGTTTGATAACTTGAAGCCTTAAACTTAAGAGTTCCTATTACCAATTTTAAATATATATTTTGAACGAAAATCTATAAAAAAGTATTCACTCATGATTGAGGTTCTGGAAGACATTGCCTCATTGAGTTCAACAATACCTTTCCTATATTTTTAATCATATTTAGTAATGAATAACAAATGATAAGCGCCAAGTAATGGAGAGTTACAGTCTTTATGGACTTGAAAAAATGAAAGGAATTTAGCGGTTGCTATGCTCTCTCTCAATATTTCTTTCCATATATCATTTAAAGCATCCGTTGGCGAAAATGAAAGCTCTTTAGGAATAAGGGGCCCTTACTTTCACACCTGGTGTCACTAAACTTTCCTAACTGTATCTGTCTTGGAAAGAGCGCGTAGGTTTTCTAAATGCATTTCACAGAAGTACTGGCCGAATAGCATCGTCATTTTGAAACGAAAAACTATAATTTATTACACAATATTATCTTGTATATATTAATTTATTAAGTATTCATAAAACATTTGACTGAAAACGAATCAATAACTTTCTTAATTAGACACAGATTAAAACGGAGTTCGGTTCCCATTTAGCTGATAAATATATCCAATAAAAGTAAAATTTGAATGTTGAAGCACACACTCTGGACGGTACTGCAGCATTTCGATTGATCGGAGGCTTATTCCGATAGTTTATTATTTATTTTACTTCATTTTCAGTATTATTAATTCCTAATTTTGTGAGAGAACGCGGGTTGAATTAAATCCCCGGATCACTGGTCTGATTGATATGTGCAGATGTGCTATACTCAACGAGAGGATTATTTAGTGCTCTGGTTTTATCATTTCGCCGTCATAACACTATTATCGGATGTACACTTTGCAATGATGGCATTAAAAGCTATGTGAAGTGTCCTCTACCGCAGCGTTTCGGATATCCTTTTAACATTTTATGGTATATATAGTCACCATCAGAAGGATGTACCAAAATGCTCTGCCGTAGAAAAGTAGAAACCTAAGTTGATACATAAAAGCCTGTACCACATAGCAAAGCGAGGAGACGTATCGACAAAAATTCGTAACACAGAGATGTTTGTTTACCTGAGCTTATCGCACATACACGGTGAGTACAGGGTATGTATAGTCCGTTCAGATGTAATCATATCTTCTGGACAGCAACGTGGCATACATCGGCAGGCAGCTTTCAGTCGCCCTATTTTTGTTTCGTAACTTACAGTACTTCAACTTACTAATATTTCACTCTTCTAATCGACCAGATAAGACCCGATAAGAGACGATCATAGCACAGGTCACTTGATGGTTAATATGCCTCAACACTCTGTGGAGTATCACAACATCGAATCCTTTAACCTATTATGTGTTTCAAATGGTAAGATTTCTAGAGTCCAGCTAATCAGATGTCGTATCACACTTACCGTTGCCAGCTTGTTACCCCACTCCTTTTATATTTCTCTCTCTCTCTTTCACTCATAAAACATGCAGGTCTGCTTGGCGCAGACGTAAAGGTAAGTAAATTATACTTTACAAACTTTTACAATGATGCAGTTGCAAAATCCAAACTGGAAAAAGCATTTTCGCAAATTATGTATATTTTAAAATACTATAGATAACTATAATTGTAGTTTATGAATTACCTGTTTTTCTAGTCCAATGGAACTGTCAGTGACTCATTCATATCGCTGTCAATGTCACTTCCGTTAAGAGACAATTCGTCACTGTCACTGTCTTCATCGTCTGAGTCTTGCAAATTTATGAGTATAGGTTCAAAAATCTCGCCACGTGCTATTCCTTTCTTAAAATCGTATTCTTAAAGGTTTTTTGCCTGCCTCACGCAGTTTTCTCAGTCCTGCTGTGTTACCTTGTCAATTTCTTCGTGAACAAGTCATTTAACGTCCGTCAGTTTAAAAGTATTATTTCTGTTTGCAATCCACCTTTTCATTTGAGCCCACACCAATTCAATTGGATTATATTGGCAGTGGTAAGGTGGGAGGCGTATTACCTCGTATCCCGTTTCAATTACAAGTTGATTCAGCTGATACACTTTTTCCGTGTTTTTAAACGGAAGTACTCTTTGCAATAACTCATTTTAAGCTTCTGTTTCTGAAAAAAAATATTTGAAGAACATGTACACGTTAAAAATAATACTTCGAGCCTGACTACGCAATACCTGCATTTTTGACTCGCCACTAAATTCACCGCAAGAAGCCATTGCATTATTTAACTCTTACTCTACTGTTTGATCTGAGCTCTCTAGAGTAAATAAATGTTTCTTATCTAGCATTCATTCATAAATATAAGCATACAGAATCCCACAGCGAACAGGATATGAAGTGTTTGCTCTTTCTCGAATTTAACACCTTGACTTATTCACAGTAATTCTTTTATCACGTCATGTCAGTAGTTTAAATTTCAGTTCTGAGTAATTAAAATTATATGTACATGCATACACGCCAACCACTTTGAACTCTCTAGAGTAAATAGAGATTACGAACTATTCATAAACAAAGATATAATGTGACTAGACACGTTCTGCCAGGGCAGCAGGAAATTTACTGTTTCCTCTCGCTTGAATTGGCTTATTCAAAGTAATTCTTTTATCACCTCATGTCAAAAATTTACGTTTCAGTTCTGAGTAATTACAAAAATATACGTACACGCATACATGCCAACCAATAATGATAATACAGTGCTTACGACGCGATTTATTGTTATAATACAGGTAATAGTGGTTTATTTATTTGAATTAGAAAAGCTCTTTGAGATAAAAATATGGGGTTTTCATGGTTATGTTAGATACATTACTCTCTACCTTCCACATGGATCAGTTTCGGCAAAATCTGAAGTTTTGTTTTAGCGCGATTGGTTAGGTTGGCGCTCGTTACACACCACTTAGCGAGAATACAATACAACACCGCAGGACTCCAATTGGTTGCTCAGCTAGTAGCGCTCAAGGACAAACACCTTCCCATTTGAAACACACAGTTGTAGATGCTTCAGTGTATGTGCAGATAGACAGTGAAGCTCATATTTGGTTATCTGTTACTTAAAAATAAACAGACTGTGAAAGAATTTTATCATTCAAGTTGTCTGTTGTTTACTTTAAGAAAAAAAAACGATTAAATAGTTTGCTGAAGGACAAAGAAACAATCGATTGAAGATGTGAAGAGGAACATGCGTGGCTGGATTACATGAAATAAAAAATTGAATAGATGAATGAATTTATGTTCCTATGTAGCTTAGACTATACAGATTATCTGAATAGTTTTATGTGCTGTTTCAGCTTGCTTGTGCTTAAGTCGTTTCACTCTATTGGGTACTCTTTGTCCAACCTTAACCGTTTTTATTGTTTACCTCCCCACTTCCCTTTATGTGCCAACTTAGCACATTTGCGTAGTTCACGTAAACAAGTACAGTGTTGTTATAGTTCTCTTACTCTACAATGTTCATTAATAATGTATTACCAGCACTGGGCTTCTCGCCAGATTACCAAACTATCCCACTAGCTTGAACATACACAAATTACAATTACAGGAAGGTCCATATACTTAGCTCCCAACAAAATGTGCTCTTAGAACAGGGAAGTTAATGGATATCCTTATATCAAATGCTAGTGTTCTAATTAGACATAAGGGATTTACTTAGAAACACAGTCAATAATCTATGTGCTTTTACTTGTATTGAAAAGAATAGAAGCTACCATATATAAAACGTACATATTTTATGATCTGGTTTTACTTTCTCTATTTCATTCTTACACTAAGTAGAGGAAATATTGTGCTGAACCAAAAATTTCGATACCAAGGTTTCACTGGAAATTCATGTTTTGAGAAAAAAAAATAAAGAAAGAAAAAGAAAGAATAGCTATCATTTTTAGAAAAAGTTCCGCATGTTCCTTGTGTGTATTATGACTTTGTGAGTTCGAAGAAATAAAATGTTCTTTATTTCCACCGAATTACACTTGGTACACATATAAGTCCCACACACAATTACGTAGCACCCACAATTACGCTTCACCAATTGCAATTGCAATTCACCAATTCATTCAAAAGTCCACACCACACTCACTACTCGCGTTGCCTTAAAACACTGAACAGTTGTGTAAATCGCCGAGCATTAGGAGCTGACGTATCTCGGCGTAGACGGCTTCTCGTGTTCCGAACTGCGGCTGGAGGTCAACTAAGACCTTTTTATCCAGCTACTCAATTGCCAGGGCGGACTCCTGCAGTGTTTCCCCTGGCTGTTGCGACGTTGTCCTCAGCTGACTGCGGTAGGCTGCGGCGAGGCGATGCTTCCCGAAACGGTTCTCCAGGATCTCCCAGATATCCTTAGGAGACACCGCATTCTGAACCGCGTTTAGGACTTCTGTGGCCCGTCCCTGGAGGCTGGCTATCAGCTGTGAGGCCTCTTTCTCCGGTGTGTGTGTGTGTGTGTGTGTGTGTGAAATGAAATGTGTAGTGTTTAACGCCCGCTTTTACTACATACGGCACCGCAGGCGGTGACACTGATGATGCATGAGATGAAGATGGAGCACCGGTGGAATGAGACGGCGGCGGAAACCGGAGGTCCCGGAGAAAACCCGCCCCAACGCCGTGTTGTCCACCACAAATCTCACTTTGCGGTCGCCTGGGATCGAACCCGGGCCGCCTTGGTGAGAACCAAGCGGTCTAACCACTGAGCCACGGTGTGGCCACCTCTTCCTCCGGTGACTACTTGTTATGCCTGGCCGCCGAGTCGAACTGGCGGCGGAAGCCCTCGTAAGTTGACACGCCGTCGTATTTGGAAAGTTTGACGCGCGCAGATGTTGTGTCGCGTCCCGGCGCGTTGGCTTTCAAATCCTTCAACTTCCTGCCGACCACGTCCTCCACCATGGCTTTCAGGGACTTGACGCTGCTGTTGGCCTTTCCTTCCAGCTCATTAACGCGGCTCGCCAGGCCTTCGACGCGCTCGCCTAACTCCGTGACGTCCTCTTTTACGTCGGCTAACTGTTTTTCAAAATTTTCGACATGGCACTTTGGCCATAGTAGCTAAAATGGTTACAGCGGCTGGACGGAAACCAGAAGATCCGTGGTTCAAACCCCGGCTATGGCATTGAATTTTTCAGTATGGCTCTACCCTTTCATGTGAGTTTCTTTTGAAAAGGAGTGAATTAATAGTGAAATCCTAAACATTTACCTTAGCCCATTTTGTATTCCAAGAAAGCTGTTCGTATTCCAAAGATATATTGATCTCCTAACAGGAATATTACATGCCTTTTTTTTTTTCAGAAAAGAAGCTAAAACTTAAACAAAGTTTATGAGTTCAAACTGGCAGTGGTGTTCAAAGTACCCATTACTCGATAATGCTTAATGTTAGGTTTCATTTCGCAAAATGAGCTCAAATCATATTCCAAAGACATTTAATTATTTCTTGGTGTAATTTTAGGTACGCAAATTCTTTTCTGAGAACCAAATAATGCCCCGTTGTTAATTATTTCCCTATTACAGCCACAAAGTTATACACGCCCTCTTTCATCTTTGGAATGACTGATCAGGCTGCTGCAACCAGCATGGAGCCAGGTCTCTCCTTAACTGAATATCTTATATTAGTGTGGTATTAATAGGGGCTGGTAAGTACTTATTATTCTCCTTGACCATTTATAAAACCGTAGGAAAACTGAAAATTGATAGTAGAACCATCGTCAATATGGGCTTCATCATAAATACCTACCACCATGATCTTTTTATGTGTGAGTCAAGTTTAGTAGCACATACGCGTCTTTAAAAGTCAGTAGGTACATTGTAAGAAAATGAGAATGATCTTACAATTACGAACTAAAGTTGATAGTGAATCATTAGAATTAGGAATAATACGAAGGGAATTTGGCACTGCGATCAGTCTTAATCTATTGCAACTATTACCTCAAGTGAGGCATCCTCGAGAGGAAGGATGAGGTGAGAGGAGCCACGACAACGCCGAGATAATGAGGGCGCTCAACTACGGCAGTCATCACCGCCCTTTAAAAAGCTAGTCATGGCAAAAGCCAGATATAAAACTTTCTAAAAACTATACAAGTGTAACAAAACCTATTAAAAATATACGTGCATAAAAAAACATCAATCAAAACCTTCTAAAAATTTCGTTCACTAAATCCCAAACTCTAAACTAGACAAGAATCTAAAAACCTTCTCCACGGGTCTCCACGCACGGCCTACACGTGGGTGGGCCTGTTGACCGTCTCCCTCAACCACGAAGAGGAGCCCACACGAAGGAGACTGTTGGCTCGGGACCCGGGGTGCGCCAAACTCGTACCTACCGAAGTAGCCCCATGGGGGTCGACAACGCCGAGTCATACCCCGACAATTCCACTTTTTTTTTTTTTTTTTGTAATTTACGTCCTCCAACGTTAAGTCATATCGGACGGTGAATGAATTGGGTGAAATGATGCTCAAATGACTCCAGGGTCCAAGGAGCTTAGAGTTACCCGACATTCGTCTTGAAGGATAAGGGAAAATCCCGGAAATAACCTTATCCAGGTAACTCACCCTGACCGAGATTCGAACTCGGGACCTCTTGAACGTGAGGCAGACATGCTACCATCTACGCTACCGAGGCGGTGGACAATTCCACCTTGAAAGAACCAACCAGATAAGAGATAATATGATATGACAATAGAAATGAAATGGACAGGAATTTCGGAGGATGTATGATATGATTTTTTAAGTACTAAAACATATATATCTAGGGCTACCATTGAGCTGGACCATTGTCCTTTTGCTAACACGGCAGCCCTTCAGTATAATTACATACTTTACAGATATTTTCTCCTTATAATAGTTATTGCTTTTCAATTAATTTTTCTAACTTGTGCTGGATTTTTATATAGTGTGATCCATATACCCCTGTACCATGTCAATAGCCCATAACTTTTGAACCGACAATATGACACACTTACAACTTTGGGAGAATATAATACAAAACTGGGAGGTTACATTACATTATTTACATATCAGAGCAAATGTTTGCACATGTTTGCACTCCCACAACATTTTTAACCCACTCATACACTCCAGTCTGCGAAAGTGGTGCTTCCCCTAACTGTGCTAGAGCCGTCTCAAATTTTGAAAAGTTTGGTGCCCTTTTTTGCAAGAAATCTGATGATGATTCGTTGCGCAACAGACGTGTGCACCTTTTGCACACTCATGACATACAGACGCAGCCCCGTTCTCTGTGGTGCTTGCACGCGATACAGCCCCTCTCGAGATACTCCCATCAACATACTGTGACTTTGTGGGTTCGTGAAATTAAAAGTCCAATTGCACAAACTCAAAACGTTCATTTTCACCGAATTACAATTGGAACACTTGCCGATTACACAGAATTACGTAGCGCACACAATTACAATTCACCAGTTCATCTGTCACAGGTCCACTCTGCACTCGCAATTACGCACAACTTCTCCGATGCACATTCACAGTCTTCCGGTCCGTTCACTCACTCGGCGCTCCTCACGGCTGCTTGCCAAGAACTGAGCTGACTCGCCAACTGCAGGCTTTATATAGGGAAGATCACCGTTTCTGGAAGGTTCGCGGTGCGGACAATTATCCCTAGGTTTCCAGACGACTGGTGGGAGGGGAAAGAGACTGTACAGGGCTCGTGCCGCTCTCCTAATCATCGCTTCTGTTAGTGACACGAGACGAATGGGTAGGCGTGGTCTCACTGCTTCCCGTCTGGCCCTACTGCCGGCCGGTTCTATCGGAAGTTCCGGCGTTTGGGTGACAATACTGACAGAGTATCTCCTCAGAATTACTACCAACCGCAGCGTTATATTAAAATCCTCGCCTATATTTGATCTGCCGTCGTAGAACTTTATTTTCCGTTTAAAAGATTAATATTTTACTTTAAGTATTACAACTTTCAACATTAATAACATTTTATTTTGTATTTTTGTGACCTTTTGTGCTTCAACGTAATTGCTCGAAGAAGGGATATAGGGGAGACTCGAAGGGCATAGGATCCTTACGGCCACTCGCGATACCAGAACGAGGTTCCCAGTGATTCCAGATTAACATCAGTTCTAATGTCCCTACGATCTCGCCTTAGCAGTCCTCTACTCGTACTTTTCGCTGTCGAGGGCTACATAACCATGAAACAAATGAGGGTGCAATAGACGAAAGGAAACTATAAGACAGAAAATAGACAGAGACGCTCACTTTCTTCTCGGGCAGCCAGCCAGGTGAAAAGATGATTAGATATCAACTTTTCGGTACAACTCTCCCATCATCAGGATATTTATAAAATGTTATAACCTTAAATGAAATACTAACACAACTATAAACAAAGACAAAAAACTATCAAAATTCGCATTACTGAACAAATGACTGCTTTCAGTAAATTAAATGACAGGTCAGCAGATGGCGTGAGTATAGAAAATTGTGTCAAAGAAACGTAACTACTTAACTTGATTATCAAGTTGTATAGATCTTTGTTTCTTAATTCGATTGAATTCCATTTTAAGGCCGGTTTCCAAGAGGAGCTGAACTGAAACCCAACATCACGATTAAGCGTACTGGGACAGGAATTCTTTATCCGTAGTTAATTTCTCTCCATCTTAATCAGTCACACGTTCGGACACAATTTGTTGCGGGATTTCTATGTTTGAGATGAGAAGCACGTTGACTTTTCGAAGACCAACGTCGAGAAGCCAGATATAACAGGATTAATTCGTTGTATTTTGAGTTGTTTCTTGATGATTGTGTTTTATTAAATAATAGTCATGAGAATCTCAGTTTCAGGCGTGGTTCGGAATAAAGTTTCGGAGAAATCAAATTTTGTAACTATTTAATTGTATTATTCGGATTACACTTTACTTGAACTTCCTTTCCCAGTCACTTGGATACTTCCAACATCTCGATAAATTCTTACTTTGTTATGTTTAAACAGTTCCAACTATTACATAAAAGTTCTTAATCCAGCACCACTATTCATCACACTCGCCATTACAAAACATCTCTACCAAGATTATTGATTTTTCGTAACTATCGTTAGTCCTATCTTAATTTTGCGATTGTCCGATTTAATTCCACGTCACAACATCACGTCATACAATTATTACAACGGCCAATCAAAACTGCATATACTTTTATAAATTTATAAACTTTCCATACCTTTTCTAAATATAACTCAAAACTACTGTTACAGTATTCCTTTCAGAGGAAATCGCCAAACTGTACTTCCAAGTTCCGGGAGTGTACCGCATTCCCTGTGAATGTGAGACACCATATATAGGGCAAACAGGAAGGAGCACGCTACTAGAATAATCGAACATGAACGTAGCATTCGTTTAATGCAACCTGAGAAGCCTGGACTGACAGAGCATTGTTTTGATAACGACCATAGGGCCAATTTTCGGGAGACGACCATCTTGGCAAAGGGCATCAGTAACTGGGAGCGGAGAATTAAGGAGGCTTTGGCGATTTCCTCTGAAAGAAGCACGCTTAATCGTGATGCTGGATTTCAGTTCAGCTCCTCTTGGAAACCGGCCTTAAAATGAAAATCCGTCGAATTAAGAAGCAAAGATCAATACAGCTTGATAATCAAGTTAAGTAGTTATGTTTCTTTGACACAATTTTCTATACTCACGCCATCTCCTGACCTGGCATTTAGTTTACTGAAAGCAGTCTTTTGTTCGGTATTGGGAATTTTGATAGTGTTTTGTCTTTGTTTATAGTTGTGTTATATCCAGTATTTCATTTGTAATTATAACATTTTATAAATATCCTGATGCTGGGAGAGATGTACACTCCCGAAACGTTGATATTTAAACATCTTTTCACATGGCTGGCGGCCCGAGAAGAAAGTGAGCGTATTCGTCTCTAGGAAAGCTCCAGGTCTTATGTTAACGGACAGGGAATTTGTGGTAATACCGAAGCCACCTCAACATTTGCCTCCAATTATGATAAAGCTACGAAAGTGACAGATATGAAGCAGCTGTTCCGATGGGAATTGAACCCGAGCTGCATATGTTAAGACAAAGGCAGCATGTTCAGTCGTTTTACCCAAACATTAAATAACTAAAAATACGAGGTTGGGTCAAAAACTAATGCCTGGAATTTTTTCCTTGAATAAGTAAGTTATGTGAAAACTTTGAATTTGGCGCAATTCCTCAAACCTTCTCCAATCCCCTGCAGTAGTCAACATGTGGCAGCACTGCATCCTCTTGCAAAATGGCTGACATTCGTATTAGATAGCGCTCAGTTATTGAATTTTTGACTGCGGAAGGTGAAACGCCAATTCGCATTCACGAAAGGCTGAAACATGTTTATTCTGATGCAACGGTGGATGTCAGCACTGTTAGAAGAGGGGTTTGTCGCTGTAACGAAGCTGAAGGGCAAAAATCTCTGGTAGATGAAAAACGAAGGGGCAGGCCGGTGACTGCAGTGACTTCATGCAACATTCAGTGAGTCGATGATATCATTCGTGGTGATCGCCGGTTAACAACAGGTGAATTGTGTCGCATTACCTCCCTCAGTAAAGGCAGTGTGATGACGATTATTCAACAACACGGTTACTCGAAAGTCTGTTCACGTTGGGTACCAAGAATTTTAATCGCCCAAAACAAAGAAACAGGGAAAACAATAGACTCCGAGCGGTTGCAGCGCTTCAGTTTGGAGGAAGAGGACTTTCTGGAAAAAGTTGTTACTGGAGACGAAACGTGGGTTCATTTTTTTGAACCTGAATCAAAGAGGCAGTCAATGGAATAGCATTACACAACATCACCGAAGAAAAAATAATTCAAAACTCAGCGATTGGCAGGGAAAGTTATGGCGACAGTGTTTTGGGATGCAGATGGTGTGCTTATGATTGATTTTTTGGAGCAGGGATGCACAATAAATTCTGTTCAATATGTGAGAACTCTCAAAAAGCTGAAAGCACGTTTTCGCCGAGTTCGCCCAACAAAAACTATGGCGGATGTTCTTCTTTTGCATGACAATGCAAGACCACACACCAGCCATACACCACTGCATAAGTTGAGAATTTGGGATGGCAAGTCTTACTTCACCCCCATACAGCCCTGACCTGGTACCATCAAACTTCCATCTGTTCGGGCCACTAAAGGAAGCTCATCGTGGTATTCGTGTTGAAGATGAGGAGGCTGTAAAAACGTCCGTGCGTCAATGGCTTAGGAAGCAAGACCGTGTGTTTTACCACAGAGGAATACATACCCTAGTTAAAAGGTGGACCAAAACTGTGGAAAGGGACGGAGATTATATTGAATAGTGACAAATTAATCGTCAATGTTGTAGTTTTCAAACTATGTAAATTGGATTCAATTTTCTTGGCAATTAAAACAGAAACAATAGGAGGCATTACTTATTGACCCACCCTGGTATAACATATGGACAAATATATCGTAGTAAAGGATCTAAAATCATTATTCCACGTATTTTGAACACAGTACTTGTTTCTTAAGGTCATGTAGCTCAAGAATAAGTTAATAAGATAGACAAAATGTTGTCAGCGCTGCTCTAAAGAAACAAGAAGACAATTGCTTTACAATAATTACCAATCATTTGTACTTCATATGCGATAGTAGTCATCAGGCCTGGTCATTGCAAAATCACTGATGTTAGGAAGTCAAAGCTCCAAATCTTAAGGTGCTTGCTATTTCAGCAGAGTTACGACTGGAATAAAATGGCCCAGGGCACGTGAAGTAGCTTACTTAGCTGTCACTCAACTGCACGAGCTTACCGCTTTTGTACTTTCCTTGAAATGTTCCATGCGAGAATTAACCAAGTTTGTAGCGTAGTCATTAAACTTACTACTGTTCCGTAACACATTTTGCTGAGAGTTTGCGCTAGCTGCTAGCTTTCAATTCGCTGCACGTCAGAGATAGTTTTGTATAGTTCACTCTACAACGATAACGTTATTATCTACATTCCTGCCAGACGTGCAGTCAGACGATGTCTTCCCTTTATTGCTTAACCCTTTGTGTCTGAGCCGGCTTAGGAATTCAGATTTTTGGCCACTCGAGTAAGTCTCAAACTCCCTTTAAAGGAAAGGAGGATTAGTTTAAGAAAATGTTTTAATGAAATAATGGGAACCTATACATATAACAAAATATTAATCAAAATAGTCCGCCTCTACTGTGACATCCCCACATTCAATCTTTTTTAGCATGAATTATCCGGATAGGGATGATTCCAAGATTTCCTCTTATTCTGATTAAAAACAATAATGGGCATCTTTCAGACCTTGATATGACCTATCATGTAAAAGACAGAAGAATGAAATCGTACTACACACAAAAATTATATATTCGCACTTATCTGAAGAGCGAGATAGGTAGACAGGTAGATATATCCAATATCCCAATAGAGACAAGGTCCTTGGACCTCTTAACTGACAAAGGTACCCTAAAATTTCCCTGGAAGCTTTCCTATCTAAAATTTCTATCACAAACATAATTTCAATGCAAGTATTATTAATTACACCCGCCTGTGGTGCCGTGTATGCTAAACCCGCGTGTTAAACACTTCTCAACGAACGATAGTATAGGCGAACAAAACAGCTGTCCAAACCGACTTTGCAGATAACGAATCAAAAGAAGAATGGATGTTCATATATTGTAAAATATAAGAAAATATTAACATAAGAACATAACGCAAATATAATATAAAGAGACCAAACATAATTTAACTGTGGGTAATATAATAATATATTTTAATTAAATGAACATGGATTATACAGGGTGTTCATTTTTATCTGTAGTCTTACCTCGCAAGATTTGACGTCACCAATAGCATCGCTGATGGAGCGAGTTTATTTACGATTCCTTTTTGTTTTTGTTCTTTTGTTTAGCTGGTGACATAGGAGTGCAGCGTTGCGGAATACCTACTAAAAACCCTCCGCTACTTAGGGCAGCAACCCTGGCGATGTTTTGCTGGTCCGCATTAAGCACCCAGATTCAAGATGTCGGTTATTTCTATGCGGCGAACCGCTATGGTGTGTTGTGGAGGGAGTCGTCATGGTCCCAGGACCCTGATGCCCACCTTTCCCTCATTGGTAATCTTAGGCAATGTGCCGCGCGTTCAAGATGTAATCAGGTCTGCGCAGAGCGCTTACGTCGTTAGTAGTCTAATCTAAGTCTCCTAGTCCCGGTGTACGGGTGGGTCAAGCGATTCCCCTAGCGGCTTGCGATCGTATTAGATGTGTTGACATCAGGTTTGAAGTCTCCCTCTACTGACAGCTAAATATTCTATTTGAGAGGTGGGTCTGCCCGCGTAATATAAAGGTGTGTAATTTCGCCTGGTGTGTAGATACGATAAGTGTTTTAAAAATCTATATACTGCAATGCACTGCAAAGCTACTTCTACAGTCATAAAAGTATACTATGAAGAATATACGAAATGATAAGTCAATGAACACTTATTTTACAATGAACATCTGTTTTTCTCTTATAGTAGACATATATGCATATTGTAAACCTGTCACATAAAAATAGAAATATTTAATTTGATCTCATTTGTTTTCTATCACCCACAGTTTCCTCACAATGTAACTTCATTACAAACCAGAAAATTAGCAGAACATGTTCTAGGAACGAAAAATAAATTAGCGTTACAATATGTACAAAGCTTTTATCCAAATCTAAACAAGAAAAATTTCTAGTACATAGTCTTATGTGTCCATTTTGTTATATTTCCTTTCTCTCCTCCCCTTAAAAACTGCCTGTATTACGAAAAGGTGTGCTTGATGCCTTTCTGTCATAACATTATTTATTACTTCTAGATTGGGACCAGTCACTTTATAGCATCCAGTGTCTCTCTTTTTGCGAGTAACTAATCCTGTATCTAGGAAACGTTGGATGCACCTATTGATTTTAAAAGACATATGGATACCAACATTAATAGACATTTTAATTAAGCGTGAGAATGACAAAAGTTTATATTGTATACTGATAAAACGTAAGACATTTATGTTGCAAACAAAAGTATGTCTATTTGACGTTATCTTGACAATTTTGACAACATTACGCTCCGAGGCACTTCTCTGAATACCGGATAGCTTTGCATAAACTCCTCTATGAAGCAGTTTAAAATTATTTATATGTCACACCAATTTTAATGCCGGTACGAAAGTGGCATTCAACCATGAAGACGCGGTGCTCTGTCTTCATTTTCAGGGGAAGATGTTTGTATTAGTTATTAGAGCAACCACACGCTGAGAGCGCTGTAATTTGCTTACTGTTCAGCAAAAATTACCGCTTCTTCTCCGTAGAGATCACTATGATTTCAAGATAGGCTCACCATTCAACTATGATGTCATACTTTCACAATCGGAGGGCGGGAAATAATGAATAAAAGTGAACACAGTGTACATTGATACTTATCAGTAATCAGAACCAAAGTTTGGAACAGAAACTAATTCTTTTGCAATTTTTCTTCTTATTTTAACAAAATAAATAAGAGAGTGTATTGCACATATTTTCTTTAATATTAGTTGAAAAGATTCTAGAAAACCTGAGTAATGATGTACATTAATATGTTAAAATTCTACAAATAGTAGAGTACTGCGCTTGATATTTAGAGTGAGGCACAGCGAAAAGAAAAATTAAGCAATTGTAATGACATTTCTCAGTCGTTTTCCAGGTTATATGCTACTGAAGCACCAAAAAGTATAAAAAATGGCAGAATAATACAGAATTAATCTAGAAAGGAAAGGTACGTACAAACGTATACAAAATACTAGGTTCGTCAAATATTACATTCGTCTCTAATGAGGAAGCTGCATGTAGGAAGTGTGTCGGATTCTTGTAACGTCGCGGACATTTTTTGTTCCCTTTTACGGCAGTTTATGTTTCACCCGATTGTTTACAAATCTGCCACAAGGGTTCGGTCCTGCTAACCCTATTATCAGGGGTAGAGCTTTCTGGGATCTCTTGACGCTTTTCCGAACTTCTCGCAATGATTTGTGTGCTGGTACATTAACCAGCTTTCTTTGTGTATCTCCCCACATAAGCATATTGTAACTACCTTTGACCTTCACATTTCTGAAATGTTCTTTGTTGTTGCTTGGTTTTTTTTTTACATTCAGATGTCTTCATGGATTCATAATTACTGTTAGCGGAAAGCTTTTGTGCAATTAATAATTACCACAGTAACCTGTAAATGAGTAATAATGGGCTTTTGAGCCGCCTAATGTACCGTAGTGTTATAGCTCTTATCTCCCTTTACTGTGTTGCTCGGATATATTATAATAATTCCTGCAGCAACCACAGACTAGGAAAAGAAGACCTGAAATATGAGGTAAGGCTGCAACCGTAGCAACTGTTGCATTTATTTTATAACATGCATTGGGCATGGTGCGGAAATATGTTTATTAAATCATGTCTCCACGCTTTACATCTGTATAAATCCATCCCTCTTCATAATTACGGCACAACACTAGGGTAGTTTGAAAGTGGTCCAGGAGAAATGACCCCCCAGGGGCCTACTTTGGTAGGTACGGGTTTGGCGCACCCGGGGTCCCGAGCCAACATTCTCCCTCGTGTGGGCTCCTCATCGTGGCTGAGGGAGACGGTCAACAGGCCCACCCACGTGTAGGCCGTGCGTGGAGACGATTAGATTCTTTTTAGATTATTTTCTAGTTTAGAGTTTAGGATTTAGTGAACGAAATTATCAGGAGGGTTTGATTGATTTTTTTTATATACGTGTATTTTTAATAGGTTTTGTTACACTTTTATAGTTTTTAGAAAGTTTTATATCTGGCTTTTGCCATGACTACTTTTTTAAAGGGCGCTGATGACCGCCGTAGTTGAGCGCCCTTATATATCATCATCATCAGAAGAAGAAGAAGAAGAAGAAGAAGAAGAAGAAGAAAAAGAAATGAAAAAACTTTAAGATGGAAAATACCAATAGGCCTAATCCTTGTAGATAAGGAGGGGCAAGACTTCTGATGAATCCATAACTTCTGCACATACCCCAGAAAGAACCCACATACATTTTCATCCGGGAGGCATAATATTGTCACCCGAACCTCGGAACTTCCTATAGAACCGGCAGCAGCAGCAGGAGACGGTCGGCGTTCGTCACGCCCCCCTCGTTTGTCTTATAGCGGTAACGAGGGGTGGCTGAAGAAAAAAAAACATCACTGCGCCGTCTCTTTCTGTTCCACCCGAGTTCTCGAACTTAGGGGATGTTTCAGCTAACCCAGAAACTTCCAGATTGGCCAGCTGACCCTATATAAGCAACACGTCGGGCTGGAGGAAGCAGTCAGTGCTTGACGAGCTAGTGAACGGAGGAGAAGATTGCGTACGTGCGTAGGAGGAGTTCACGTAATCGCGAGTGCAAGTGGAATTTTAACGGACGAACTGGTGAATCGTAATTGTGTGCATTACGTAATTCTGTGTATTTGGCAAGTGTTCAACGGTAAGTCGGTGGAAATAAAGAACATTTTTGAGTGGTGCAATTGGACTTTTCATTTCACGAACCCACAAAGTCACAATATAGTTTTTGCATCAGTTAAGAAGGAAGAAATAAATAAGCATACCTTTCAAAAGGGGGTACTTCAAGTATTATAGAAGTTGAATGAACTACAGCTAGTGCTTTAAAATCTAGTTCTTGTGCTTTTCTGTACTCTAATACATCCTCTACCTTAGCTAAACAGAGACGAGAATGAACGTAAAAGTTTTGTTAGAGACATCTATTTTTACAAACTCTTAATCTCAATAAGTTAGACATCCTTATACGTAATCAAACCATGTAAAATTATTAGAGTAAGCCTAGCAAATTATATTTTTCAACAATTAGTAGATTTATTCTAAAATGAAGTAACCTGTTCATTGTTGCCAGGTTTAGATGTTTATATATCTGATCTTCGACAACTATGGGAAAAATAAATGCGTAGCTTTTATTAAAGAAAATGTTAAAACATAATTTTCCAAATTTTTGCATGATTCTTTCGTTATAATCTTAAGGTTATCCAAAAATTACTGCTTTAATGTAATTATTGATAGGATCGTTTGTAAACATTTAACGAAGATATAGTGCAATATATTTTAATAATATAATATATTATACAATATGTATTATAATGTATCATAATATAATTAACCTCTCAAATATTTGTTTAATCATATACCAAAAGATAGATATTCTTACTAAGCTTAAAGCAGTGTATGGCACCCAATAAAGCTTAATAATATTTTCTAGTATTTAATAATGTATCAACCATAAACATTAACGTTCCATAAACATATTTTTAAGAATTAGCGAAACAGAATATGTACTCTAACATCTGATGTTTTGTAATTACTAGGCATAGGAGTTCTTAAGCAGTTAGTTTCAATTTGGCGAACACAAACTATTATCACTACATATAATGCACGCATTACAGCTAGATTTACTGACGGCAGGTAAAACCCCGATTGGTCTGCACGCCCAGTAGACTGTGCTAGGAATGGGAAATGCCTTGTTATCTACGACGTCACAAGTTAAAATCGACGACAGCTCAAATTAATTTCCTTTCCTCCTGGCTTTTATACCTAGGCATTACTATTCCTCATAATTGCAAACCAATCTGTTATATTTGTGAGCATGACTCATCTACTACATAAATATTACTAAACTGTATCCTTGATGTTTTGTTACAGGTAAGTTCCACGCCATGATGCTGTTTCTTTCTTGTGGTAAGTTTAATTATTAATGATAATAATATTGCGTAGTTTTCTAACAAGAATCTCTTCGATTTATTTAAGGTTTATCGTGATTTAACCGGTGAGATCAAATGATCCTGGTGCCCATAGAGCTTAGGGTTACGCGACACTTGTGTTGCAGTATAAGGGAAAACCTTAGAAAAAAAAGACACATAGGTAACACGCCCTAATCTGGATTAGAACATGAACCTGTGATAATTCGTAATCATTAATCATATAATTAATAACTAAAGAAATGTGTTAATGACTAGATGAATAATATTACTTTCAGCTTTATTCAGGGACCTCTCCCGTCATAAGAACCTTACTATACGCCGCAGCATGCCTCTTTAGAGTGGTACTATTTATATTTCGTTATGAATTGACTTTGAGTCAAAGTTGTATATAAAATGAAATATAAAGTACAAATAGTGGGGTAATCCTTTGTAGAAAGTCATCAGGCCATATTCTATATAAGTCAACAATTAGTTGGATAACGATCTGTATGTCTTTCTTCAGTAATACATTTAATTTAAGCAATGTAACGCAGATATTAAGTTAAGTATTTTCTAAACTTTCGATAAGATCTTTAAGAAATTCTCCTCAACTCAAACTAAACTTTACATGGAATGTTTGTTCGACAGTTTTGATTTATCAAAAAGGCTCTATGATTTGTATTATTGTGGGAAATGTTCATGACAAATGAAATATGTGCCTTGGGAAGTATCTCTGAAGTTATCTTCATTCTGAATGATGTTTGTGTAACTGATAAACAGTAAAAGACAAAGCCTAGACATGCAGATACATAAAAACTCATTAATGTATACAATTTATGTAATATATGTTTTGTGGAATTCAATTACTTTGTAATAGAACAACAAAATATATAAATGTGAAATTAAGGTTTCTTTAGGCAGGAGAATAAGCTTCTAGAATAGCTTTTAGAAATAGCGATTGGCAAAAATCATTTGAATTAGCACACTTTTTAGTTATGAATTCACATTGTGTGAAGCTCAAGCAATTACACTCACAATTCCTAGAAGAGAAGAAATTGGATTCAAATTCAGTATTGGCCCTGGTACACAACCGAACTAGCATCTGCAACTGTTAAACTATAATCATGGTTGCCAAATTATGTTCTTCAAACATTTATAATGTCATAATTGTATTTTTAAACACGATTGGTTTTGGTTATTAGCATCATTCTTTTACCAAATCAATCAGTTTTGATTTAAGAATTCATCTTAGTTTACGTCCATAAATCTGATTTATTTTTATTTATCTTATCTGTTGCTTAGTAATAACATTTTCTTTTTACTCTATTATTGATTAAAATAAACCCATACGATTATTCCTAAGCCAGAATGTTATATGTTACCTATTGAACATCAGAAACAGTTTACTGTCTAACATGTCATTTTGTGTTGCCACATATTTTTTTACGCTACTCTACCATATCTCTTTCACTAAAATTCTTAAGAGCTTAAGAATTTTAATAAAAACTTTATGAAAAGTTATATTAACTGTGATGTTATCATAACTAGAGATGCAAGGCATGTTACTAAAGAGTACTAACCAAGATCCATTAATATGTTTAGTCTTCCTAGATTAATGTGAAGTGAGGTTACCTCTAAATTAATTATTACACAAATAATGTTTCTGAAAGGTATAATTATGCATTCTGTGCAAGTTTAAAATAATGTAGTAAATATGATTATATCTTTGATTTAACAAGTGTAAAATTAGGAACATTGTACTTAGGTTTTCTTCAGAGAGTTAGGAATTTGGCACTAAAATCTTTCGGTCAGTGACATCAAAAGAAAGGTTTGATGTTAAAATTTTACAACTTTCTCATCGAAACGATTAATCGATTAATTATTTATTTTAGATTAAAGATTAAAACATTTTAATCGATGAATCGAATCTATTAAAATTAATCGATTACAATAAATATTTATCAAAACTCTTTTAGCCAAATTTGGCCCTCTTTGTTTTCATGTATTGCTTCCAACCTAAACAGCATTTCCAACGCATCAAGCTTTCGCTAGACACGTAATGAATGTTCTTTGAACTTTGAGATAATGTAATTCCTGACAGCTAAAAGAAACCACTTTGAACCCCATGAGAGTCTAAATAACACTTCTATTGTCCAATATTCTAAGAGGTACATAGCTACATACAGATGCTGACAGAGAGGTTTCTTGTGTGTGACAACATATCGTATACAACTGATTATTTATCGTTTGATAGCATAAACTGAGCTGTACAAACTTGAACCGAACATTTCGATTACGCAACTATGGAAACAATAGCTGATCCCTGAGGGCTGGTGGTGGTGTAACTTTGGTGTAAACTGCAGTAAGCCAGTAACGTCTCTGAGTTCGTGACAGTAAGTGAAAGTTTTGTGTTAAAAAAGTTAAAATAAGGAAAAACGTTATATAAAAGTACTGCATGCCAGTCACAAATCTTAGCAGATATCGATATGATATGTTACTAAATAATTACTTACAAAAATATTGTAGATCTAATTCAGTACATATTTAAAGCATGTTCACTTGATGCAAACACATATTTTGATTCTAAATATTTAAAAGTTTCATTAAAGTACTCTATATATAATCCTTACACCTAATTTTTGAACAGACAATGTATCGATTAATCGATAAATTAATCGATTAAAAATGTTGATGGATCTACAGCACTAATTGAGAGCGGTTCATTTCTTTGTAAATCAGTGTGCAGAGAGAAACCACGTGTTAAAAGTGTCAATTAAAAGCCAATTTCGGAGAAGTAATGCAAGCACTAGTGGTGTATTCATGCTTCAGCTGCCACTGTAGCTAAAGGATACTTTATTTTATATTAATTCACGTCGGGTCGATTAAAACTGCTTGTGGAATGCCACCAGTTCGCCTAACTGTAATCAAAGTCAGTGGATAACGTTCTTGTCCGAAAGGTGTTTTCCTTAAAGGGATGAGCATCGGAATGCTGAGACATCAAGAGGTTAGCAGCAGCCGAAACAGGCTTGACAGTGGCAAAGACAGCAGCGTCCCTGAGAACAAACACGATGACGCACAGTTTCTGTCAACAAATAACATGATAGTGACGTGCTAGTGCTTCCGGTAGCAATAAACGCATCAAGGCCGACAACACTCTTGGTGGCATTCTTCGATGAGGGCCTGAAACAATTGTTTCTACCTTGTCTGAGGTTCATACACTGGATATCCATGCGTGAGGTGAATGGACACTTCTAAACGTTACCTGTAGTTCCTTGACGATCGGCGATGACGTGTGAGGTCTGCATTCGGGAGGTCCTTGGTTCGTTTCCACGAACTCTAACTTTTAGTATTTTTTGGCGATTTCTCTGGAGAGTAGAGGCATTTTGGGCTGGTTTCTCGCCTCTCACTACTTCCTTCTCATCATTTCTCTTAAGGATATGTGTGACTGAAATTTCATGAATATTTTAAAAAATCACCTTCTCCTCTTTTAGGTCTATAAAATACTGTAAGCCTTCCTGAATCCAAAGAATGCTTAGATAGCATCCGCAAGCCATGTTTAAATGCTCTAATATAGTTTGAAAGTTACGTGAATGTTAATGTTAGATATGAATTCTAATTCTTTATCCTTGATTCCTCGCTATTGAAAATTTCTCATTTTTCATTATTTAGGATGCTCCTTACGTAGAGACACAGGGAATCGAAATTGCCCTGGGTTTTATTGTGAGATGCATTTGAGTACACTTTCTTTACTTCAAATAATCAAAAATTCAAATTTTGGGCAAGAAAGCCATATTCCTAGCTGTAAAAATTTATGGAGCCTAAAGTTATTGAGAAACAGAGGAACCTAGGGCAAATTAAACAAATGGATGTAGTATTGGGAACCTGTTGTTAAAATATTAGAACAAAATTTATGCTATTTTGTCGCAAGGGACGTAACCAAAGTAAAAAAGAACATATTTTCCAAACTATCAAAGTGAAATTGAAAAATTTGGGCTGTATCATATTTTCACGAAGTTACATCTGTGATATAAACCTTAAAAAGCTAGCGTTATTAGTTCACGATTTCAAATTTTCATTCATAGCTATATTTATATTCCATTTTTTCCTCATCTTTCAAGTATGTTTCCGGGTTTCGTGGTGTATGGTGGTGCCGGATGGATGGCGCTTGTTAAAATGGAAGGTTACTCTCCGTGGATAACAGAGGGTTGCCTGGTCAGTCGAACATTCATTGCCTTCTCTATACGATTCCAGCAGCGGGACGGGTCTGGAAAGGTTATAGATTATAGCTTCTGCTAGCAGCATTAACCTGCCGAGGTTCCTTCACCTTCTCCCTTCCTCCTGGGCAACAGCAGCCACAGTGGCCTTCTCTAGGTGTAAAGGTATCAAACAGAGTTACGTAGCCAGTAATCTGCATCCACTTGAGGAATATAGCATCACATGTCAACATCTACTTTAGTACGTTTTAGCCCGCCTCGGTAGGTTGGAACATTTCTGCCTCACGTTCAAGAAATCCCGAGTTCAAATCTCGGGCAGGGTGAGTTACCTGGATAAGGTTTTCTTCCGGGGTTTTCCCTTATCCTGAAAGACAAATGTCGGGTAGCCCTAAGCTCTATGTACCCCGGGCTCATTTGAGCATCATTCCATTCATCGTCCGATATGACTTAACGTTGGAGGACGCAAATTACAAAAAAAAAAAAAAAAACACATTTTAGAAAATGCAAAGACTTTGTGACTAAATTTGTTGGACAGCTACATCTCATTGGCCTGTACTGAGCATTTTCTCAATAATGCTTCTGAAAATGTTGATTAAAATATTATATGTTTGTAATATTTCGTTGAAAATAAAATAAATAGCTTAAATTCTCTGAAAATAACCTGTAAGATCCATCCACTCATTCTGAAGGAGTTTTGTGTAATGTATAAACTGTGACAGCCAAAATTGTTCTGTATAGAGATGTACATCTTCATAAAGTAATTTATGCAAAATAGAAATATTTGTGGAAATTAATTGTTTTTTCACACTAGCCTTATGTAGGTCCAAGTATGGAAGGGTGGTAGGACTGAAAAATTCAATGTCATAGCCGGGATTTGAGACACGATCTATATGCCCGTGTCTTAAACTACTTATAGTACAGCAAGTCGCCATTTAGGTAGTTGTCTAGAGTGTTTATGGGAACTCCTAATGGTTTACCGGAAAAACAGAGTCATTTGGATAATTTAATGTCATGCTGACATGTTGGACATATTATCACAATGTTTAAGAGCAGCTTTTCGGAGAGTAGAAGATCAGTGATTGAAATCCCGGCTATGTAATTGAATTTTGTAGTCTAACTCTAACTTTCCAAAAATATTTGAGTCAATTATTGCCGAAAATAACGTTGTTGTTGTTTTGAAGTTTTATTTCAACCACCAAGTATCTACTACGCTTTTTAACTCCTCCGCTGCCTCTCCAGTGATCGCTTCAAGCTTCCAGCAATAGTATCTGCTTAGTGCAATCGGTTAAGTAGTAGATTGTGGGTTACATTGCCACTCAGAACAAATGAAACAAGATCCCACTCTACGACTTGAGTTTTTCTGATAACCTGACAAATGAACTGCCACAAACTGGTCTATACTATGTCCAACGAGAGAATGAAGTACCGTAACACTCCATGACCACATGCTTTCGGAATGACATTACTGTTACCCCTTCGTTAACTATAATATGAATATGCATTTTTAACACAAAAACACGTATTTATTCAAGCCAGCCACTCAGTCGCTTCGTTAGGATAATACTAATATAAATTTTCGACACTAAAGTCACATTTTTCGAGCTATCACGCAGCAAACTACTAATATCTATGAAAATTAACTGACACGTACTTTTCGTACTCTTTACCATGAGACTTGACTATTGCCAGCAATTCCGCCTTAACATGACCCTCGTGGAAAATTATATTTATACTCTGTAGTGTGATGTCACTTGTTTGGTATGCGTTGTAACCTCACTGTGGTAGGGGGCATTGTCCATCACAATAACGCTATTTGGTTGTAATTTGGGGAGAATATTATCAAACCAGGATTTGAAAACGTCGCCATTCATTTCTTCATGATAGTCTCCCGTTGTTTTGGAGACGAACACGAGCTCGCCATCCTCGACAAAGCCAGCATCACTACCTAGTGCAAAACTACAAGCTTACACCTTCCCGTAGGATCTCTAAGTTCTGCACTTAAACCAGATCGAAATGCATGTTCTTTTTTATTTCACTGTGGTATCAGTTCATACTTTATTGTCGTGTGTTCTCCGTTAACCCACGTCTTGTCTAAATAACAAACTTTCCGCGTTTTACTGAGTTCCTTCATTATGCGCGCGCAGCATGATTTACTTTAATTGCAGACTAAGTTAACTATATATTAATATATATTTTTATAGTTGAAATATGCTTAGTACGCACTTGTTGTGCGCTTTATCAAAACGAACTCAAGACTCCACACCTCAGTACCAGTGCTTTTTCAAGGGACTATTTACACGGCGGAAGCATCATGGAAATTGTGAAGAAGCGCGCTATGGTCAACGGTCACGTGGTTTTGTTTACATCTACTTTATTCTCACGCTGTAAGCAGTATAGTGTCCTACCCGTGATTATCTTCATCTTTGACAAAGCTGGCTGTAATTTCACACACACATCACTTAGTTTTTATTTCACTTACCTCATCCACTACCAAAAGAAAATTGCCTTCTATTATTAAGGCTGGCTTTTTACTTTTTTGGTAAACTACATTTCTGTAAAACTCTTTGGTGTGGAGAGTTTCTCTCACTTAATATAGCAAAAATTTAATCAGAAGTTGACAACAGTCCTTTTAGGAAATGGGGTTTTGCCTTAGTTTCAAGCTTTAAGGGGTGTGTGTTTAAACAAAAGAAACTGTTCGCACTAGTTCATGAAGAAAAAAGAAATAATATGAAAGACAGAGAGAGCCAGCCGCAGACTTGCGCTGGAGTAACCTGAAAAGCGTTTGAAATAGAAAGCGGATTAAAAACCCAACTTTGTATAAAGTAACTCTGCTCTGTTCAGTAGAAACTCAATATTACCCCTTAAATAACAAGAGCATTTTATTTGAAGCTGTTTATCTCGGGATGTTGGTCTTAGGGAAGCCAGAGCTAGTGTTTTCAAACAAAAGCTTAATTCCTTTTCAGCAGAACTTGGAGGCAGAAATCCTAGCCAAGGCCACAATCTTGCAGAGGGGTAATGGAATGGCAGTACTGTTTCGAAACTGCTATGCTTTGTTTACAACCATAGCCCAGATTTTGATGACACAAAAAATATTGAAAAAGGCCTATAAAACACAAACACTTGCATCTAAGAAATGGCAAAATATTTTCAGGCTTATATAAATGTGGGGTTATTTATCTTAATAAATTTAACGTGCATAAAATGAAATACTTTATACATAAGTATCATTGTTATAAAATTAGAAAAAGTTTAATTTGTTCTCGGGCAGCAAGCCAAATGAAAAGACGATTAGATCTCGAAGTTTCGGGAGTGTACATCTCTCCCATCATCAGCATATTTATTAAATGTTATAACCACAAATGAAGCACTGGATATAACAAAATTATAAACAAAGACAAAACACTATCAAAATTCACATTACTGAACAAAAGACTGTTTTCAGTAAAATAAATGCCAGATCAGGAGATGGCGTGAGTATAGAAAATTAATTGGGTCAAAGAAACGTAACTACTTAACTTATATCACCAGTTTTAGCTACTAGGCGTACACAGTTGCCAGTTATCATATTCACAGACGGATTAAAATCGACAACAGGTACAAATGCAGGCATCTATATATGGAATTCAGGACACAAAATGACATGACGACTGCATACGGATACATCGCTATATTCGGCAGAAACCATAGCTGTATACCGGGCACTGAAATATGTGCAAAGTCACGGATCAAAAAAAACTATTTATACACTCCGACTCCCTTAGCTTGCTAACGGCACTACAAAGACCAGTGAAGGGGGTAAAACAATCCATATATGAGATAATTATACGAAACCTGTTGGAAATTTTACCGCCGACGACAGAGATCGAACTTATATGGATTCCGAGCCATGTAGGAATTCTTGGAAACGAGAGAGTGGATGAGGCAGTGCGGGAAGCCACTATCATTAAACCGATATCAAACGAATACCTCATACCACCAACAGACATAGCGAGGAATATGACATACAATAACACAAATACAACCTGCTCAGTCGGACAGGGTAGTAACGCGCTGCGTACATTCATTAACACGCCGTATTTAACAAGGAAGGCGTTGTCACTATATTACAGAATACTATTTCAAGTGGCATTAACACCGGTGTACCTCCTACGGATAGGGCGACGAGATAACGACCTATGTGAATGCGGAAGAAGAGGTGATATTAATCACCTCTTTTTCGCTTGCCCAGTAAGACGTGCCGACACCTTGAAATTGGTATACGACATAACCCGCATTCAGCCTATGGGACCATATCAGCTCCCATCACTCCTAATACCTTACTCAGGGCCAATATGCAAGGCATTATTCTGATTTACGACGAGATAACACTGAAGATAACACTGCCTTTATGTATTTACACCACGGAAATCAGAGCTTCCTGGATTCAACGTTATATTCAGACGCAGTAGCTGTCTCAATAGGCTGGCAGTAGCGTCTTAAACATAACCTAACAACAACAATCCAGCTGTATTGATATGTGCTTCTTAAATCTATGGATTCCCATTTTAAGGCCGCTTTCCAAGAGGAGCTGAACTGAAATCCAGCATCACGAATAAGTGCCAGGAAAGCTCCAGGTCTTAAGTAGAAAAAAATATGTATAAAAATAATGGTGAGACGATTTAAAAATTCTAAGCAGGTCATACAAAGTTGTTGCGTTGACTATTTTGAGTACCCAAATTACTGAAGATGATTTCGCAACTTGATGGTGCACAAAAAGGGAAAATTAACTCATCCCTAGTTTGGGATATGAACTCCAATTGCTCCGTTGACAACAGCCATTCTTACTCCTACAAGTAACCCTTCACAGACTAACCATTCTAAGGGAAGTTCCTTATTTTTCAAGAATACTGTTAAGAATGCTCAAATGCTCAGTTGAATACTGATATTTCTGATGCTTGAAAGGTTCTGTAAAACATTAATAATATAAGAATATTTACGACCAATGTAAATGCAAGAGAAGTGCTATATACACATAGGGCAAATATGTATAACAATAAAGACATAAGAAAGTCCTAAATTAGGACATTCGCACTTTTATAACATATGGCGTTGTGTTTATTCAGAGGTTAGGGTGCAGTAATCAAAATATTAAATACCCTGAGAGCCCAGATGCTACTCATTACTCTACAATGAATCCCTCCTTAGTATTAAGTTTTAGAAATATTGTCTCTTGACTGTTACATAAAATATAATTTAGCGTAGGTAACATCGTTACCACCATTATGCTAACTACTTGAAAATATTTTTGCATTCTCCTTTTCTCTGTCACCCGCCAAAAGAAATGTGGTATTTTACCCGAAAATTTGGCATGTTCATTTCATCAGAAATACATACGTGACCTAATTTCGTAGCCTTTAAATGCGTGTAAGCAAATTGTTTCTACCCACAGTTGGTATTTGGGTGACTTCGTGTTAACACACTCCTAACCTAACGCCTCCAGACGACACGGGGATATTGACTTGAGTTACTGCATCTAACAAACTAAAACATTTCGCCTGAAAATTTTGATTCTAAACTGGGGTCCGAACCTCGAACTATCGGTCCCATTTATGCAGCATCTGTTTTACCACTGAGCTACGAGAGCCCCAATTTGGGAGGCGCTTATGGACAGATGTAGATCCTGGTTTCATTAAAATCATCATTCCACGTGTTTTCCATTCTCTTTGGTATACTAGAATGCCCTCCGTAGGGGAGGGGATGCGTCGCCTACAGCTGCTGTGGTGCGAGCGCTGCGGACCCTTAGCACTCGTGGTACCTCTGACGTTACCAGAGAAACCTCGGGCCGAACTGCCGAGCCCCTCCCGAATGGAAGTTGTTGTGATTGGGTTGGACTCGAAAGGGCAGTGTGTTCCCAACACTCGTGGGAGATCGGGTACCTCGGGCCAGGCTTCGGCCGCCCGGAGGAGGTAGAGGGTTGCCTAAGAAATCCGGGGTACTAGCCCGCAGAGCTATTAGAAGGTGTGCTAGATCACCAGGCGGCCCTACCGAGGTTATTCGGTAGTCTTCCCTACGGGGCTGACGCGCGTATATGGTGTATCTACTTCCACCCATCTTGACGTTGTCGATGGGCGAGGGCTTTTTATACACCAGGTATTGCTCCATGGAAAGAGCCCCGGAGCTATCCATCGCTCCCGGGTTGTTAGAGGCTGGAGTCTTCGAACTAGAATGTCATGTAGAGACAGCTTGCCCGCCTCGGTAGCGTAGATGGAAGCGTGTCTGCATCACGTTCAAGAGGTATCGAGTTCGAATCTCGGTTAGGGTGAGATACCTGGATAAGGTTTTTTCCGGGGTTTTCCCTTATCCTTAAAGACGAATGTCGGTTAGCTCTAAGCTCCGTGGACCCTGGACTCATTTGAACAGCATTTCGCCCATTTCATTCATCGTCCGATATGACTTAACCTTGGAGGACGTAACTTAAAAAAAAATAGCGACAGCTTAGCCAAAGAGGAGAGTTGTAAATTATTTCGTTACAACCTCTAACCAAGAAAAATTTTTAGAGATAAAAAGTGAACCTAGATGTCAGGGTTCGAACCATGAACCTTCGTGCCGCTTGTCAAAGCCTGCGTTTTGGCGCAGAGCTACGAGAGCAGTTGATAAAAATGTGCCTTATATACGTCATAGATATTGGTTCTAAGAAAATAATGTGTTAATAGCACAGATGCAAGAGAACTGCTACTTGCTTTGTGATACCAGTCAATCTTTCCTAATATTGGGTTAATATAGACTTACAAATCCTCAAATTGAGTAACAGATGAAACGCTGACCACGGCAGTATACGTACATCTACGAACATGGCCGATTCAGTTTTCATACCCTCTGGTAACGGTACGCCTGAATGATACTGACCCTCGGAAAGTGTACATTTACTTTCTTGAAAGGTATTACCACCCAGTCGCGGGCGTCAATGTGTCAGCAACTGTTTGGCGAATGAGAGTTGACGGGAAGCACTTCACAGCCTAAGTGCCGAAGAAGCATTCTAGACGTGATTTACCTCGCGCAAACGTTATGGAAGTTGCCGACGTGATATATAAACGAGGTTGCTAAAAAAGGTCATTGAGTGAGTGAACGAGTGAGTGAGTTGAATGAGTGAGTGAGTGAGTGAGTTGATGAAGCGAAAGTGTTCTCTAAATATCCGTACAGTTAGTGTTGCTCAGCGTGAGGTTAGAGAAGTCCAGGGCTGGATACTACAGAGAGGGTATTGGAAAGAGATGGCTGTTTTCCACGTGATTCAATCCATTCTAAGCAATAAAACAAAATGAGTCATCTAAAGAATAACCTAAATCCAAAAGTAAATTAAAGTGGTTAAACTGAACTAACTGGCTTTATTAAAGTGAAGTGGCACTAAAATCCCGAAGATACCGTTGGACATATATAGTACGATCCTTATAAACCTGAACCACTTCAATAGGCCATAATTTTTTAACCAATAATATAGCCCGCCTCGGTAGCGTGGTGGTAGGGTCTCCGCCTCACGTTCAAGAGGTCCCGAGTTCGAATCTCGGTCAGGGCGAGTTACATGGATAAGGTTTTTTCGGGGTTTTCCCTTATCCAGAAAGACGAACGTCGGGAAACTCTAAGCTCTTTGGACCTTGGACTCATTTGAGTATCATTTCACCCATTTCATTCATAGTCCGATATGACTTAACGTTGGAGGACTTAAAATTACACAAAAAAAGAACCAATAGGACACACGTACAACTTTTGGGAGAATATAATACACAATTGGGAGATTACATTACACTATTTATATCTCAGAGAAAATGTTGGAAGTGTCCTCCACCAGCATCTATACATGTTTGCACTCGTCTCACCACATTCTCTGAAGTTTTACGGAGAGTATCGTAGCCAATGTTACTTATTTCGGTTCGAATGGATTCCTTGAGAACATCAATTGTCCGTGGTCTATTCTTGTAGACTCTATTTTAGGTACCCCGCAAGAAATGATCCGCTGATCTTAGGTGAGGGGATCTGATTGGCCACAGACCATTTGAGATTATTCGATTGTCAAAAAAAAAAAAAAAAAAAAAAAAACTGGTGACACGTTCTATGGTGTCATTAGATGTATGGCCCGTTGCTCCATCTTGCTGGAAATAACCTTCTCTCAATTCGATATCGTCCAGGTGCTCCACAAATGTCTTGAAAATACCCATATAAACTTCAGTGTCTACAGTCGTATCAAAGAAAATGGAAACATCGATGTATAGATGCTGGTGGAGCACACTCTAAAGACTTTCTGTGAGATGTAAATAGTGTAGTGCTATCTCCCAATTGTGTACTATATTCTCCCAAATTTGCAAGTGTATCCTATTATTGATTCAAAAGTTATGACCTATTGAAATGGTTCAGACACTGCACCTATCATCCACAACATTTTTTGTAATATTTCCATATTTTTCTGGTAAATAGTTGCTAGATTGATTGCTTTAATGGTTTTGCTGTTCAGATAGATAGCATAACCATCTCGGGTAGTCATCTCGATCCAGGCTTACGTCAAGTTGAACCCATGACCAAGATTTTGTGCAGTCAAGCTGAAATAACGCCCGCATGTGTGGAAAATTGGCTTACGCTCCAGTGGGTACTTTACTGTATCTGACAGACAGACTTGCACTTCTGTTAACTCATGATTACTTTTCTCACCTTTTCATACGCTCTTCGGTGGTCATGTCAGTGGCGGAACATGTAGTTTATACGATCTGTTATCGTTTTTTTTTTCTATTAATCCTCACACTATTAGGATTAGGCCACCAGGGCCTGTTCCGAGTCTCAGTCACAACGCTTCTAAGATATTGCTACCTGACTACGCGAGATGTTGACTTTGTCACTTATTTTTATTTATGCCAATCCTGTTTTAATGATTTTTTGGGAATAAATTTCACTAATGATAGCCATTGAGGGTCTCAAACATCTCATTTGTTTAGCTTCTAATCTTTTCCCATCCTTCTTTTTTTCAAGTTTCTGATGTTACTATCAATTTATGCAATATTAATAGTTGTTTTCAGGTTTTGATGGAGCTATCTTTTAATTAATGTAACAAATTCACTGCTAAAATATATATAGAAAACCTTATTATAATCTAAAATTATAAAAATACGTATTTATTAGGTAATATTTCGGTTTAGTGTTCTGCCATTAATATTTTGTGACAGGATATGAATTTTAAGACATTATTTTTTTAATTTACTTGCCTTTTAGATCTCTAGCCAACTACCAGGATCATATCAGTGTCTCCAATTTCTCGGCAATTCTTTTGCATCCAATAAATCGACTGAAATGGAGCACGCTTACAAATCATCCACTTGGATCAGATTTCAAGTTGTAACTTTGTAATCAGTTCGACCAGCGCCTCCTCAGCGCCACCCAGACCGATAGAGACATCCTTGAAGGATTGTAAGCGTACAAAAGTGCGTACTACAATTTATAGTTGGAAATACTTGCTCCTAAGTTAACTTCAAATGGCACATTATTCCAATAAACATGTTCAGAAACAAATCAGTTTTGTTATTTACTACAATAACAACTAAGTTTTACACTTATCAGATAGTTTGGTCTTCACTGTATATTATCACGTTTATCAGATGTTACTCCGACGAGTAATTCTATTGTATCAGAGTCACACAAATTTTAAGTCACTAAGTCCAAGGACTTGGTTCTTTTCAGTCTTCACAAACACAAACACAAAAAATTGCACTTTATTTCCGTAGAAATATGCTTCGTACACATACACAATGTAACATACAGGTCAACCAACACAGCTGCTTACCAGCACACGTTGAATTATCGACTGACTGTCTCTTTTCAGGCAGGCTGCCTTTTTATCGGTTTCTAACGCACCAGAAATTTCTCAAACAATCGAGACCGGCTAGAACAAAGGCGAACTCTTGCCAAATCCGTCTGTTCCCGCCCACCATCTTGGCAAGCCTCCACCTCCACACTGCACTGCCGTCTATTCGATCTTGTTACACGCGCTGCTCTCAATCAACAATGACCTGGCGACAGTACTGTCTTTTGTATGTAATTTACGTCCATCCAACGTTAAATCATATCAGACGATAAATGAAATGGGTGAAATGATGCTCAAGAGTCCGGGGTCCATGGAGCTCAGAGTTACCGACATTCGTCTATCAGGATAAGGAAAAACCTTGGAAAAATTCTTATTCAGGTAACTTACTCTAACCGAGATTCAAACTCGCAACCTCTTGAACGGGAGGCAGACACGCTGCCATCTACGCTACCGCGGCGGGCTTTCGTACTCTGTTGCTATTTCCTTGCATACGCAGTACCTCTGTGCATTCATGTGCACGTAACAACAATCAAATGCAACAAAAATTTGTGTTATGACCACGACATTCATTCTGTTGACTTTTTCTGTGAATATACATACTTGAGTAAGCATGGCTAAAGCTCGTGCTGATAAATGGTTTACACAGTTGCTTTTCCCTAGCCACCTGTGCAAGTCTCTGGTCACGCAAGGCAACCTCCCAAAACCAAACATTTGTTAATTAACTGGTGGAAGGGTATTCATTTCCACGAAATTAGGTTTACTGTTACCTTTAATTTCATTATCTAGTGCTAATATCACTTTACTTTTAAAAAACCTTTGCAAAGAAGGTTTCTGTAAAGGTTTCATGTCATCAAGAAAGACCTTCGCATTGCAAGTTTGGATGAGAGTACATAGGCTACAGGAGAAAGTTTATGTATAGACCAAGTTAAAACTTAATAACTCTTGAATTAAGACAAGATAATTTAAGAGACAAAAGTAGTGAAGTTGCTCAATCAATAACAATGACCTGCTTGGAAGTGGCTAGAGCCAGAAAAAATCTTTCAAATGTTTACCTTTATTGTTTAGGTACGGTTATACACATTTATAGAGATTCCTTTTGAATAAAGAGGACTTCATAGGCTATTCTCAAAAGATAAAAATAAAGTATATGAAATAGAGTTAGACTAAAAAATGCAATGCCATAGCCGGGATTTGAACTACGTATCTCCCCGTCTCCGTCCGGTTGCCCAACCACTGAGCTACCAGGCCAACATACCAGCATTACACTAAATTCTCCAACACATATTTTTCCAGGTAAACCACTGGGAAGTCGTATCTACAACGAGAAAATACCTTTTATGGTTACTTATTATATTGTAAGTGCTTAAAACACAGGCTTGATAGTTTAACAACTATTAGGTCTATTGATGGCAATTAGTGCAATCGGAAGGAAATCGAAGATTGGTAATTCAAATCCCAGCTGTGGCATTGAATTTTTATACAAACCTTTCCCTACACACGTGTAGTAAGCAAAAATAATCACTTCCAGTATATGAAATAAATAAAATGTAGAAATAAATTATAATTATGAAAAATATTCGATATAAAGGAGATTTTGGGGTAGCATATTCTTTCTGTATTCAGGAACCTCAATGGCACCAAATGACTTAGCTGTCTTTTTGTAATTTACGTCCTCCAACGTTAAGTTGGTGATATGATGCTCAAATGAATCCGGGGTACATGGAGCTTAGAGCTATCTGATATTTGTCTTTAAGGATAAGGGAAAACCCCGGAAAAATCTTATCCAGGTAACTCACCCTGACCGAGATACGAACTCGGGACCTCTTGAACGTGAGGCAGACACGCTACCATCTAGGCTACCAAGGTGGGCTTAGCTGTCATTGTCCCTTATAACTTACTCACCTCTCACTCACTCGTTCACACAATCACTCGTTTACACAATCACTCATTCATTCACACACTCACTCACTCGTTCACCTAATCACTCACTCGTTCACACAATCACTCAGTCGCTTCAGGATTCTCAAACTCTGTACGAGGGCTGTTTAATAAGGAACAACGATAATATTTTGACGGTCATAATTTTTCGCACTAAAATTCAATCTTATTATATTCTTTTAGCTTAATGTGAAACAAACACGTCTTAGTAGTTTCATTGTTGGTACTCCTGGTTCCCACCTGTGAGAACCAGGCAAGATCAGACATGTTCAGTATCCCCTACAGCTCCAGTGGAGGTAACATGCAGTTAAAGTTGATGTTAGAGGAAGATCCGCGGTTTCTTTCAAACGTAATCGCTGCTGATGAAACTTGGCTACATCATTTTGGTTCTGAGAGCAAACAGCAAAGCTCAGTGTGGACATCTTCTTTATCACCAACGCCCCCCCCCCCAAAAAAAAAGCAAAAGTGGTTGCTTCTCTGGGAAAGTTATTGTCATCTCATTCTTTGATATTCATGGAATGGTTTATCAGCATGTTGTACCTGCACACACATCAGTAACTGGACAATACTACAGAGTGCAGGTCCATATCAGGCTAAACGACCATATTTCCGTGAAGCAGGCTGGATGTTGCGCCACGATAATGAGCGGCCGCATATTGCCATTGTTGTTCCTGAATATCTTGCAAAAATCAACGTGAAGTACATCCCCCACCCTCCCTATAGTCTGGATTTAGCCCCATGTGACTTTTTTCTATTCCCTAACTTGAAGAAACGCCTTCGTGGGAGGCATTATCCATCATCAGAAGCAGTGGTGGAGGCTGCGGAGGCGATTTTGAAGGATCTCTCAAAAAATGCTTTCCAGCATGTCTTTGAAGACTGGCAGAAACGCTGGGATAAACAATTTGCAGTCAGGGGAGACTATTTTGAGAAGGAAGGACCATCAGAATTAGGATGATGAGTAAAGGTACATTGTCAAAAAGAAACAAAAGTTGTGATCATTCTTTATTGAACAGTCCTCATACTTACAAAGACAATTAGGTATCAAATTTTTGGGTGAGTTCTACATTCTCTCTTCAGTAGTCTATTTTTAATTAGAATGACATAGCAATTATCACTCCTTGACACACAAAAAAGCAGCTACCAGAAGCGAAATTCGATTCGGAAAACTTTGGAAGCTTTGGCTTACGCTGCGTACACAGTAGAAGCTCTGATAGCACCTTTTCTTCATTTCAAAGCTATGCGATAGATAGGCAGTTGTCTTGCGGCTTGACCCTATGCATCGTAGCCGAATGGTAATCCTTGATGTATATGTTTCTCTTTTTATTGTTATTTTAATAGCAATGCCTTACCGTTTTCTTTCAGAATATTAATCATATTTTATACCCATTCTTTTACAACACATTCTTATCATTTTAAAAATAAATGCAATGTTATTATAATATTTTCTTAATATTGGTGCTGTAAACACCCGAGCTCATTCATCTGTTATGAATAATCTGGCATATATTGCGTAATATCCTCTCGTCAACATTCCGTTTTGGACTTGAGGGTAGGAATAGAAGCAGAGGGAGGTAAAAAGCCGAATCAAAATTAATTTCCATTTTTATTTGACTTTACATATATAAATTTAGTTCAGTTAGTTTATAAACAGAGTAGAGTGTTTCAGTTTATATGTGTGAGTATAAATTCCATTGCGTAATATACATTTAGTATTTCTACAGTTAAAAATAATTAATCAATATGACGTCTGGGATTCGAACCTTTACAGCCCAGCTCTTACATACTTGTCTATAATTGTTCAGCTAACGGTGCACGTTTACTAACTGAAACTCAATCATGAGTCAATTATGACATTCAGTTTCTCGCATACATTACAGTATGCTAAAAAAGGAAGCGTTCCCTGTGTGGATATGCACGAAACGTATGAAACAATACACAACGTGTGAAAATTCTCATAATTATAAAATTTATGAGAGGATCAGTAGGACGAAGCTAAGGAGACGCATTCCGTGACACTGTTGTAAACGGCCGTGGACTCAATGTGGATTTAACGTTCCAGAGTTTACTCTTTTTTCCCTCAAAGGGTGTATGGTGTTCAAAGTAGTGAAGTGAAAGCAGTCCCTATCACGTAATTTCTCCACGTGGGGAGGATATCCTGGTATCTCGCCTGAAGTGAAAGAAATCTACCTGATTGAAGCGGGGCAGCAACGAGTTCTACTCTAGCCAATGTAGGTAGTAGATACAAATACCGAAGAATTGGTGTTGTGATCATGTAACTTTTACTCTAATTCGTCCTCAATGACTTGTTTTTCCTTTCCCCTCTGTCCCTCACGCGCACGCACGTGATGGCGGCACCAAACTGCCGGCAAACTACGTGCTTTGTTTGAGACGCAAGGATTCCGCTGTGACGCCCTTGGGACGCTACATTAACGAACCAAGTCCTCTTAATGTTTCCGGATCGTATTTCCCAGAGCGTGAATCTTTCGCCTTTAGATTGGCAAGAAAAACACCCTTCCGTTGTTCCAGCTCCTTCATTCTGACGATGATCTTTGCGCAGACTTGGCAGCTGTAAACTCTTCAGTTTCCCCGCCTCTATTTGTCTCTATTTCGTCTTTACTAACTGTTCTTATAACACTCATTACTTCATAATAAATGTTACAGGACAATCAGTATAGATGCTGGAAATGGAATATATAGCAAAGGGACACTTATACAGGTGTAAGGCAGTGATGTAGTTTATATAGATGAATTTATATAGATATTGTGTGTTTAAAATTAATGGAGGCATTTACTTTGCACCAAATTTTATGCTTAAGATGATGCTATTTGCGTAAGTTTTTTTTTTCGCCGATTTGCTATCTAAAGAGTGATACAACAAATTTCGATGTACTAAATTAAATGGCGCTTTTCATTTTTTTCTATCACGTAAAGTTTCCTCAGAAATCACAAAAGAAATTCTTGAAAATGTTTCTTTTGGTGCAAGAACATCTGCATTACATATAAAATAAATACAGAATGAAAAATTTGTGATCTGAGAGGTCATATTAACTAACTTGGGTGTGTTAAATTGAATAAAGCTTTCCATATTTTCTATCACGTAAGATTTTCTTACAAATCACAAAATAAGTTTTGAAAATAGTACAGCTATGTATAGTATGCAATATATAAATAGTATCAGATTTGATAAAACTGTTATCATTTTCGAAATCAACGCCTTTGCTTTCATATAAGTTGCCTATTTCCATAAAAACTGGGAAAGTGTCACGAGACTGACTGAAGACGAATTTCAAACAGTGTATACGTTACAGAAGTTATATAAGAGTTTTAGCATATCTATAAGTAAAACAAAAGCAGTGCATTTCCAAGGTAAAAACAAAGTTAGAACTGTAGTATATTAGAGTAAGCCACGAGTTTTATATACTTAGGAACGCACATCAACTGTAACTCCGAATATGATTTTAAAAATAAGCTAACCGTATTTTAACAGATGTCAGCACCATCAACAGAGTCTGGAAACTATACAATAAGAAATACTATTCGCTGAAATAATATTCCTAAGATCAATGAAAGCATGCACTCTTTTAAATCAAATATTCAACGAGGTCTTAAGGAAAGAATTAGATATAGCTTCCTGAAAGATAAAATTATACACTATAGAAATGAATGGAAACAGCACGTTGAAATAATGACACCGGAGAAAATCCGAGAAAGAGCACTTTACTATATGCCGAAAGGAACAAAACTCAGGGAAGACTAAGGAAACTATGGTTCCATATATATTGCGATCCATATAAATCTGAACCATTTCAATTAGTCATAACTTGTGTATCAATAATAGTACACCAGCATCTATGGATCGTTGGTGCCAGTTTCTTTGACTCGACTGTAGGCACTGAAGTTTATATGGATATCTTCAAGACATTTGTGGAGCAGCTGGATGATATTGAAGTGAGAGAAGGTTATTTCCAGCAAGATGGAGCAACGTTCCATATATCTCATAACACCATGGAGCTTGTAACCAGTCTCTTTGATAATCGAATGATCACAAAAGGTCTGTAGGCACCCAGATCCCCTGACTTCACCTCACCGAATTTTTTTATTTTGGGTGGTATCTAAAAACTAGAGCGTAGAAGAATAGGCCAGGGACAGTTGATATTCTCAAGGAATTCATTCGAACCGAAATAAGCAACATTGATGAGGATACTGTCCGTAAAACTTCAGAGATTATGGTGAGACGAGTGCTAACATGTATAGATGCTGGTGGAGAACACTTCCAACATTTTCTCTGAGATAAACGAGGCATGTTTTTTAAGTCAGTACCGTTTTGGAATTAAAAAAGAAGTGCATAGATATCGCAATAATTTTATTCTCACATGAAAGCCTGAACCTTAATCTACTTTTCTACATAATTTCCGTGAATATTGTGGCATTTTTCATTACGTGGTACCAGTTTTTGAATACCCTCCTCATAACGTTCTGCCGCCTGACGTGTTAACCACTGTATCACAACTGTTTTGATTTCGTTATCGTCTTGAAGACGCTGACCGCCCAGATGTTTCTTCAAGTGCAGGAACAAATGGTAGTCGTTGGGCGCCAGATCAGGGCTGTATGGAGGATGATCTAGAGTTTCCCATTGAAAAAATTTGATGAGATCTTTTGTCCGATTAGCCACATGTGGACGGGCATTGTCATGCAGCAAAAAGATACCCTTACTCAAATTGCCACGTCTTTTGTTCTGGATTGCAGGGCGCAGATTGTTCAATGTCTCACAATAAGCTGCTGCATTGATTGTCTCATTACGAGGCAGAAACTCCACTAGCAATACACCTTTTCTGTCCCAAAAAACTGTGCACATGATTTTCCGGGCAGAAATTGTTTGCTTAAACTTCACTTTTGTGGGTGATGATGAATGTCGCCATTCCATGGATTGTTGTTTCGATTCTGGTGTGATGTAGGCCACGCATGTTTCGTCACCAGTAACAAGACGATAACTATGTCAAAGCAGTTATGATACAGTGGTTAACACGTCAGGCGGCAGAATTTTATGAGGAGGATATTCAAAAACTGGTGCCACGTTATGACAAGTGCCTCACTATTCACGGAAATTATGTAGAAAGGTAGATTAAGGTACAGGCTTTCATATAAAAATAAAATTATTGCGATATCTATGCACGTCTTTTTTTAATTCCAAATCGGTACTGACTTAAAAAACATGCCTCGTATTAAATCATGCTATTGTGTATTAGGTGTATATAGGTCATCCTGGTCCATTACTAATCCATAAACACCGGAGAGATGTGCACTCGCATGCGATATAAGTTACTTGGACACAGATTATGAATGACATCAGATGTACAGCACGACCATAAATGCGCAAAAATCGAAAACAGCGTAACGTTGTACTCTAAGAATTGTTGAAATATTGTCTTGTGAAACCGGCCTTGCGTTACCGAAAAAAGTAACATTGGAAGAAGTTTAAATAAATACATATACATAAAGTTAAATACACATGACCATGTTAAGATTTGTGGAGCTTGTAATGTAGGAGTGCGAAGGCAGAAACGTTGACCCCTTTCAAACGGGACCACTGCTTGTGTGGGAAATCGAACGGTTTTTAGTGGGAACAGAGGAATGTGTCAGACAATGGAGCAAATATTTCTGCGCATCATTATTATAGCCCCAGCTAACGGAAGGGAACACTCATTCACCTGACAGCGAAGAGGCAACTTCTGAAAGTGACGGCGGATAGGTAAGTCACACATACACTTGGAGACTCAACAAACAAAATACACAAGTTATCTAGCAGCGAGTAAATGAACGTTAGTCAAAACATGAAATTGTGCTAAAATAGTTGTGTGTGTTTTCTTTAGTAGAACCCTACATCAAATCCAGAACGTCCTACACCCTGATCCATAGAGGTCTCAAAGCTAGAGCAACCCCAAGCAAATCCCCGACATACCTAAGCATCATCCATCCACGTAACATAAACTATGAGGTGTCGAGTTAGGGCAGCCTCACTTGCAAGTATATGCAGACGCAAGGTGAAGGTGTATTATAACTCGACGGTTTTGTTTCCTCTCGCAGTGAGGGGGTTGTTATGGTCAGGCTGTAACTACCTACAGCTGTTTACATGCTCGACTGTTAACAGTATACCTATTCACACGCCTCCGACCTTTGCCAATCAGTGTTCCTAAGTGTATCTGATGTTCATCACTAAATGTGTTTTTGGGATATCTACTGGATAGTCCCAAATTCTCGTCTTGTTCATTACTACAGAACATAAAACAAGAGAATGTTTCATAAAGTCGGATTGTAATTATGTCTATTTTCATACTGCATCAGCAGCCCAATTCTCCCAAGCACAAAGTGCTTATTTTGTCACTGCTGTTACATTCCAATGGTTTCTGCACATTACTTCTTTTCATTTGTACACTTTCTCCTTATGAGTTAATTTATCTATGACTTATGCATTTATATTTTCAAATGCTTTTTAATTCAGAGGTCTCAAAAAGTGTACTTCCTATGACATGACGAATGGAATTTTTCGGTGGTATAAAACACCAATCAAAAAGAATAAACTAAATCGTGTAATTGAGGAAATGATGATGAAAACCTATCCTTCATTCCACGAGCTATTTGGAGAAAACAATGTATAAGCGCACACATTTGTTTTGAATAGTTGAAAATCGAATCAGAGTTGGGCTGAGGCGTAAACCACTGCACGCTAGACGTGCTCTTAAAAATTTTGCAAAGAAATAACTGCCATTGGAAAAAGGAAAGCGACATTGCTGGTCTTTGTAACTCTATGCTGCACTGCAGCAACTGTTACAAATTGGACTTTTTATTGCAGTGTTGTTGCTCTAAGCTGACGCAGTGCACTGCAAACCTGGAAGAAATTTGATATCTCAGAAGGGTCTTTCTATATTTTCCTTTTTATTTTCTTTGCTGCTTACCTATAGTCTCTGTAGCAGGGAGACAAACTCCCTGGAGACCTACCAAATACCATGGAGAAACCGTTCCAAGTTGTAAGATCATCCGTAACTCACCCACTCCGTCGCTGAAACCTTTAACAATCAAACAGATGAAAGGTGGTGATGAGACAAAAAATAATGTGTATGAAATTCGTGTAAAGGGGAACCATCACTGAATTTTCCTTACAACCTGTAAAACTATAAAAAAGTTGTGTTCATTTGGCTAACTCTGCGAGAACCGAATACGAATTTCTCGAATTTCTTTGAAGTTACTGCAAAACCATCCCTCTAAGTATCATTAAGTATCACTAAGTTAAATAGTTGTAGATAGAGATGATTTGGGATTATCCTGTAAACAACTTAGCCGTTCTTACGCTGAGAATGTAAATCCTTGTGTTTGGAAGTTTCCTTGTTGTATTGAGGTAAATTTGTTTCTCAATTTTATGAATCTGGAACGCCTACTCCCTGGCTATTTGCAAAGGAAGAACTAGAATCTAAGTCAAGTTTAAATATCTAGGCAACACATCTTTTGCTACTTTCCTTATCTTGAAATGACAAATGTCAGAAGACCTAGTGCTTTTGAGAGTTAAATGCACATCAATGTAGACCTGAAATATTAGAACTACTTGACATGCAGAATGGCTTCCTCTCCCCGCATTAGACAGCTAAATCACAAGGAGTGGAGACGTTTTTTCTCTTACTTTCTAAACGTTAGAAATGTCCTGCTTCGTCCCTTAGCTCCGTAGTTTCTGCTTTCTGAGCACGCCGTAGATTCCTTGGCCGAGATAGGGTGCTGATGGTAGGAAAGACTGATTGGCTCAACCAAACGGTGCCTACGAAAAGTACTAGGACGTTCTACTATTGACGATAGACTACAGACTATTTTATTTAGCACAGAAGCCGCATTAAACATGAGACCCCTGACGCAAGACAACGATAATGGCGACGTATTGACTCCAGCACACTTCCTTGTTGGCGATCGACTCACCACGATACCCACCGGACCAGAACCACCAAGGAATGATCTTGTACGAGCCTGTAGATTACGCTAACAAATAGCTGATCACTTCTGGAAACGTTGGGGTAAGGAGTACGTACTGTTATTACGGAATTTCCACGAAGTTCATCAGCCTCGAGACCATGGTACAAAAATTAGAATTGGTGACGTAGATCTACTACAAGAGAATACATGCCCAAGACACATATGGAAGATAGCATGTCATCCCTCTCGAGATAGATCAGGATGGAGAGGGTGTTGGAGAATAAATAACTGCGACATCTGTCGTCCTACTATAATTCATACATATATACTCTATGTGTAACAAATGTAACGTCTTCTGTTTTGTTTTGTTATACTGTGTGAAATAAAGTTTGTTACCAAACATGTTCACGAGTTCGTTTCCCAACAAAGGGTTTCTCAAGGCAGACTTCATTTTTTGACTCTCCAAACCTAATCAAAACATTTAAACCATTTTTGGGTTCAAAATAGACCATGAAGCACTTTAAGCCTAGCAGCGTTTTAGCGGACCTTAAGCATGAAGCCGCTCCTGCAAGAGAGAAGGGCATAAAGGCAATCATAACGTACGGAGCGACTGATGGTAACCTCAATGTCATTAAGTTTGTGTTGAAAACAGTGAGAGAAGCAAATCCCCTTTTGTAATGTAGATACAATTATGGAGAAACGAGTGAGGCGATTTATATCTGTTAGGGGGTAAAAGAAACCGTAAATAAACAAAACACACACTCTATAAGTTTATTTGGGAATGAAACAATGCAAGTGCACAGTGGATTTCAGTAGCAGAATGCTATTCGGAATTTTCTACACCATTGTGACGTTTACATTGGCAAACACCTGCCTTGATAGGACCTAAGATCAACGCAGATTTTCTTATTATCATGTGGCTACAATAGATTTACTCTCCGCCATTTATCGTTTAATTTGTCACACCTTCGCAAATGCACTACACGCGCGCTAGCACCCCGGTATGTTTTGAAATGATTATTGAAAACAACCGAAAGACTACTTTAGTGCTCAAAAAGAATAATCATGTTGCAGCAATAGAATCATGACACACGTATAAATAGCCGGACTCTTAAGAAGTTGTACTAATAACTAAAACCAAAGGCCTTAAACTTTTAAGATGCTTTTCCTACTTTGGTCCCGTTGTAGCTTACAATCATTGCTTAACCAAAGATAAACTAGGTCAGCCATTCTTCTTCATGACTGATACTGGAGTCTAATGGTAGGCTGTGAACCATAAATATCTATTACGGACTTGCTGTCTGATACCGCAGTCTTCATCAGAGTCCATCTCCCATTCGTCTAATTTCAACTTCCGACTGTGGTTAATTGTCAAGATTGAGTCTACGGAAACAGTGCCCTATCGTATATTACTCTCGTGGCAAAAATAAATCGAGCTCTCTGGAGGGACGGTGGCTTATATAGTGTTAGGTGCAGTACAGAGCGAGATGGTTCAGTCGAGGGGTCTGGGATACATCCAAGTGACCGACCAAGAAAAAGTATAAAAATACATAAATATATTTAAATTTATTAGACACTACTTTCAAAATTATATCCTTGGATAGACTGAGATTGTTCATATATTTTCTGAGTTTGCAATTGTTAGAGCTGTGTGTATGATTTGTTGACCGACCAACTTGAATAAAGGTCTTTTCACGGTTCATGTTTCCGTTTCATTTCATGAAACGTAGGGGCTGGTTTCCTCGGCATGGTGAACCCAGACACTGAGAGAGATAAGTTCAAGTTAGGAGCCCCACACTGCCTCGCTCTTAGCTCTCAGAGCGCTCCTAGTTCATCCTTTCCTCCAAGGAGTCTCACGTAGAATAGCTGTGCTTTAACCACAGCAGTAGATTTTTACATTTTTACATTCGCTACCACTTAGTTATGGAAGATAATGATAGTATTTTATTCCAGTAAGTAACAATCTATGTGCCTTAAAACAATATAACAATATAAAACAATATTTAGTATATATTACTAATATTAATAATTTGAAGATACACTTTTAAGTTCCTAACAATGACTTGGAGCGAGACATAATTAAAAACACTTTCATCTCCAAAGTATTTTATCATAGATTGCATATACGAATCATGGAAGTATTAAACCATTATAAAGCAGGAATTGCAACCTGTACACACATGCATGTTATTTCTCATAAAACAACAAAATACAAATCTACACTCAAATTACATTTTCTGCTCAGTTTGATACATAATACCTTTAAAATCAGTTTTTCTTCTAATAAACTATATTACTAGATATACGCGATTGGAGAAGTGGTTTCATTATACAGGTATTTCCTCACAGTCACACTGAACACAGGAGAATACAGCGCGTTTAAGTGATAGTCTAGCTTTCCTTTGAGAAAGGTATACCTATCTACTTCTTCTTGCTCCTCTTCTCTTGGTGTAGTGAAATGTGTAGTGTTTAACGCCCGCTTTTATTACATGCGGCACCACAGGCGATGTCACTGATGATACATAAGATGAAGATGGAGCACCGGTTGAATTAGATGGCGGGTGAAACCGGAGATCCCGGAGAAAATCCGCCCCAGCGCCGTGTCGTCCACCACAAATCTCACTTTGCGGTCGCCTGGGGTCGAACCCGGGACGCCTTGGTGAGAACCAAGCGGTCTAACCACTGAGCCACGGCGCAGCCTCTTCAGTCCTGTTCATTTATGGCTAATTTAGGCGTAGGGAGAGGCAGCCACAACTATGTATCAGAGACAAAAATCCAGGAATGAGTGATCAACCCGGTCCCCGAAATGGGACTGACGGAAGTAATGAACGGATGAGGGCGAAGTGGATGAAAGGAAGGAATGATACGAGGGCTGTTCAATAAAGAATGGTCATAATTTTTATGGTAATAATTTTTCACACTAAAATTCACTCTTATTATATTCTGTTAGCTTAATGTGAAACAAACAGCCGTAGTAGTTTCATTGTTGGTACTCCAGGTTCCCGCCTGTGAAAATCCAGGCAAGTTCAGATAAGTTCAGTATCGCCTACCGCTGCAATGGAGGTAACATGCAGTTAAAGTTGATGTTAGAGGAACATCCGGAGTCTCTATCAAACGTAATCACTGCTGATGAAACTTGGCTACATCATTTTGATCCTGAGAGCAAACAGCAAAGCTCAGTGTAGAAATCTCCTTCATCACCAACCCACAAAAAACAAAAGTGGTTGCTTCTGCTGGGAAAGTTACGGTCATCTCATTCTTTGATATTCATGGAATGGTTTATCAGCATGTTGTACCTGTACACACATCAGTAACTGAACAATATACAGGGATGTCCTGAAGATATTGCAAGTCCATATCAGGCGCAAAAGACCGCATTTCCGTGAAGCAGGCTGGATGCTTCATCACGATAATGCGCGGCAGCATATTGCCAATGTTGTTGCTGAATTCTTGCAAAAATCAACGTGAAGTGCATCTCTCATCCTACTTATAGTTCGGATTTAGCTCCATGTATTTTTTTTTCTATTCTATAACTTGAAGAAACGCCTTCGTGGGAGGCATTATCTATCGTCAGAAGAAATGATGAAGGCTGCGGAGGCGAATTTGAAGGATCTCTCAAAAAATGTTTTCCAGCATGTCTTTGAAGACTGGCAGGAACGCTGCGACAATTGCATCGCATTCAGGGGAGACTATTCTGAGAAGGACCATCAAAATTATGAGGACGAGTAAAGGTACGTTGTCAAAAAATAAATAAATAAATAATTGATCATTCTTTATTGAACAGCCCTCGTAATTGGCAATTGGTGAAATTGTAGAGGTCGCGGAAAAACCCCGCTCAGTGCCGTGTTGTCTACCACAAATCTCACTTTTCGATCGCCTGGGATCGAAATCGTGCGGCCTTGGTGAGTGGTGTAGCCGCTCGGCCACGGCGCGGCCACCTAAGCATGTGAACATTCAACTCAATAACAAGCAAGGAAGATATCGAAAATGCTTATCCCCACAAAAATTTTGTTCTATTTGTATGTGTGTGTATGTGTGTGCGCGTCCTGTCTTTCACGTAAGCGGATGTTCGTGCTTTGAGAGTTGTAGAACAATACGGGGCAATTCCAGTTTAACGGAAAGCAGTGGTGTCAGCGAACTTGCTCAAACAACAAGAGGCAGTTCCCATAATCTTTATGTATCAAGATTTTATCTCTTTTGGTTCGCCAGTTATGCAGAAGTCATTCAGGTTCAAATCCGGTCCAGACCAATGACTTAAAAGGGACAGCCCCATTTCGGTATATTTATATAAAGAAACTTTTTTCGAAACGAAGTTCTTGCAATTCGGCGCCACTGATAGGATCCTGTAAATTGATATAAAATTATAATATACGTCCTAACAATTTAATTATTTAGTATTTGAATCAAAGTGGTTAGAGCATTTTTAGAGAAAATAAAAGGTTTTGAAATTTTGGCATGCAAAGGGTGGTTTGTGTTAGGGAAACACTGGAATGTGCTGAATTTATAAACCAAGTAATACTCCGGCAGGTGCTAGCTTATTCAAGGCATGAAACAAGAGACCAAGTCATTGTGACCAAATATAGTACTATCCAGGCCTTCAGTTTCGGGGTTTCGTGAGGATACGTCCATGCATTTGTAAACCAACGGAACTGTTTATTTTCTCTATGGTCGAGAAGTCTATGTTATGGTTTTGAACTTCTAAGTCTCGATTTCCATTTCCATTTCAAGAGGAGAAGCTATTAGAGGTATTCCCTACTTGTAGTAATGCATACATGACAGCGAACGTGGGTGACTCTTGTAAAAATACGTCTAAAAGTTAACTATCGTCAATTGTCCCTAAAGTCAAGGCCCCCATTATGAGCATGAACGCTAAAGGAGGCTGTATAAATGTAAAAACGAAAGAAAACCTATATACAAATGTACGCCTCTATATCATGGAATACGCTCATGGAGAAGGAAATTAAGACTCAAAATATGACCCTTTCTTTTCATTTTGCTTTTTGGAAATTATAGCATCTGTTTTCAAAAATATGGCCTCAGAATAAGAACTGAAAATAGTGCACACGGAAGTATAATACATAATCTTCACATTTCGTGAACGGAACCATTTAGAAAGCGATAAAAAAAAGAAAAACGGAAACTTTGACTGCAGTATTGGAAAATTCGGCGGTTGTATGTATGTTTGAAGAGTTATATTTTGTAACCGTTTCTATTTTGTCCATATATGTATTAAATTGTTTAACTAATACTCTGATAAACGTAACTAGTTGGTGCCAAATAAAGAGAACAAGGTTATATAATTTTTGTCAGTTTTTTACAGCAGGAATGAATCATGTCTCCATTTGGAATGTAATCTTTCTTTTCTCCTTAAATCATTAGTTTTGTTAGTAATGTACATTTATTACGCCTAGGGAATGTTTAGTATAATTAAAATAATACAAAACTGGAATAAAATTAAAGTGGATTGTCGTTTGTAAGAAATTTAACATGATAATTATTTCTGAACTGCTAATTTATTTAAATTTATTTCTCGACTGCTTAAAGCCATTTATAAAGTAATAACCTCAACTTGTACAAGATATACTTAGTACTAGATTGTTACTGGTACGCCAGTTAACATTGGCTGCTTGTGCATAATATTTCATTTGTGTAGAGAATTCTTTCCGCACTTTAGTCGTAAATACGACGTTGAAAAGGGAAGGAATGCCAGAAAGATAAAGAACAATTTGCATATGACCTTATGAGCTGCGCTCTACTTCCGTAATAGTCCTGTGTGATTAAATACTAAATGAAATCTAATATGCAGTTTCTCATCATAGCTACTTCTCAAAGCGAGATGGAATTCACAGAGAAAAGATAGAAGCAGATGGTTGGGTGGCGTTCTTAATCAACATTCTGAGTTTAAAGAGAATAGGACCTTAGAAAGAGGAACAAATGCAAGATAATGTATCACTGTCTACTGTTTTTGTTTACTCACCACAATTTAAGTACACCTTGATTCTGAATCTTAGCCTAATAAAAACATAGTTTCTCTTTTGTTCCTGCCCTATAATTATTGTAGAAGCTTACTGGATGAAAAAAGGCTCCTTAAATGATTTGCTTTGACTGACAGAAACAAAATAAGGAATATCATATTTAAAAATTGCATTGCTTTAGATATTGGAAAACTAATCAAATAACAGAAAAGTCTATAAACGGACCAACTTAAAAGGGGGAAAAATGGCATTAGTTTTCAGCGAATTTGTACGTATATTGATTTTCTACTTATGCCAAAACTTGTTTAAAATGTAATAACTCTGAAGAGTACTTCATAGGCTTTTTTAATATATTTAAGATGTGCCATTTGATGCAAAAGCAGTTGAGCGTTAATTTTGAAGGTTGGTAGAGCTTAAGCTTTGCTTTTCGAGATAAATAGTTGAAAGTCAGAAACGCAAATCGACTCTCTTTTCTACAGCATACTACGTTTTGGTAACTGAAAGAATATCAGAATATGCATTTCAGGTTAAATCTCGATAACAACTTTGCAATTGCAATTCATTACATTTGCAGTACGCATAAGCAGTACTGACTTCTTGATTAAATATAAAATAAAGTTATTCAGAATTATATTCTGAAAACTATATATGTAACGTACGCTGCTTAGAGGTCACAAACGTAATGTACTGTACCATTCTGAAAACCTAGCTTATTTTACGCGTGTTTCTATGGCATTTTAACTAAAATTACATTTAAAGTTTATGTATGAGTGGTTAATTCAAGCAGAATTTAAATGAATTATCTTGGAAACATAAACTACGATATCTTAAACTGGCTGAAGAATACACGATAAGGTTGTATAGTGCGATCCATATAAAACTGGGACAGACGTGCAACTTTGGGAGATTACATTACACTATTTACATCTCAGAGAAAATGTTGGAAGTGTCCTCCACCAGCTTCTATACATATTTGTACCCATCTCACCGTATTCTCTGAAGTTTTACATAGATGATATCGAATTGAGAGAAGGTTATTTCCAGCAAGATGGAGCAACGTATCATACATCTAATGACACCATGGAACTTGTAACCAGCTTCTTTGACAATCGAATAATCTGAAAAGGTCAGTGGCCCCCCAGGTCATCTGACCTAACCTCTCCGAATTTTTTCTTGTGGGAGCATCTAAAGATAGCGTACAAGAATAGGCCACGGACAGTTGATGTTCTCAAGGAATCCATTCGAAACGAAATAAGTAACATTGGCGAGGATACTTTCCGTAAAACTTCAGAGAATATGGTGAGACGAGTGCAAACATATATAGATGCTGATGGAGGACACTTCCAACATTTTATCTGAGATGTAAATAGTATAATGTAAACTCCCAATTGTGTATTATATTCTATCAAAGTTGCACGTCTGTCCTTTTATTGGTGCAAAAGTTGTGGCCTATTGAAATGGTTCAGGTTTATATGGATCATACTGTATCATCGATCAGGATAGGAAATGGTGAAAAAAAAACATGGTAATTTGTGCTTTGAAATAAATACTACTGCTACCACTACAACCACAGCCACCTCACCGCCACCGATGCTGCAGACAAGTCCGCCTCTGTAGGATAGGTGGTAGCGTTTTGCCTCACATTCAAGAGGCCCCGAGTTTGAATCTTGGCCTGGATGGTTTGGATAAAGTTTCTACCGGGGATTTTCCTTATCTTGAAAGATCACTCTAACTCTATGGCCCGGTAACTCTTAACTCTATGGACCCTGGGCTCATTAGAGCATCATTTCAGTCATTTCATTCATCATCCAATATGACTTAACGTTGGAGGTCGCAAATTAAAGAAAAATACTTCTGCTACTACTACTACTACTACTACTACTACTACTACTACTACTACTACTACTACTACTACTACTACTACTACTACTACTACTACTACTACTACTACTACTACTACTACTACTACTACTACTACTACTACTACTACTACTACTACTACTACTACTACTACTACTACTACTACTACTACTACTACTACTACTACTACTACTACTACTACTACTACTACTACTACTACTACTACTACTACTACTACTACTACTACTACTACTACTACTACTACTACTACTACTACTACTACTACTACTACTACTACTACTACTACTACTACTACTACTACTACTACTACTACTACTACTACTACTACTACTACTACTACTACTACTACTACTACTACTACTACTACTACTACTACTACTACTACTACTACTACTACTACTACTACTACTACTACTACTACTACTACTACTACTACTACTACTACTACTACTACTACTACTACTACTACTACTACTACTACTACTACTACTACTACTACTACTACTACTACTACTACTACTACTACTACTACTACTACTACTACTACTACTACTACTACTACTACTACTACTACTACTACTACTACTACTACTACTACTACTACTACTACTACTACTACTACTACTACTACTACTACTACTACTACTACTACTACTACTACTACTACTACTACTACTACTACTACTACTACTACTACTACTACTACTACTACTACTACTACTACTACTACTACTACTACTACTACTACTACTACTACTACTACTACTACTACTACTACTACTACTACTACTACTACTACTACTACTACTACTACTACTACTACTACTACTACTACTACTACTACTACTACTACTACTACTACTACTACTACTACTACTACTACTACTACTACTACTACTACTACTACTACTACTACTACTACTACTACTACTACTACTACTACTACTACTACTACTACTACTACTACTACTACTACTACTACTACTACTACTACTACTACTACTACTACTACTACTACTACTACTACTACTACTACTACTACTACTACTACTACTACTACTACTACTACTACTACTACTACTACTACTACTACTACTACTACTACTACTACTACTACTACTACTACTACTACTACTACTACTACTACTACTACTACTACTACTACTACTACTACTACTACTACTACTACTACTACTACTACTACTACTACTACTACTACTACTACTACTACTACTACTACTACTACTACTACTACTACTACTACTACTACTACTACTACTACTACTACTACTACTACTACTACTACTACTACTACTACTACTACTACTACTACTACTATTACTATTACTATTACTATTACTATTACTATTACTATTACTATTACTATTACTATTACTATTACTATTACTATTACTATTACTACTACTATTACTATTACTATTACTATTACTATTACTATTACTATTACTATTACTATTACTATTACTATTACTATTACTATTACTATTACTATTACTATTACTATTACTATTACTATTACTATTACTATTACTATTACTATTACTATTACTATTACTATTACTATTACTATTACTATTACTATTACTATTACTATTACTATTACTATTACTATTACTATTACTATTACTATTACTATTACTATTACTATTACTATTACTATTACTATTACTATTACTATTACTATTACTATTACTATTACTATTACTATTACTATTACTATTACTATTACTATTACTATTACTATTACTATTACTATTACTATTACTATTACTATTACTATTACTATTACTATTACTATTACTATTACTATTACTATTACTATTACTATTACTATTACTATTACTATTACTATTACTACTATTACGACACCCCCCAGCCTTCATCTACAGAGCAACAAAAACTTCGAAAAGGCAAGGTATATGTGGTTAAACGTGAATCGAACCTGGAGCTTTCCAAGTGCCAGTCATCTAAATATGCATTAGCGTAGAAGACTTATTTTCCTGAACAGCTCAACATACAATTCTATCATGAAAATGTAACTTCAATAAAAGGAACCATTTTTCTCTGTTGAAGAAATGGAAGGTGCATTAGTGATATTATTTATTTTAGCAAGACGAAGGTGCAACAATGAAGCCTTTATCTGGACATACGTCTGTGTGTCACCTCAAAGCTGAAAAAGGAAAAAACAGATAGTCTGAAAGATAATAAAAGCAGGCGTTCCGTTGTCGACGAGTTTTAGGAAATTAACTGCACACATTTCTGTTATCTAGCTGCGGTGTGTTCTACTAGATTATCATAGCGTGTTTTAAATGCAGCACCTGGAATAGCTACACGTTTGTTAAACATACATTTTAATGCAAATATTTAGTGGCAGCTACTGGAAGAGTAATACTACACAAAGGAGTTGATGCTATGAATAAGGGAAGGAATGAAACAAGGGCTCCCGTCGAATGCAAATATTAGACGAAATGAATTTATATGCACCAACTGTTACCAATTAGAGGCAGTTAAACTTAAAAGGGTTTGCGTAAATTACTTTCCACTAGTAATACATTATTCAGATAGAGAGAACAATACTTCATCTTATTGAAAAACTAAAAGACTGACTTGTAAATTAATTACAAGAACAAAGCTTCGCTCTTTAGGAAAGTGTGGAAAAGAGATGGCTGGCAATTCTGTCAACATTAAGTTACGAAAAGCACAATAGAAAACCAAAAGCACCGACACGTTTTCTTGTAGTCGGCTATAAATCATTAACAAAATTAAACTGACCTACTTTTTGGCTAGTGGATAGGTATTGAAATTACTATAAGGTACTAAATAATTACATCTATTAACGGAACACACACACACACACACACACACACACACACACACACACTCACACATATGTATATATACATTATTTTTACACATGTTCTAATACGTATATAGTAGAGAAAGTACATTATTCTAAAAATTATATACAGAAATTATCCCTGAATAAATAAATGAATTAAAAAAATTAAAAATGCAGTTTTAATAAACGGTCTGTAAATTTTTTGTTTTGTTTTGTTTTGCAGTTTACGTCCTCCAACGTTGTCATATCGGGCGATGAATGAAATGGGTGAAATGATGCTCGAATGATTTCGGGGTCCATGAAGCTTAGAGCTACCCGATGTTCATCTATCAGGATAAGGGAAAACCCGGAAAAAACCTTATCCAGGTAGCTTGCCCTGACCGAGATTCGAACTGGGGACCTCTTGAACGTGAGGCAGTCACGTTACCATCTACGCTACCGTTTGTGAACCACAGGACCACTTATGCAGTATTCATACAGGAGTCTTCATTTAAAACCTAACGTGCTCACAGCATTTCACCTGTGCGCGATTGGGTGTGCCATAGCCGGCTTTGTTTCTACATGACCTCCGCGCGTAAAACATGTATGACACTCTTACCTTATAGGTGCTGGAAATATCATCCATCTTCAACTAAATAAGCATTATATTGCGAGAACTCGTTCTGATTCACACGAATAAGTTGTGCCACTGTAATATTTTCGATATCATTTCTAATTTTTGTTTTTCTGCTTCTAGTGTATGAGGATTTGTTTCGTAAACTTTGTCTTTCAGGTTACCCACCAGTAAAGATCACATACTCTTAGATCGGGGGAGCGAGAGGACCATACACTACCACTAATTCCCTCTATCTTCAAGCACTTCCCTAATTTTATTCAAGTACTCTTTTGCTGTATGGGCAGTAGCAGAATCTTGTTGAAACCACCCATATGATTTCTCTTCTTCCGTCAGCTCATGATTTAATTGAGTCTAAGTGACATTTCGGAACCTTTCTGCACTTAGTCTGCTCGTGGAATATTGGACGATTATGCGTCTAGCGCTAACAGTACACCAAACTGCAACTTTCCGATCATAATGAAGGATTTCTTGAACAAAATGTGGTTTCCAGAAGCCCAGTACTGACTGTTGAGTGTTGACACGACCACTGAGGTGGAGCCACGTCTCATTGGAAAAGGATAGAAGCTGTGGATCAGTTAAACTGTCATTTGCTGATGAAAAAAAATCATTCACATTAGTGTATTCCTGATACTGGGTCATCTTGTTTTAAAGCATGGACACTTGTACGGGTTTAGTTTTAATAAAGTAGTTGCTGTAAGTGCAGAAGACTCTGAAATGCCCAACTTTTGTGCTAATTTTGGGATGGATTTGGTTGGTGAACTTTCAAAACACTAGCCTATATCATCTAATTTTTCTTCTACTGATACTGTACGCTTATGCTTTCGTTTTTTGTTTACCTCAAAAGCAGTGGTTTCAAATTCCTTCACAATCTCGTGAATCGTAAATCTGGAAGGACGCACTTCATCAGAGAACCTTTGAATATATTCTATTCAAACACGGTTTGGTGATTGTCATTTATCTATAACTTTTACGCACGACTATGCGCTGCTATAGTGCTGCGCCGTGGCGTAGCGTGCTAAGGCAGCATGCCTTGGTTCCTAGCCACGGAAAGCGGCCCGGGTTCGATCCCATCCATGGGGTGCGGATTTTATGTTCCCGGTATAGGACCTGTGCCCACTCAACATCGGGAGGAAATTGTGGAGGTTACGATAGGTAAGCGGCCCTGGTCACGAAAAGCAACGTTCCGGCTGGGGGATGCCGAGATGCTGACCACATCTCCTCCCCGTATCGGTTGGATGATCGTCCACCTCTGTCGTGCGTAAGTGGGCGTGAATCCGGCAGTCGGGTTGGTAGGCCTTGGCCCTCTAAGGGCTGTCGCGCCATGGGTTATTATTATATTATGCGCTGCTGTAGAGTCAAGCGCCTGTTCATGTTGATGCCGAGTGGTATTCACATCGCTAGCCCCGCGCACAACCTTAGCCGATAGTGAGAGAATCTAACCGTGGACTTTGTTTGGTTTTGAACGAAAAGCCATGTAAAACCAAACCTGGTGTTTAAGTTTACCATCTTTCAAGAATGCACTAAGAAGATTTTCAAGAAAATCCTCACTTCACATTACCCTTTGAAATGTTTAATATTTTTTAATCCCTTCAACGATTTTGTTTAAAATTCCATGTGCTTAAATGTTCTGTAATACTTTAACCATGTGTAGGATGAGTTTGAATGGTATAATCAGAGATATCAATTCAAATCTCTGCTATGAATTGCATTTTTTAGTCAGATTATACCTTTCCAAATATGTTTAAAGTGCTTTTATGAAAAACAATTGTACATCTTGAATTTTCTGGAGATGTCATTGGAAGTCTTTTGGATGACCTTTACGGAACTTGTAAACTTTAAGATGTACACAACAGTTTACTCTGTATCCCCTACTGCACATTTCATTACAACTCGCAGTTTGTCTTTTTTTTTTTTTTTTCCTTTTCCTTTCTTTTGTTTTGTCCTGGACGTATAAGTCTTGGGCATCAGATAGCGAAGGGCATTCAAAGAATTTGGCTATCGCTTAACCCTGCAAAATTTTCCTATTCCTATTGTTTGAAACTAAGTTAATACTTTTGTGTTAACGACGCTGCTAATGGAGAGGATCCTATCGGCACCAAATTATGTCAGAAATTTGTCCCTCAAATATTCTCTTGCATGTCAGCGAATATACTGACTGCTCTTAAGTGCACTTCTGGGTTGGGTTTGAACCCGTGATCTTGGGATCATAGGTTAGCTCCTGACAACTCAGCCCCTCACAGTTAACATTTCCATTGGACTTATAAGGAAAACGTAATAAGTAGTGGTGGTGATTTTTCGCTAATGAGATATAACGCGATTAAGTGTGAAATTGACTCAAAATACGATATAAATGCAAAATCGAAGATTTTCTCAAGTAATTATTTTTCCCCATGCTCTTTCTTCTGGAAGCTTTAACTGAAGAGTCTGTAGAATATTTGCATGTTTAGAAGGAACATAAAGTAAGTGACCACTCTTCTGGAATGTGGAAAATAGTCCTTCCCACTAAATTAGCTTATTGTACCACCATTGCTCATATTAGGCAATGCTTGGTACATAAAGCGAGTTCAGTTGTTTCACAAAAGAAACCCATCTTACCACGACTAATGACTGTCGCAAATCTATCTTCACAGCCCAGTTAACGGAAAATTTAAATCGTTGTCTTTGAAAACCAATAGAAACCCTAATTTTAAGGAAGTGATAAATACATTTCAATTCCAGTTGAGATTATTAGTTGCCAAAGTTCCGCTTTTCATTGTTCTGTTCTTCGTCAGTAAGTGCGAAGATGGTGAGAGCGAAAATATGAAATAGCGGGCAGAGGCGGAAAGTGTGACAAATGTCTTTCTCCAAGACGTTGGTAGGCTTTTCGATCCTGTCACTGTTGCCAGAGTAACTTCAATAAATTATACGATTTTAATGAAAGTAATTTTTTGTACTTCTTTTTTTTTCATTTTTTCGTGATGTTAAAATGCATAGTTTTGTTGAGGGATTGAATATTTTCATTCACAACTGATACAAACAATGCAGAATAATAAAGATGTAGACAGACAGCCTGCAAATGCTCTTGGCTCTGAAGCAGCAATGCCCGAGCAGCTCTGCAATGTATTTGGGATCCTACCAACAGCGTAGATGCTGAAAGATATTTCAGTAAATATAATTTGATTGTGAGTGTTACGAGGGCAGAAATAACAGAACAGAATGTTGAAATATGCTCAATGCTTGCATTCAGTAAGATTACTGATTAGTAAAGTAGGATAATTTAGTGCATTTATTTGTTGTGTTAATTTTACATCAGTATGCTTTAGTCTGTATTAGATTGTTCTATATTTCTGTGAACTGCTTTGTGAAATAAACTGACACTTTATGCATTTTTAACTCTCCGTCATTAATGACCCTCCATAAATGTGTTTTAAATTTCATATAAATAATATTAATATTCATTGTGTAACGAACTTAACTCAAACTTTTTCAAAGTGCTAAATTGCAAATGTATAAATGCTACAAAATGCTAAACGTAAAAATGAAAATGCAAAATAACACTACCCTAGTAATAAGGTAATTCTACGAACGTGTATATCGATGTAACATGTAGTACACATAAGAATATGTGAAAACGGTGTTTACAAGAATGAAGAAAGTTTATGAGTGTAACATCAGAATTTTTCTTACGAAATTTAAAAGAAAAACGACATCATAAAATAAGTTGAATGTAAAGCTATGAAAATTATATAGGAAGCTTATAAAGTGAATATCGTGATACCTGTTTATTCATCAATCCTTAATATTCACAGCAGAGACACATAACACGTGTAAGAATATTCTGTCGTTTTATCCCAACTTAAACAGCTGTTCCCAAATGCTAATCTGATACATCGAAGAAATGCTGCAGATGCTTGCAACTATTAAAATTGACATTTACGGATGGAAAAAACAGTGATAATAGCCCAAGTTGTGGACCAATACCCGAACGTATCTAATGGAACAGGTGTGTGTGGCATCGCGTGGTCATGTTCCCTCTCTTACCGCCTTCGAGAGCAGCCGGAGAGACTCGAGTAGAACCGACCGCGACCGAAGCTTCTCGCCCAGTTCACAAGTAATACTTGCGGGCAGCTCGGCTATCGGTGCGGATGTGAGCACGTGCCAAGTCCCGCCAACTTATCGCGCGAAAACTTTACGTGTCTGCTGCCCTCGCGAACTATAATCCTTTCGTTTCTATCGCGTCTTTTTATTTACTACATATTTAATATTTTAATTATTTCGTACGTGCCAAAGACATTGAATGTGCCAAACACATAAAAAACTCCCCCCTTACGGAACTATAAACGTGTGACTTATCGAAGGGTTTTTATTTATTTAATTTGATACGCTTCAAAACCCGCGCGTGTGTAATTGTGAATGTACAGGCAGATTATAATTTAATGACCAATGCGAAAGAGTAAACAAAACTTTAAAGTTGCTTTCGAAACTTTTGTTAAGAAATTGTAAAAATGGAATTATATGGAGAGGTCCAATATTTTGTTAAGTTATACAGGCTAAAGAAATGTAATGAAATTATTAAAAGGCTTTAAGTGTTATGTGCAAGATTAAAAGAAATGAACTAGTGGTGCTATAGTTTATTTAGTAAAAAAAATAATTTGATGTCAGGCTAAGATGATATATCTCTTACGTTAATAAGGAAGGAGAATTCTCAGTCACTTTCTTAAGAGAAAAGAACATTATCAACAACTCGTCATTATCGACGAGGTATGAGCTGATAATCGAGCCACGTGAAGAAGTCGCAAGTTAAGATGGACTAATGCTGAAGATGAAGGGAGTGTACAAAGACCCGGTGCACAAGTGCAACAGTGACCCAGGCGGAGTCGCCGCCGAACGCGAAGAAAACAGGCCAACATCATCAGCAACGGCCGTACCTGCTCGCAAATGTATCCTGACACTCGATGGTTACTCCTACGTCATTGGTGAGTCTTCCCCCTTAAGTAACTTTCCATGTGTTTACTCTTCAATCGCTCGATGACAAAAATGCGTTTGATTTTGCGGAAAGGACTAAACTCTTGTAACTCTGGTTCTTGTAGCCTGGTTCTTCTGTATTGGAAGAATATGTGCAATTTAGTTTCTTCGTTGGGCATTTAAAATTAAATCATATGGCATGCTTTTTAAGTGAGTTAGATAACAATGCCATACGGTTTTGTTTCAGCCAGCGAAAACATGTACATGACTGAAAAAAGAAATGAACACCAAAAATCTTGATTGCAAATGTTATGAGGTTCGAAGACCTGCATTTATTTTAAAGTGACAATTTCTACTTCAATTATATTTTTAATAGTATTTAGATAACTGCTAGATTCTCTCTATAACCTATTTCCCCACCTTTGTTTCTCATTTTCTCTCACTCCCTATTCCATCGTATGTAAAACATAAAAATAAAAATTAGAAAATACAAGTTTGGCTTTGCTTTATGAACCATACGAGTTCCCAAGCTAGATATAAAATGAAAATATGCCATAATGCAATAATAACAGTCCTAATAAATATCTAAGTTCCTAAATAAATATCTAAATTACAAGATGTCGGGAAAGCGTACTTAAAAGATTTTATGTCTTTTATTTTAAACTAACTTCACTAATGAACAATTTAATTAATTGTTTGACATCTTATCTCGCTATGAATGCTTTTATGCGAAGTATTTCCCCCTTAAGTAACTTTCCATGTGTTTTCTCTTCACTCCCCCGATGACAAAAATGCGTTTGAATTTGCGGAAACGACTAAACCCTTAAGAGTTTGAAATCTGGTTCTGGTAAAACAATATTTTAAGATTAAGTGCAATTTAGTTTCTTCGTTGGGCATTTAAAATTAAATCATAGGGCATGTGTTTTAAGTGAGTTAAATAACAATGTCATACGATTTTGTTTCAGCCAGCGAAAACATGTACATGACTAAAAAGTGAACACACAAAAAAAAGATCCTGATTGTAAATGTTATGTGGTTCGAAGTCTTGCATTTATTTTAAAGCGACAATTTCTACTTAAATTTGATATTTTTTATTATTTAGATAGCTGCGAGATTTTCTCTCCATGCTTTTTCCCCATCTTTGTGTCTTTCATAACTCATCATAACTCATTATAACTGCTTTTCTGCGAAGTATTTCAGATATCAGATGCCCTTTACTAACGTAAGTTATGAAACAAGTATTTGATTATTCTGTTAAAAACACGTACACAAAAATCAAACACTAATTTTGCCTTCAGGGTAGCCCATTGTAAATGACATTAGATGTTTATAAGAATAAAAAATTAGAATAATTTGTTCAATGCGCTATTTAGAAGTGTTATGTTGTCATGCGAACTCCTACATGACATAACTAATTAATTATTCACAAATATTGCGTGACAACGCTTGTTTGTAAGAAACATCTGATTTTAAAGCGATATAATAGCCCAGATACAAATATATTGACACTTGCTCTGAGTTTGTGTTATCTAATCTGTTAAGTGGATCGGATTCGACACTGAAGCAGGATTTATCTCGTTCCTTACAACTTCTCTTTAATTCTTTAACCGTAAAATTTGGCGTGACTGTTGACTCAAGTTTCACGACAGTTTTATTAACTTTTCCTGAGCAGCAGCGCAGCCCATGTTCTCTTATAATATCTACTATAAAGACTAGTTCAAGAACACGTTTTAATATCTTCCCCGAAGACTTCGTTATTCTTTTAGTTTACTTTGCTAAGAAGTTATATAAAAGTTCAGTTGAATTAAAAAATAGAATAGTACGTTTGATATTGAACTAACGTAAAAGGATCCGCAAGAGAAGATAAAGTAATATAAAACTGAAGGAACAGTTGAATGTACCATTAAAGAGGAAGATCTCGTTTCTTGATGAATACAAAATAAACATTATCATTTAGAGTTTCAATATTCCTTCCATGTTCTTAAACAGTTTATATATTCCTCAGTATTACAACTCATTTATGTAACATCAGGGATGCTTTATTAATTATTTATTTTCTTTATTCAAGGACTGATCTTAAATAAATGCAAGCGATAGAAGAAACAAATGAAATAAATATAAATGAAAGCTGTTATGCAATGAGTGCTTTATTAAGCTATAATCTTTGTGCCTCTTCCTTTTATACATTCAAAAATCTGTAATTCTGTACATTTGAGTCAGAATTTTAAATAAAAATATAATTTTGGAACAGTATTTTCGTTTATTTTCAGATAAAATGCCATTTATTTTACATTTTATAGAGGCATATTTACAGTGGTTTGAAGTAACTCTATGAGCACATTAAACTGGGCATTATTTCTGGAAGTTCTTCATTTCTTCAGTTTAATTTTTTGGTATTAAAATAGCATAATATAAGTCAAAAGATTTCCTTCGTATATACATCAAATTACGCTTAATCGTAATGCTGGATTTCAGTTCAGCTCCTCTAGGAAACCGGCATTAAAATGGAAAAATTTAAGTCATTTTAGAAGCACAGGTCAATACAGATTCATAATCAAATAGTTATGTTTCTTTGAACCAATTAATTTTCTATATTCACGCCATCTCCTGACCTGTCATTTAATTTACTTAAAGCAGTCTTTTGTTCGGTAACACGAATTTTGATAGTGTTTTGTCTTTGTTTATATTTGTGCTGTATCCGGTGTTTCATTTATGATTATAACATTTAATAAATACCCTGATGATGGGAGCGAAGCACACTCCCAAAACGTCGATTTCTGATCGTCTTTTCAACTGGCGTGCTTGCCGAGATGAAATTGAGCAACGAATATACTACCTTTCAAATGTTAAATAACGCAAAATTTTGTAGTAAGCTGTAACCTCCTCTGCGAAAAGACGCCCAAAAGAAGAACTAAAGATATTTCTAAAATAAACATTAATATTTCTGCTTCCGTGCATTTTTGTGTAAAATAAATTTGCATGATGAAAACTCTTATGTTATTCGTTGTGAAATGTAAATACAGAAATAAATTGATGAGGAAGAGTTAGACTGAAAATAGTTTCGCAGTGATGTTAAATCAAGATGTAAATTTCTAACGTTATAATAGAAGTATTTATATGAAGGGAAAGTTTTTGAAAAAGGTTTAAGCAATTTAGTCAAGAAGCTTGTAAGTGTTTTCTTTAATATGATGTTCAGCTAACCAGTGGGAGGCGGAGAGGAGAAACGATGAGGATGAGGAAGAGAAAAAGGGGAAGAAGTCAAGTACACTTAAAGTAAATTAAATGACGTTCACACATAATTTCATAAATAGACACTTAGCTAGAACAAGAAATAATTACAGATAACCATTTCCTCGAACAAGTACACTTTTTGCTGTTCTGCTAACTCTTAAGACAGTTAAAATATGAATGTACTTTATATATTGTACATAAAATTATGTATATGTTTACATTTATCTGAATCTAGATCCTAAGTTTAGGCTGAAAAGTTAACTGCACTTTCTAAAACCCTTATTACGCAATAGCTTCCATATTTACACGTGCACCTACTTAATGACTATTTTAAACGTATGTTTACAGTTAAATATAGCGTGTGTATTGCTGCTGTGTGTCCCAAACGGATACCATACTTGGACTTTTTCTCTGAACGTTAGAAATAACGAGAAAGAAAACTAGGAGATAATACGTTTGATAATCTCCAATTAGAGATTCAGGTTAACATTCAGTTTGGATTAAGATTCTTTAAGGCATTTCCAAGCATTCCTGCTGATGCTCCCAAGATAATTTTTTCAGTGTATTTTGGATAATAATCTTCGTTACAATTACATTGTTGAATGGATATTCTCTACGAGTTTGAGATGTTGGTTGTATAAATTTGTGTGTAGTCGTACGCCCTTTTCACAATACTAAACATAGCTTCCCATGTATAAAGTATGATTTCGTATTTGTGGCGGCATTTCATTAAATCGATATCTAGAAATTCTCATAACTTCAATTAAAAATAACACAGTATTTTTGTTAATATATTCTTATAAAATGCACATTGATACGACGGATAAAATACCTTAAAATTAATTTTGTTAGATTCAGATTACTTTCTCCAGAAATTCTTCAACACACTGCCACTACCAAAACTTATCCTAACTGATGCACGTTAATCGATATAAACGTCTGCAGAAACTTCTTGTATATTTCCTGGTAGGTACTACGGAAATAAGGCAATGCAGTAGTTTTTAAGTGATGTTCAAATGTTTAAGATCTCATTGCTCTCTGATGGTTTTGGACTTTCGTTTTCTTTGCATGGTCAAGAGACACAAGGGAGAAAAGAATAGCGACTTTTCTCTTTAGTAAATTATAATGGTTTCAAAATTCGAAACAAATTAAAATAATTAACACTAGAGAAGGGTTTTATCACTAACTGTGTACTTTAAGAAGATCCGAATTCTTTCGCAAGTATCATTTATTACAGAGGCTTTCAGAACTTGTATTTGATGCACAATTTTTAACTTTAAAATTTTACTGTTATTGTTACCAGTAGGTACATTTACACACCTATATTTGATAGATATAAAATGTATTAATCTGGTTTTAATATGCTTGAGTCGGTCCTATTCAAGCTATTTTTAATTAAAATGTTAAAATCTTTAATCATTGATAAAATCTGAACAGTTTTATTATGTAAATGTTAATTAAATACTAATATTAATTGTTATTTTTATTTTCTCCAACTCTTGCAAATCTGAGTGGAGAACCAGTGTATTCGAAACAAAAAAGAAGGGCCAATGGGCAGACTTAATCAAGAAAATTCTTGAATTTTATGTACGTTAAAAAGGAAACAAATTTGATAGCATAACCGCGTACGTTTGGGATTTTACAGTCAAGTCTAACATCTTTTGTGGCGGAAAAGTAAATATTTTAAAGGAATCTATTCCAATGGTACCAATATTTGCCATATTACGTTTCCTGTTTAATTTTACCTTTTTGAAATGACATAACCATATGTTTAAAGTACTGAGGTGGTGATTGTTAATTTTGGACACCCTCTAATCCCCGAAAATCTCTTTGTGGCTATTACATTTTGTAAAAATGCGAAACGTTTAAGTTTAATACGATAGCATTTTAAACCACTCAACACGTTTTTGAAACCGGTGAATAGTACATTGAAAATGTTGATTATAAAACTTATTGAGTAAAGCATAACGTTTATGAACCCACGGTACACTGTTGCTTAGGGAACTCAACCTTGCCTCAGCTAATTTCATAGGATTGATGATTCTCTTTAAGTATCATAGCCGTTATTTCAAATTTGTGTGCGTTATTCCAGTTTCACTTCGGTTATATTATTTCAAATTTATTGTTTAACGTATATAAAATAATAACTATGTTATTATTTAATACTCTAGAACTATATTTGTATTTTAAGTTAGCTACTTGGGTTTATTCCTCTTTTTCTGGGAAGTAAAATAAACAAACAAATGAAAACTTGTTACAAAAAAATTGCATATCTTTAATGCTTAGTGTCAATGACAAGATTAAAAATCTATGTTAAGATTAAATTATTCTCACTACCGTATTTACAAACTATTACAAAAGCATCTTCTATTTACCTCATGTTAATCAGGATAAGGTTATGTAGAAAATTTGTTCAATGATATTCCCTTAGAAGTACACGGAGATTAGAGAAACGATGTAGATTTTAGCGTTAGTCAAATGTTTAAAAGGTGTGTATATGTTGATGGCTTTGAAATTTTCTTGTCCTAGTGGGGAAGAAACCAAAAGTTATATTTCTTAAGAATAACAAATAATATCTTAGAAATGCTTTAACGTTATCTCAATTACATTGTTTCCTTCAACCAGATCTACATTTTCTGTGTAGAAAAATGCTGTTTAAGTCTTGTAATTTACTATTTCTGGTTAACTATATTTTATAATTTACTTTATTTAACATAAGCTTGTGGAAGCCATATCCAGTCTTCAATACCCTATTAAGTTTATCATTTTTAAAACAATTACGCATCACACTGCGCATTTTGATAAATTTTATAAGCAACAATTATCTACTAACTATAGTTTTAGTTAGCGGTTGCACTGTCAAGCTTTGTTGCTTTCCGGTGGTCCTTTGTCGTAGACTTACGCACGTTAGAGAACCTCACGCCTGATAAAAGAGGCCTTTGAGCAAAGTTAAGCGGTTTTTTTACGCCCAATATAAAATGGAACGCAGAGAACCATTGCAGTTAACGTATGTGCATAGGTAGGACATTTTTAATGCCTCTCTTTTGATTTGGTACTTTCCGATGTGTAAAGATCCATATTTTATGGGCAAATCAATTAATTAGGAGAACGGAAATGTTGCATCGATTTGAAGCCCTGTAATATCTCTTTATAGGAGCTAAAAATTAATTTGGGCAAATGCAAATTCATTCACTTGGCAATGTTAATGAGGCTGTGAAAATGTAGGCATCTCCCTCGTTTTTTGTCTCGGACAAACAATGGACCACTCTCTCCAAACCGTTGACAAACTGCTTCATTATCTCTTGGTTTGACGTCCATGTGGGGCAATAAAACTTTTCTAGGAAAATTAATGAGGAATTAGCTACATTTTTTGTTACAGATACTAAATATTTTGTTTTGGGTCAATTTGTAACTGTCCAGAGGGTTTTAATGGCGCTACACGAATATTTGCACAAAAAGTCACAGATTTTATTTGCATGGAAATGCAAAGTGGGAGTTTTCCATTTGCTCTAGATGTGCTTATTATTGTTACGAAATCATATCTATATTATTTTTATTATTAAACAGTTCTACGATATTTAAAATGTCTTACATGTAAATGTGCCATAAGCTAGACAGTAAGCCTAAAGCAGTCTATGAGCACCAAAGTATCACATCCGTTATGAATTGTTCAGTTGCAACATCGTTGCTATAATTCCAATTTACGGTCTTAGTTATAATTTTATGAAGTTGAGTAATGCCAGTAACTGATTTCCAATACTAAAATTATATGTTGGTATATAATATTGAATTTCCGTATTTCTGAATCATATTCAACATAAAAGATGTAATTTTTTTTTCATTTTCTTTCTCACGTTATCTGCCTGTCCCATAATATACCATTCAAATTTGTGTTAACATATTTCCCATTTTCACACACACACACACACACACACACACACACACACACACACACACACACACACACACACACACACACACACACACACACACACACACACACACACACACACGTTCAAGAGGAGTTACTTGGATAAGGTTTTTCCGGGGTTTTCCCTTAACCTGAAAGAAAAATTTCAGGTAACTCTAAGCTCTAAGGATCCTGGGCATCATTTCACCCATTCCATTCATCGTCCGATATGACTTAACGTTGGATGACGTAAATTACAAAAAAAAAAAAAAAAAAAAAAAAACACCCACACACACGCACACACAGTTCTCTCTTTTTATACATTTTAGGTGTACGAAATATACAGAATGTTACAAAAAGGTACGGCCAAACTTTCAGGAAACATTCCTCACACACAAAGAAAGAAAATATGTTATGCGGACATGTGTCCGGAAACGCTTAATTTCCATGTTAGAGCTCATTTTATTACTTCTCTTCAAATCACATTAATCATGGAATGGAAACACACGACAACAGAACGTACCAGCGTGACTTCAAACACTTTATTACAGCAAATGTTCAAAATGTCCTCCGTTAGCGAGGTTACATGCATCCATCCTCCGTCGCATGGAATCCCTGATGAGCTGATGCAGCCCTGGAGAATGGCGTATTGTATCACAGCCGTCCACAATACGAGCACGAAGAGTCTCTACATTTGGTACCTGGGTTGTGTAGACAAGAGCTTTCAAATGCCCCCATAAATGAAAGTCAAGAGGGTTGAGGTCAGGAGATTGTGGAGGCCATGGAATTGGTCCGCCTCTACCAATCTATTGGTCACCTAATCTGTTGTTGAGAAGCGTACGAACACTTCAACTGAAATGTGCAGGAGCTCCATCGTGCATGAACCACAATGGGTATTTTGACATTTGTCTGCACGAATGATTTCAATTTACATTTTAAGAGAAATACTTTGTGTGTGAGGAATGTTTCCTGAAAGTTTGGCCGTACCTTTTTGTAACATTCTGTATCTTTAATAAGTGATTCAAAATGAAATTTAATCCTTATGGTATACTTATTCAAAAAGACGTGATTAAGAAGTTACTTCTAAAGTACAGCAATAAACACAGCACAATACAGCACATTTAGGCTCGAATGTCATTTTGGTTGTATTTAGCTTTAAACATTTGAAGGATTGCACTACTGTTTTGTAGGTGTAATCGATCTTATAATTATTTATTTGCTTAGCTGGTGGTGAATAAAATATTGGGTCGAGGGCCCTTAGAGCTTAAGACTTACTAACCCGTTTTTTCAGGATAAGGGAAACTTGGAGAAAAATAATCTTATTGTGACTTTATGGGTTCGTAGAATTAAAAGTCCAATTTGCATAAATTCAAATCGTTCTTTATTTCCGTAGAAATACACTCACAGTAGAAGTATTACATCACATACACAATCTACCAAGGTCGATGACCACAATAACAGCGTTCTGATTACACCTGTTTACATCAGCTCTCGTTACAACACTTCACAGCTGTTTACCACTACTGCTCTGTTTGCCTCTCCTCTGGCGTGTCACAATCTCTTATATATACCTTCATTGATAATTTCTGGACCGTTCTAAAACAAACCAGAAATCGAATAATCTCTATCAATTAAGAAGTTACTAGAAATTTCAATTTACCACACTTATCTGTGACGGTAAGTATTTTATCTTCGCTATCGTTATTTGCCCGGCTCTTTGTGTACACAAGCCGCGCTATCTAAGATAGGGATTCCCGACATTATTCAGATGAATTACGCAACTAAGGTTCGAACTCGGAAACTATTCAACTTATGGGAGACACGGAAGTCGGCTACTGACGATTTTATCACCTCAATATTTGCTGAAATTTAATTGCGGCGTAATCTCTTGAAGCCATAGAAAAATAACGTTGTCACATTTTAATTGTTTTGACATACCTGATGTAATGCTTGAAACATTTTACTATCTGTGAAATAAAAAAGCATATATGTTTAAAATAAAGTACACTCATGGTCTAACAAATAATTTTCAACGTTCTACGTTTTTGAAACGAAAAGCCAGTGATAAACGTCAATAATTGTGTAGGATTGAACGTCAATTCCCAGTAAACTTCTGCTGTTAAGAGTACGCTTAAATATGAACTTCACTGTCCATTCAACCTTGCAAAGCACTTCAGTTCTGTATATATAAGTGAAAGTCTTAAGTGTGTATGCGTCCCTGTTTTTTAATCAACGTTCTCCAACGTTGTGTCATATCGGAAATGAAATGAGTGAAATGATGCTCAAATGAACCCAGGGTCCATAAAGCTTAGAGTTACTCGACATTCATAATTCAGGACAACTCATTCATAATTCAGGTTACCCCTTATTCGGGTAACTTACTCTGAGTTTTGGACAGTTGAACGTGAGGCAGACAGCATACCATTTATGCTACCACGGCGAGCGTATGTCATTTTATGATCAACAACTAGTTATTCCTTGGATCTTTCCTCTAGGTTCCCCTATTCATCCTATACTTTTATTTGGCTCTATTTTCACATAAACTTAGCATTAGGCTTTAGATGTACACCTTACTGATAAAAGTAATAGAATAACAATTGGAAGTACCAACTTTTAAGTACTAAAAGTATTCTCAAAATCGAATTTCCATTAAGCACAAGAATTATCATATTTCCTTGATCTTATATGAACATTTTCAATATGGTATCACTGGATATGGATTTATATATACAAATACCTTCAACCAGAGAAATATATGTAAATATAACTATTTTTAAAAGTAATTCTTTCAGATTATTCCCTCCAGGATTGAACAACTTTGGGAAACTATTACATTTATCTCAGATTTGTATACGCTATTTAATTATTCGCGAAAACCAAGCCTACTGATACAGCACTATAAGCCATGGTTTAAAGGTTTGTATAATAAAAAAGAAACCTGAACCGCGTGACTCCACCATTAATTTAACCAAATTATTGATCGAGTACGATTACACATTGTAGTTGAACCTGTGATGTGCTGGACTCACGTGGTTTCTAGCCACATTTCTGCAAACCGTCCTTAATAATCGACATAAACTTCGATTCACACATTAGGTTTTCTTTGGTCATAACTCTATGTGATGTTTTAAAGATGCGCTTCTGTTTGCATTGCAGCCACAGGAAAAGTAAAATAATAGTGATTTAGCATTTGAAAAGGAAGTATAACTCGAAACACAAACCAAAACCAAAGCATTGCTTGGACATTCATTTAAAACCGTATTTAAATGGATAGAATTTAATGAATTTACATGGGTAATAAGTAACAAAGGAACCTACTACAGCTACCAAAAGCAATGTTCGGGAACACTTAGGCGGTACACAATTGCTGTTTTACAGTTCGAGTAGCGGGACGTGTATAAGGCCACAAAGCATCACTTGAATGCGACGAGGTAAGAACATTCATTTCTACACTTTATCGCTTTTAAGATAACAAAAGTAGCTTTAACTTTGTTAATGATATCTTAATTAATTCTTTAACAAGCTTCTTATCGGGTACAGACCTACACGATCTACACCGGAAGACCAGGATTACACTGATGGTCGTTGAAGCCTTCACATCATTTGTCTGTAATGTTTTTCTTAAAGCTAGGAGAAATGAACCACCTGTTATGAAGGATATTTTAAGCACCTCTATTGCAGTTAGCAAAATAATAATGTTTTGGAAATTACGGCCTGTTTATGCTTAGCTGAATCACTTGTATGCTCTAAGTTATACACACTAAATGGCAAAGTTTACTAAGAACTTATTCTGTTCCACTTTGTATGTTACATTTACTGTGGTACTTATTTATAGCAGGTAAAGTATTTCCTTCGCCCTACATAAAAAGTTTATAATAAGACTTATATCGAAAGCACATTGAAAGATCCTTCAATTTGAATAAAGATGTTAGTAAAATAAAATTACTTGCAAATGTATATACAATGCTTGGACATCATAGCTAACCCGACGTTCATCTTTCATACGGGGGGAAACCTTATCCAAATAACTCATCTTGACCTAGATTCAAACTCCAAACATCTTGAATATACAGCAGACGACCTGCACCCGCCCCCCCCCCTCGTCACTCTTATCAGGATCCAACACAATTACTTTTAAGCATGCTTGTGTATTCCAAATTACAATTTCCCTAAAAATTGCGTTAAATACTTTAATCTTGTTAGATATGCATCTTTCACTTTTATTGATATTTACTCCCCTGCATTTCAGAATTTGAGAGAATCAAACACTGTAGATAGACGTAAGCAAACCACCAGCATATTTTGGATGTAAAAGTTTAAAAAATACAGAGGTTCTATTAAAATGTAGCACAGTGTTATTTTAGTTTTTGTTTTTGCGGTTCCCGTTTTAATAATCATGGCTCTAGCGCTAATATGTGAATAGTTTTAGAATTTACACTGTATTATCTAGATTTGTATAATAAATAAACTTCCAAACAGGTACACATTTCCTATTTCAACAAAAAATCTGCAATAGGTTAATGAAAAAGGTAAGTTGTACATGCTGCATTAAATAAAAAATATCTTATCACCAACGTATGAAAATTACATCAGTTTAAACCACATGAAATACAAGGGGCTCATGAGTTAAGGGCCCATCGTTAGGTAGGTCATTTGGACCCACCCTCTTTTACAAATAGCAAAAATTTATGAAGATCTTGAACAGATATGTCACTTCTTCGAAAGATCTAACTTATAATGCAGTGGTAGCAATCTAGCTGCACACAAATGACCTAATAAGAAATATTCTTTATAAATCCCTGAGTTACCTGTCTCCTAGCTAGAAGCATGCTGCTCACAACACTTTCGTTCATAAGATAAAGTTTCCGAATCTAAAACATAGAACATAAGCATAATCTTGCCTCCAGATGGTGCAATGCCTTACAGAGAGTCATATTTAGATATTCCGTTGTCTCTTTTATTGATATTTACTCGTACTGAATTTCAGAATTTGAGAGAATCGAACACTGTAACGGAAGCAAAAAACCAACATATTTTGGATGCAAAGGCTTCAAAAATACAGAGGTTCTATTAAAATGTGGGATTGGGTTATTTTAGTTTTTATGAGGTTCTCGTTTTAATTATTATGTATGCAAAGCTAATATGTGAGTAAGTTTACAATTTATTCTGCAATATCTACATTTGTTTAATAACTAAACTTCCAAACAAGTAAATATTTCCTATTTCAACAAACAACCCGCAATAGATAATAAAATAGCTGAGTTATACAGTGCGATCCATATAAACCTGAACCATTTCAATAGACCATAACCTCTGAACCAATAATGGGACACACGTTCAGCTTTGGGAGAATATAATACACAATTGGGAGATTACATTACTCCTATTTACACTTCAGAGAAAATGTTGGAAGTCTCCTCCACCAACATCTATTTATTATTGGTCCCATTTTCTTTGATATGCTCTAGACACTGAAGTTTTATGGGTATCTTCAAGACATTGGATGATATGGAAATTACAGAAGGTTGTTTCCAGCAAGATGGAGCAACGTGCCCTACGTCTAATGGCACCGTGTAACTTGTAAGCAGTTTCTTTGGTAATCGAATAATCTCGAAAGGTCTGTGGCTGCCAGATCCCCTGACCTAACCTCACCGGATTTTTCCTTGTGGGAGTATCTATAAAATAGAGTGTACAGGAATAGGCCACGGACAATTGATGTTCTCAAGAAATCCATTCGAACCGAAATAAGTAACATTGGCGAGGATACCCTCCGTAAAACTTCGAGAATATGGTGAGACGAGTGCAAACATGCTCCTAGCTGAAAGCATGCAACTCGCAACAGTTCCGTTCATAAGATAAACCGTCTGAGTGTAAAGCATAGAACATAAGCATAATCTTGCCTCCAGCTGGTGAAATCCCTCACATAGTGCAATATTTCAAGCATTCTTTAATATAGTGAATTACAGCATGTGGCAGGATAAACAATTTTATGCGTCTTGAACATCCTTGTCTTACTTCCTAGTCACTTTCTAGTTATTGGAGATTGTCATTAAGAGGCACAGTTCTATTAAAATTCTAATGGGTGTGAAATACTTTCAAGGGGATGAAGTGTTGCTGCTATGAAGAGATGACAGTTAAACAAGTGGCAGTGCTCGTGGTAGAGGGCGGATTACAACGTTTGTATTTTTGTTTATTATATGTCACTTGGTCCAGCACAACTAACCTGGACTGACGACAATCCATTTTCTCCTGGTGTGTTCACCTTCTCTTCATTTTCATCATAACGCAAGGTGAACCTAGAAAAACTGTTCGGTAGTGGACATATTGTCCCAACGTTATCACATATCAGTCATCCATTGATTACAAAGATTAATGAATCATAAAGAAATTATAAATTATATAGATTAATAATTGTAATAACTCATTTCCACATGTTCAAATCAGTTCATAATTTAAGAACCAGAAGTTGCAATTTTGGGAAGGAATAAGATGAGAATAGCAACGATAAGCTCTTAATTTAGAGTTGCCAAGGCAATTGGCCGTTTCAGTGACGTCAGCTAACAATAAATCTGTTACCTTAAATTTCAATTTCTAAAACTGATATCTTTTTGGTATTTTACGTCCTCCGACGTTAAGTCATATGGGACGATGAATGGAATAGGTAAATTATGCTCAAATGAGCCCAGGGTTCATAGTGCTTAGAGATACCCAAAAATAGGAAAAAACCTTATCCGGGTAACTCACCTTAGCCGAGATTCGAACTTGGGACCTCTTGAACGTGAGGCAGACATGCTACCACCACGCTACCGAGGCGGGCTTGATACCTTTAGTTGTCATTCTCATGCAATAGTACGTTCTATGTCAAATTTGATAAACTAGAATGGGAAAATAACTTTAGTATTTAAGAAGTGAGGGAGTAAAAATTATGATACTTATATAAACAGGTTAATACTTGATGAAGCATGACGTAGGAACTTTGGTAGAGTAGGCATGATGTATAGAAACGTATATTTGTACCTTTGTTGACTTAAGTAACTGTTTAAGTGATAGATTACTATCAGTAGTCCATAGTGTTGAAAGATCGCGACTTGGCGATCGTCGCAAAAGGATTTGTTGTAACATTTTGGCGTTTCATGTTAACTTACTTTTCTCAATGTTATTGCGAAAGAGCAATATTAAATGTTTAAGCTAATTTAATTGGAGCAATCTATCAAATAAATGTGTAACTAGAAACAACGCTGAAGTCATCTTATTTTCTAGATGACTTTAAGGTTTCAGTAAGAGGTGCGCAACATAATACTAGACAAAATATTTAATTCCTGTTAAGGCACACAATTTACGTAAAAACATTTTTTGCGGAGTTAACCATTTCGAGATGATCCTTGTTTAAATTTTTCAACTGTTATAACTTTTCTCAAATGGGATATTATTCGCTCCTACGCCCCTAAGTCATTCAAATATGTGTAATAAAATCATATGTACTAAGCTTTATCTCAATTAACCATTTTTTATATCTTCCTCACTAGTCCTGGTGCTAGGAGTCACTTGGATGCCCTCAGTGAGGGAGCCGAAGCATATGGAACTGATAGATAAGATCAGGGTTGGGGGATCGACCCAATGCCTTCGATGAATGAACGTTGGAGCATTTGGTGGAATGATGGCGGGGGAAACCGAAGGACCCGGAGGAAACCCACCCCAGCGCCATGTTGTCCACCACAAATCCTACTTTGATTAACCATTTTAAGAACTGAATTGTTAAGAATGGTCGGAGAACGTTGAGAAAGTAAAATTGAGCAGTGAGGAAGATTTAAAATCATTCAGTTTGTAACATTTGAGTACTAATATTAGCCATTTAAATAAACGTTTACTCTTTTAGTGAAGACATTCCCTTTACAAAAAGAAAATATCAGAGGCTGGCCCCGTAGCTCACTCGGTAGAGCACCTGCCTACCGTGCTAGGGTCCCGGGTTCGATTCCCGGCGGTAGGGGTGGGTATTTTTCTCCGGCCAAGATAATTCCCCATCTTCCCCAGAGTCTGGAAGTATGAATGAGAGTGTGAATGTGTGCGTGATGTAATGATTGAAAAAGCAAAGATAACGAGTTAACACCTTCAGTATGTTCCAGAGGAGAACGGCCGCCGATATGACCATAGCAGGTAAAGGCGGGGTATAAATGGAACAAGGGAAAAAAATATATATCAGATTTGAGTAGAAGTTAGTTATTTTTTTAATATTGTCTGAAAAGGGAAATGAAAGAGTTACTTTAACTATAAATATTCTGCATTCATGAGTGTTTACACATAGATATTTCGGTTATTGCATATTATAATTTGGAACCATTTGTGTATATTTACAATGGTCTGCCAGTCATTTATAATATACATTTTGACTAACCCAAACTACTGGTCACCATCCGTATGGCTCTGCATTTTCACTGTTACACAATACACCAAACATGACCTTTTAGCATACATACGTATCTGCTTCTTATTAAATGCATTATTCATCGATATAGTTGTAGAGCCAATGGAAATGAAACCGCAAAATAAAATAAACAGAATACTCTATAAATATTTATATAAATAACTACATTAAAATCAACATTAGAGATACATTGGTTTTTGGTAAAGGTTCTCTTAATGCGATTTAGGGGTCCCATGGTTCGTTATGTATTCTGTAGAGGGCTGCCGTCTGGAAGCGGGGCAAGTTGTTCAGAATTGCTTATGAACCTACTACCCTCAGCGGAAAATTCCTGACTCAACCTCTATTATCAGTACCGTCACTAGGTTAGCTGCTTTGACAGCAAAACTGCTATCAACGTCAGCTGTAAAAATGTACGTGAAATTTCTAATCTTGCAGTTTTTGTCTTAGTATTTTGAATATGCTGTCACATGAAAGTTGGCAGCACTGTAAGTTTCACGTATGCAACTTCAATAGTTCTTAAGAAAAAATAATTTTATTTCTATTGTACTAATTATCAGGTGATTCAAATATAGCGAAAATCTTGTTTATACAAGATAAAATGTGATTAGAAATTTGACACTTATAGCTGATTATGCAAAGAAATGCATTTTTAAGTAACAAATCCTCATTGTCAAATTAGTAATATTTTGAGCAGTTTAAAAATTTAGGATAGACTTCCACATTTTTAATTTCTCTAATTGTTCCGATAATTTAGGTAGAGCCGTTACGAACATTTAAATCTACAAAGTTCAAACATCAAAGTATAGTAAAAGGCATTGCAATTGAACACAGGTCATTAGACTTCCTGATATTGGGTGTTTAAGTGTTCATTTGTTGGATAAACATTAGGATTAGTTCACTACAGAGGGGATGCGGTACGTAGGCCACCAAGCTGGGCTCATTGTGCCTATGCCATCAATTGAGGCACCCCGGGGAGGATGGATGAAGCGAGAGGAGACAGAGGACGTCAACCCAAGGAGTCACGGCAGTGCAGAGGGCAGGGACCGTACAGTTTACTTAGCCAGAGACTTCCTCCGACGAGCCATGGCAATGGATAGTTGAGTCCAGTTGAGTCCAGAGGTTCTACTCCTATTAGTCTTGAACACATGAATTTGGACATAATGAAATTAATACACCTCTAATTAGTGTAAATAAAAAGAGGATTTTTGTCGACTTATTGGGCATTAGAAAAGAGAGATTAAATCTATAAATGGGGTATGAACCCATTAGCTTAAATTTAGCTTACTTTTCTACATTTTGGTGTAAGGGGGCGCTCGGCGTCCTCCGTGGGGCTTTCCATAGGACAAGACCTGGGTTACAAACAAGTCCCCCCCAACTGGTGCAAGGACTCAAGACGGGATGGAAGTGGATACGCCACTTACGCGCGCCAACACCAAAGGTGAAGGCTACCTCTCGGTGGGGCCGCCTGGCGATCTAGCACACCTTCTACTAGCTGAGCAGGCTAGTACCTGGGAGAATTAATGGCTTCCCTCAACCTCGTCCTTAGACGTACCCGATTCCCACGGGTATCGGGAACCACTGCCCCCTCGAGACCATCCCAATCCGAACAACTCCCGAAGGAGGGGCTCAGATGTTCGGCCCGAGGTTCCTCTAGTAACGTCAGAGGTACCACGAGTGCTAAGGGTCCGCAGCGCTCGCACCACGGCAGCTGAAGGGGACGGATCCCCTCCCCTACGGAAAGGGCAATGGACAGGGCGATAGACAGGCTCCCCTACTGCAGGATGGCAACGAGCCCACCAGCCGAGCCCCAAAGGACCCAGGCAGGCTATCCGAACCCCAAGATTCCCTGGCTTGCACTTTAGACCACAATTCTTTTTCCTTCCCTTCCATAATCGATACCGGTGTTAAGTGATACAGATTCCGCTGGCCCAGATACTTGAAGGCGAGAGAAGCCGAAACACTGAGTCCGATAAAGAAACCAGGGTTGAGCCCAACGCCTGGAATGAGAGCGAGAGAAGGGATGATAGTATGAGAGTGAAATGAATGATACGTCCTCCAACGTTGAGTCATATCGGACAACGAGTGAAGCGGGTGAAATCATGCTCAAATGAGGCCATGGTCCATAGAGCTTAGTTATCCGACATTCGTCTTTTAGGATAAGGGAAAACCCCGGAAAAATCCTTATCCAGGTAACTCACCCTGACCGAGATTCGAACTCGGTACCTCTTGAACGTGAGGAAGATGCGCTACCATCTACCCTACCAAGGCGGGCTGATGGAGAAATTGGTGGGATGGCAGGGGGAAGCGGGAGGACACGGAGGAAACCCGTCCAGCGCCGTGTTGTCCAACATAAGTCTCACTTTCTCACCTGGAATCAAACCAGGTCGCCTTGATGAGAGTCGAGCGGTATAACCACTTGACCACGGCGCGGCCATATTACTTTTGGAGGAAATGTCAGTCACCATTTCATAAAGACTGCCAACTAAAGTGAGATGTTCATGGCAGTAAAGCAAATGGATTCATATCTAACCAATAGAGCCATCAATTTCTTCCCCATGTGAGGATATCACATGATAGGAGCTGCCTTTGCTTTACTGCACAGAACCTAGCCCAAATATGAAATGGCATATACTCTTAGGCCTGCCCATCTCCTACCACCGTCTTTGCTCCTAATGTAAGTTGCTTACGTAGTTGACTACAATAGTTAATATGCAAACAAAGCAATGAATTGTATCCTTAGAAACATGACATTCACATCACGAATTGCAGAGACTCGCTTGTTTCGACATTTTTCATTTCCCAGCCTCTGTCTCCTTAAGAGTAACAGTGCTGTACATCTCTCCCTCCTTACAAGTATTTCTCATAATTTATATCTGCCTTGTTGACAGACTCTACGAGATCAAGGTACAGTAAAACCTCTGTAAAACGTAACGCGATCGTTCCGGCATTTATTTTCCGGTTTACACAGCTTTTTGTGTTACAGAGGGTTGTATTTGAATACAAAGAAATTATTAAATAGTTCATAGGTTTACAGTGCTGAAATAATACAAAATCAAGTATAAATAATAATAGGCTGATATTTGTTATGTAATATAGTTTTAACTTGCGTACAATAATAGTAGTTTATCGCTTAGTTTTTTCTTTCTGTTTTCAACTTTCCCTTTTCAATCTGTCAGGATGAACATTTTACGCTATTTATGGTATTTTCGGTATTTTTATGGTATTTCGTTGCGGTATTTTTATTAATATTCTTAAAGCCAAAACATCAAAGTTTTCTAAGAATGTATCATGTTTTGTGGAGTGACAGTTGAATTCTTCATGTTGCATCCTCATAGGAAGTTGAACTTAAGTAGCAAGTTTGTTTATTAACCGATGTTTCGTTTTTGAGCTTTGCCATTGACACACACGAATGATTTTCCAAAAAATGTTTTTTTTTAACTCGGGAAACCTCTAAACGTATATTTGCACTAGAATCTCTATGCGTCTATACGTGGTGAGATATGTCAGCTGTCACAGACAACTGTACCTCTTGTTCTTGCTCCGACGTAGTGGGCCTGGATGCCCTTCAGTCTACTGTCTTTCATTATCTATGAATACATGACAGAACATTTCCTATTCATTATTACTTTCGCTTTTACTATTGATTTATACTAAATATTGTAATTTGTATCGTGCTGATACATATGTCCATATGTATTTATCTTGTGACTGATGGAAATCACAAAAAAATGCCCCAGTCAGAGTTGTCGAATCACAGAATTTGAACCCAGGATTTCTCAAACAGGATATAGGGCACTATATCATATTTTTATTATTTTTTCAGCAATTGCAATGCTGTTGATATACTAAATTTTGGGAAAAACATTGGTTTTTCAGGTTGATGCAAGTCCAGACAGTTAAGCGACTTCAACTAAAAACATTACTAAAGTAAATTTATGAACCCTGCTTCAATTCCTGTAATTTCAGGATCGGAAGAGGCTCGGAGCGTTAATTTTAAGAGAGCACAGATTTTAGGAGGTTATCTTAATGATGATAAATGGTCGATGCGAGGATTATTGAAACGTACGTGTCCAGCTGATAAAAATGCGATAAAACACATTCAGAAGTTGACAAGAAGGAATTTAGAATTAATTGGCTGCCAAAGAATGAAAGTAGCATTTTAATAAAAAATGATTTCAGTTCTCAAAAGATTTCTTTAACGTTAAAGTTTCTCTAAAAGCTCCAGTATGGAACAACCATTTAAATATTTGTGCTGTATGAATTTGCATCGCTCATGCCTTAAATCCGATTTTCTGTATTTAGTTTCTACTATTTGTGTTCCATTTGAAAACTTCCTTTTTACCAGATATGTTAATGTAAAATTACGAAACAAATTTGAGACACTGAAGAATTTGAAGAATTTATATTTCCTTATGAAGGGGAATAATAACTTTTGTTTATTACTTAATTTTCATATTTTGATGCTTGATGATAGTGATCAAAACTAACATGTGGACCAAGCATGAGGTAATTTTGATATACACTTCTAATAATTGTCAATTTAGTAAATTAAAATAAATTACCTGCAACAACTTCCTATGCAAGCTATATTAAACAAGTTGTAGTGCACTCTTTATGGAATAAACACGAGAAATATACTGTGAGCATCGCTATTTGTAAGGATTTAGTATAATAAAAGTATTGATAGAGTCGACATGAAAAATTGAATGCCACGGTCGGGATTTGAACCGTCGGATTGAATTTTTCATGTCGGCTCTATCAATCCAAAGTCTTAGTCTGTGTATGGCTAGTGTGAAGAAATGATTAATTTCCATCAATTAACTAAAATAATAAGGGTTAAATGATGAAGCCTGGGACTTAAGTATTTACAATAGTAAGTCGCCACAAACTGTGAATCTCGAATACGAGAGCCCCTGGTGGTTTACCTGAAAAATATGAGTCAATTGGAGAATTTAATGTCATGACGGCAAATTGGCCATGGTAGCTCAATGGATAAGAGCGATTAGATGGAAACCAGTAGATCCGTGGTTCAGATCCCAGCCTAGGCATTGAATTTTTCAAGTCGAATCTATCAATACAATACCTTAGCTTTTATACGGCTAGTGTGAAGAAATGATTAATTTCCATCAATTAACTTATATAATAAAATATATGTATAAATCTAACTATTTCTGAAAACTTAATAGTATTGCATAGAATTGTGATGTTCATTTTAAATGTTTTCACATTTTAGAGCTTAACATGTCTGAGTTTACAAAGAATTGTGAATTAAAATGCGACGTCAGGAGGTAAATGTTGTTTTGAGAGAACGCCAATTTAATGAGGGCAAACTACTAGACAGTTTATCTTTTAAGTGACACTGTAACACCTTTAAATATGTCCTCATGAAAAGTAATTGTATCCTTGTCTGAGGGAAGGATAAGTAGCAATAATATATCAACGTCTTATCATTTATTAATTAGTTCCAAACAAATGCCCGGTTATGAAAATATTTTTCTTTAAAGATTTGTATTTTAATAATTAAATGAATATTCTCCGTTTCCTTTTGATAATATTTTACCTTCAGTTAAAGTTTTTTTTTAATAACTGCACAGGTTTTACTGTTGGCGCAATATGAGAGCTGTATTATCTTGTTCGTTTAATAACAATAAGGGAAATATTGTAATGGCAATAATATCAGACGCATTTTATAAAATAGTGTACCGTAATAAATATTCCTCAATTATTTAAAATTAAATAAGATACCTTGCCTTTTTCAATGACCTCAAGATCTCTTCCGATATTACTTTTGTCATTACTAATTTAATGGCACATGTATTTTCATAACCTTTACATTCGTTTCTTATCCTCTCCACAGACATATTCAGTTCTTTTCTGATTCTATGTTCTACTCTGTATGGGTGTGGTGATTAAAGCCTGCACGATGTGCATGACAGATTGTAAGTATGCACATAGCGATGGACTTCGATGTCTTCGGAGCATCGAGTCCTGAGTTCTCCTCTTTATCAGAAACTTTAATTCTAATTAATATCGTACTCATTTATCATTATTACTAAATAGTTAGTATTCTAATATGGCAGAATATTGCAGTAGATTTAAGCTTCATGGATCTATCTTCCTAATAAACATTTAACTTTATATCAATTTCAAAACAAATTAGTATTTACTAACCTTATTTTTAAAACGTTCACTTGTTTCGTCATTTCAAATATCATTATAGCCTACGGGAGGTTTTTAGGTATTCAGTCTGTAGATAGCGTTGTACAAACCAACTTACAAGCGTAGATTTTACCGTTATGTTATGTAATTATGTGCTTTGTTAAGCGCTTATATGAGATTGCATATTTTACTTTTGAGTTGCATACAGAAATGTCACTTTTGTATAAGTTGTAGAACATAAGTACTTACCTTTAGGGTTATCACTTGATTTCATTTCCAATAAAATGGAAGAAAATGCGATTTTATTGAACATTATAATTTGTTTCATATCTGTAAATACTATGGCACACTATTATTAGAGGAAGCTCCAGCCATCGGGAAGTGTCGGAAGCAATCGCGTGAATGTCAAAACAGCGTTTGTACGTAGCATTCATTGTCCTTGCCAAGGCGTTCGCTTGTGTCAACAGGAACTTGGCTATACAGAAGCTAGTTAAAGAACATACTACTACCAAAGGCAGTACTAACATAAATGACGGGCTTAAGTAGTCACGAGTAATTACGTAAGCAAGCCGTTACTACACGGACACATTCTCAGTCCTCTGGTTTTTAACATCTTGATTCAAAAGTTCAACAGACCAAACGGCAAATATGCTCAAAAATAATTACATGTTTTGTCAGTAAAATAGAGAAGGAATCTCCAAAATATATGGTTCAAACAAAATCAACGCTACAACAATAGCCGTAAAACCAGAGTGATGAAACTTAGCGTAGTCCCTATCTGATTTTTAAAAGAAGCTACGTGAAGGTCATCATGCAAGGGATGCTAAGGTTAAGAAGGGAAGGTCGTTGCTATGGTAACGTAAACAAAGTTTGCCCGATTGGATACACTGGTGAACCACGTATTACTCAGCTTATCACAAGTTGTGTGCGGAAAACAGAGTTTAAGTATTCAGTTGCGCTGTGTATTGTTAGCCAACTTTGTTAAAACGCAATTAAAATACGTTTTTATGGAAGCAGGACGTAGTGGTGGTAGGATTAGAGGTGGACCGAGGAATCATGGCCCAAAGCAAGGATCAGCGTACGGTCGTGTTGTTACATTGCATAGTCAAGCTAGAGAATTTGTCTGTTCTCTTAGGGAATTCTTTTTTTTTTTTTTTTTTTTTTAATATATGTATTAGATCGGTCAGCAATAATATATGCTTTGCAGATCTGAGAGAACAGATACAAAATAATTATAGAGTAATAACATTGTAGAGGTTATGTGCCTCCTCTGAACTAAAACAAATGTGTTATTGCACTAATATAAATGTGGCACTGAACTAATAAAATGGTATACATACTTTCATAGTGAGAATTTACATAGTAGAACAGAAGAATAAAGAACATAAATTGAAACAGTAGATTATTCAGAAGTGGAAGTGTCATCACTGCAAAGCAGGTCCTGTGGCAGTCGTCGCTTCAGTCGCGTTGGCCTGCGACTTCGGACGCCGATGTTGTACGTCACAGCTCCTGGGACGTGGCGTAGATTGTAGAAGAAGCGTCGAGCAGTCTGTGGGATGAAATGGTGGAGAGGAAGAAGTCCCAGCTCGTGATGTAGCTGCTGGTTGCGGACAAACCAAGGAGCATTGGTGGCGATTCGCAAGAATCGACTCTGGATGACCTGTAGACGCCTCAGGTGACAAGTACTGGCAGCCCCCCCCCCCCCAGACCTGGCAGGCATAAGTAATAAGAGGCCGAACCAGAGATTTATATAGGAGCAGTGAAGATATAAAGCAAGTGAAGTATGTTTGTGAAATAATGGAGACAGTTGTGAAAGACGAGCGGATGCCAGGGTAATGGTGCGGTCAATATGAGGCTTCCACGTAAGCCGAGTGTCCAGTAACACCTCAAGGTACTTGACTGGTGTAGTTGAAGGGAGCCACGGCACATGATCAGTCAGAAGGCGTATAGGCGGAGGGGGATTATAGCGGCGTAAAGTAAAAATCTTGGCTTCAGTTTTCTGGGTATTAAGGAAGATGCACCAATGATTAAGGGAGATGTACCAAGTCTTAGTGAACCCTGTGAACAGGAAGCCGAGGGTTTGCTCCTTATCAATGAACAGCTTATTCCTTTTATCCAAAAGCGACAGTCCCATGTCAGTAGATATGCTTGCACATAAAAGTATACCTATGGGTCAAAATTCCGGCATATCGGCGGCGTTGATATGAACATGTCAATTAACAAAGTTGTTAATAATAGTATATTGTGATACTAATATATACGGAACGAGGACAGGCTCGAAAAAACGAGCAGCTTGTAACGAGTTTTTTTTTTCAATTATTGGCTTACTACATATAATTTGCACTATATGTTTTGCACTACGTGTATTTATATGAATCTAAATTTTAGTAGTTAAGATATTAGCTGAAATATTAATAAGTATAAGTGAAGATATACCATAGATTTTAGAACGTGCATCGCCTATATGTGTTGCTATTGAGAAATACTTACCGCATTGTGCGGGAATGTCAACTTACGATGCATAGTAACTATAACGGTAAATATGTAATATTAGTTACCTACTGCAAACAATTATTTTAAAGAACTCACACATGTGAATTACCTACAACTCGGTGAATGTATGAAAAACTTATTCCCGTTTTTAAAGTAGACTAATACAGACTAACTGTGCATATTTTAGCTGAGGTGAGATAACTCGAACCCTTGTTTATGTTTCGAGTGTTGAGAGAGTAAAGAAAGGGGATCTGTTAGGCAACATTGCACTACCCACGTGGAGAAACAGATGACCATCAGGTATCTTCTTTTAAAAATCAGGCTCTAAAGTATCATCTAACCCTAAAAAAAATAGAAAAACTTAAAACAACATATGTATCTGTGGTAAGCTCACACAGAAAATATATTTGCTAACACAAATAAAATATTACTGTTTGCCCAGACGAAAACTGTGATAGACAACGTGAGAATGCAGACGGCAGTGACCAATTCCTCTAAGAAAGAACAGAAAATAGCGGCGGAAATATAGCCCTCGTCTTTTAAAGCCATAGAAGTGACAAATGACTGCTGGAAGGGGCTCCAGCATTCCACGGTTACCATTATCGCATACCTTTCAGAAGAGAATCCATGTTTAAACGAAATATAAATGGGTACTAGGATAAAAATGTCTGTAATTTATAAATAATACACCATATTAATTAATTGATGGAAATTAATCATTTCTTCGCAATAGCCGTACATAGGCTAAGGTCTTTGATATATAAAGTCTACATGAAAAATTCAATGCCATGGCCGGGATTTGAACCAAGGATCTCCTGGTTTTCATCTAGGAAACACTATTTGTTTAGCGCACCTTTATGTAAATATTTCCTTCCGAATATTTTCCTTTCGCAGTGACTCACCTCTACCAATGTGTGTAAAGCATTTGTAAATTTTTTCGGTACCATTTTTAGGAACCAGTTTCTCTGCTTTCCCAAATGACCTGTCAACGGGCCCTTAAACCTCCCTCACTCACTCACTCACTCACTCACTCACTCACTCACTCACTCACTCACTCACTCACTCACTCACTCACTCACTCACTCACTCACTCACTCACTCCCAACCTCGGTAGCGTAGATGGTAGCGTGTCTGCCTCACGTTCCAGAGGTCCCGAGTTGGAATCTCGGTAAGGGTGAGTTACCTGGATAAGGCTTTTTCACGGGTTTTCCCTCATCCTTAAAGACAAATGTCGGTTAGCTCTAAGCTCCATGGACCCCGCACTTATTTGTGCACCATTTTACCAATATCATTCATCGTCCTATATGACCTAGCTTAAAAAACTTCTCTCACTCACTTACTTGCTCGCTCACTTGCTCTTACATTTACAGTAACATCTTAAGCACTCAGAAATTGCTGCTCATCATCTTGGAAAATTAGAGGCTCTTCAAAAGTTAATTCATGTCAGGTATAGACGGGTTGTTTTTTTTTTTTTTTTTTTTTTCATTTGTACTTCATTATAAATTTCTGAAGCACTCTCAATGTCTCTTACAGCGGTTTGTGTAATACAAAACCAAAATGTGACATTTGCACGTTGTTCTGTAGATATTCCACAATTGAAATGCGACCAAAAGCTATCAGTGAGACAAAGAACAACAACCAGTTGCCAGACATTGCAATTCCGAATACAAAACCTACTGGTAAGCAACTCTTGTGCATGCAACTTATTTAAATGTAATATAGCGTAACACATGGGCGAAAGTGTCAGTGTCGTATGTCACGCTTGTGCACGCAGGCGCGGAGTAATACAAAACGTGTGTTTCTTACGACGTATGTAGTATAGTGAAGTGTCGCCATGAATGCTGCCAACATCTGAAATATAAATACGCAACGTGAAAATTAATATTTTCCCAAAAAGAAAATGATTAATGACATCTTTTTGATCTTGGCTTGCCTATTGCAACACGTGTCTTGATTTGTGAGAGAATAATTCTCCATCTGCCGTTCTATTGAAACTATCAAGTTATCGCAAATTACTTAATTCACATTGTGTTTAAAAACACTGCTTAACATTAAGTATAATATCACTGTTTTAAGTCTTTATTTTGATACATTCGCTTTTATCTTGTCATTACACTGCACTGGCTAACCAGTAAATTATGTGAGGCAGTTTGAATCATACGTTATCATTTCCAGAAGAGTTGTCCCCTGCTGTGGGAGACTGCCTTTTGTTGTCTGGTGTCATTCTGCGGCCAACATAGAATTCTAACGGAAATCGATAGGTATCCTGAAAATAATCTCCGCTATACGTTAACTGAACTGCCCCTGGCGTCATAAAAATCGGAGATAAAAAAGGATTTCAGCAGAATTAATCTCAGGTGGCTGCAGCTGAAATAGCAAGGCACAGGACAAAACACAAGCAGCATGTCAGGAATATGTTCCACCACTAGCTGTTAGCGAAATTAAATTACTAATGATAAAGCTAATGATTGGTCAGGCTTGGAATTTCTTATTACATTCCTCACAAAAGAGAGAAAAAATTAACCTGTAGAGTCTATGGTATAATGTAATTTGGAAATTGAAAAAAGGAATCACTACAGTAAATATATTAAAATAATTAACCAATAATGTTTAGCTTACACTAATGTTTTGACGTTTGTGTTTTAGTGTATGTAGAACAGTTATTTAAGTGATATAGTTAAAAAAATATAACCCAATCAGTAAAACATTGAGTTGGCATGGCAGTAAAGCATTGGATTTTACGTAACTAGGACTAGAATTTTCACACAGGGATTGGGATTCTGAAGCATATCAGAATAATAAATGCGAGGATGAGAGAAAAATGTGATTTTTAGATTGGTTACCCTACATGGCAACCTTGGCGTTCGGGGTAACCTCGCCCCACCACGTGATGACCGGAGCCATTTCTGAGGTGGAGGCACCCAGAGGGCGGTGTTGATTACCTCCAATGGTAGAGTGATAGTGAAAATGATGGTGAGTCGAGGGGACCTACAGCTTATACCATGGACTCCGAAACACGTGGGGTATAGGAGGCATTTCACATGTGAGATGAAGCCGTGGATACGGCCGACTTAAAATCGCCAACCCCAGAGACAGGAATCGAACTCGAGACCCTTAGCAGGGGAGTCACGAACGAAACCACTGTGATACCCCAGCGTCCACAGAGAGAAAATTATTGAATTGAACATTTCTTTGTTTATCCACCACCATAAAAAACACAGCATTAAGCGATATGTTTTACTGAAAAACAGGCATTTTGATGCTAGACATGAATAATCTCTGCAAAGAGTCGAATTATCTCTAAGAGTCAATATAGCAAGTCAAGCAGAAGAAAGTTAAAATTTGCGAGGCAAAATACATTATTATTCAGGAATGCCTACAATTCGTGTCACCATAGTTACGGTACTTCGATATTCAAAGCCTCCGATATATGCACCTAGTAAATACATCGATTCTTAAATTGTGTAAAACAATTTTTAATAATTTTATAATTCAAGTTGATTTTTTCTTATATAACGGATAAAATTACATTTGGGACTACTAAGTTTTGATGTTTATCATGCTCTTGAAATTTTAGCACTTGGCGCTA